>LPNX010646580.1:2534-20034 GCA_001517045.1 Pseudotsuga menziesii | reverse complement strand
GGCCAACCACGTGACGCTGGTAGCTCTTATGGCACATCCCCCCCTCACATCACTCTCAATTCCCCATGACCCAACAAAATCTATGTAAAAAAATTAAATGTGTTTTTTGTCATACTTTATGAGAAGAAATTTTTCTAATTATAACATATGCCAACATACAAGGAAATGGAAATAACACTAGGAAACAATTAATTTATACGTACCAATAAAATTCAATATTTCTATCGCAATATTAAATCAAAACATATAGAGTATATATATTACTGCATATCTCATACACTTCAATGGACTTCATCATCTTCATCATCTATATCATTCGATCCAGAGTCAACATTGCAAGAATTTTCCATATCATCATCATAATCGATGTAATTTATGATCATCATGTCATCATCGATATCATCTTCATGGAAATTGGCTGCTACATCATCTGATTCAACTAATTCTTTGACATCTTCTTCTGGAACATGATAATCTAACTCATATTGATCATCTTGAACATCGTATTCTTCTTCGAGACCCTCTTCATTACCTTCCTCTACGTTATACTTTATCGACATTCCCCTTGGATCGTGTCTCACAACAAATGACCAACCCGCTCGACCTGGAACCTCGAAGTAAAATACTTGTGCACATTGGCTTGGAAGAATATAGGGCTTTGTTCTTGGCTCAAAAAACCTTGTATTTACCATGTTAAATCCATTATCATGTTCAATAATAGTTTTATCAAGATCACAATGATTCAATCATAACCTATACCATTTGAGAACAAACAGAACTATATTAATGGAGTTAAAGTCACACTAAATAATATGTTCCATACACCCATTATCGATTTTCTTAGATTTCTGGATGTCTGTCACTTCTAGAGGAAAAATTGGCCACCTCAGAAATTATAGATATCCCACAATCTGATGTTTTCTTCATTTCATCCAAATTTTTGATGCGATATATACAACCATTGCACCACATAGCCTTATGGTGTTTTACCTACAACAAGCTATACATGAAAATATTACATAATGATCCAATATTTATGATTAAGTGCATGTTTATGTCATACAGGGAAAAAAATCAACATGTACATCAATATGTTTGCAAAAAAAATTAGTGTGGTTGATTAATATGCTTGCCTGCTTATCTTTTAAACCATATGCTAAATCGACTTCCCTTTGTGTAAGATTGGTATCACCATTGCGATGTGTTGCTTTAACCAATGAATCCCAACCTTCCCATGATATTCCATGACCATATTGTTCACATCGTTCAATCCATACCTTCATCTAGTCAAGATTGTTTGCGATGTATAAATGAAGTGCATCCCACTCTCGACCAACTGCTTGATGACAATAAAAAAGTATATTCACTTAACAAAGTATACACTCTGAAGGCTAAATTAGGAATACATTCACTAATATACAACATGTTTTGATATACCATATATCCCTCCATCATAGAACCTTCATCACGCGCTCATTGTCTAACCAAACCATTCATAAATTTCAAGTGCCTGTCAACCATCCACATGGACCTTGAGTGCACAGGTCCACACAATTCAATCTCCTCAACTTGGTGTATGAGGTAGTGTTCTTGTGCATTGAAAAAAGCCGAAGGTAGATGCTTCTGCATTTCACACATGAGACGAGGAATTTATCTCCAATACTTTATATCTTCTTTATGGATTTCTTTAGATGAAAACCATCTACAAGTGACGCAAACCAATCACGAGAATTGGTGCAGAAAAATCAAATATAAGTTCTACGATGAACTAAACAAACACTTATAAGCACATGCAAAAAATCACTACTTACCTCAAGTATTTCCCAAGTTTATATATAACTTATTTGACATTGTTGTCGAAGTTGTATGGGAGAGAGAGAGAGAGAGGTAGAACATACTGTAACACTATAAAATCGTTTCATTTTTCACGAACAAAGATAACCTTTATCACGATCATAAATATGTGATGGATTATTTTACATACCTTAACATCCATGTGCTAGCCTTCATAAAGGGGTTCGTATTCCTTCTCAAGAAGAGGTAAATCATGAACATCATCAAAGTCATCAATATTTTCATGATCATGATCATGATAATCATCATCCATTCTAACATTAAATGAATCATTGATCAATGTATTTGTACCATAATCTTCAACTATGTCATCTTCTTCAATATGATCATTAGCTTGTTCTCCATTATGCATAACTTCATGTTCCTCCTATACTTGTTCTGAAAGCACTTCCTCTAGATGATATGTTGTAGTATGTATTTCCTTTATAATTACATGAAAAAATCAATAGATATAAGTTAATATAAGAAATATTAAAATAGTACATACCTTTACCAAACAAATCAATATAAAAAACATTTATAATGCAAAACTTACAAATGGATGATATTCATGCCCCCCCTTAGTGTGTCCATGTTCCCTACAATGTTTTTTGTCTATTGTGGTCTTTATTCTTCTCCTCTTAAAGCCCCTACATTGATTACATGGACAATAACATTTCCCATCACCCTTTCTTTTCAGTCCATCACACAATCTAGCAAGCAATTGTCGATTTTGTTCGTCTGGATCAGGAATATTGTTATTTGACATTTTCTCACAAAAATATTGAATAAAGGCTATCAATCTTAAAAAATCAAGCTCCACACATCACTATTTCCGCAAACCATCCGTAGAAGAATAAAATAATTCTCGTAAAACGTCGCTTCTATAGCAAACATGTCAAAATTTTTCTGTAATTTATAGATATTTAAATTCAACTTTTGTCAGATATCCGATGACATGATCCTAATCGTTATAAAAGAATGCAATATACATCATAACTCCAACAAGAGAGACATTGAAAATACGACAATAGGGACGTCATATATCCGACACGAGGAATGTCGAAAATCTAACATGTATTTCTATCAATTTAAAAAAAATTAAATGCAGTTCATAATTTGAAGATGAAATCAGATGACACAGTATTTTTCATCGGATGTCTTCGAATTTTCTCGTCGGATTTTGGGTTTAAATCTTGTAGTGGCACAACGGAAAAAAAAATTAATATTTATATGAAAATAAGCATTGAAAAAATATTAAGTAAATTCATGGACTATTATAAAACAAATATTTTAGCAGTAGTACTTTTTTAAACGATTCCTTTTTGTTATTGTATGATTTTACTATTTCAAGTCTCACTAGCCTTAGTTCCAACTGCTTCGAAAATGATTCTTGTAGTTTTCTTATAACCTAATTCTTAGAGTCATTGGATTGATTTTTGTATTGTAAATGAAAACTACGTCTACATGTTCTTTACAGTATATCCCTCAAAGTTTTATAAAATTATTTCCCCATTTCATTATGTTCCAAGATAGCCACTCCAGTTGAACTTATGACCAATTCATCACCATTTGCATTCTTTTTAATTTTTATATTCTTAGGGAATCTGTTAGAAAACAGGACCGCAGAGCAATAATAGATATATAGTTAAATCATTAAAAAAGATGCAACACACATTAAACACATTACAGAGAGACACAGATATAACGTGGTTCACCCAAACGATGGGCTACGTCCACCAAGAAATTGCTAGTCCTTTTATTACCATCCAGAAAGATGAATGGATACAACCTACAACAATACTGTTGCACTTCATCTTCACATTCTCACGGTCTCTCTCACACAATCACAGAGATTGTTTTCAATACAATCCAATACCATACACAACCATGTTACAATTCTTTCTTTTATAGGGGAAATACCATGGGGAAATACTACGGTTAACCCAATACCATGGGTCCGCAAAACTATTGGCCAACACACATCCTTAAAAAAAATTCTCGGGGGTGGAACCCCACAGGGGGACTAAGTCCCCCCAGATGGAACAAGTGTACAGTAAACCTAGGGTACAAACACAACTGCTCAATAATATCTCTGGAGATCAAGCTCCATAACCAACAGAATCCTATTTCCTCCCTATTTGTCCTTGCAAAACATTAAACAAATTCAAAATACAAATTTTAAAACATGTTAGAAATTATTGTTGAGAAACATTGTTAGTAAGATGTTGAACAAAGACCTTATGTTTATCACCTTTTAATCCGCATAACTCCTTTGTTTCCAATAACTTTTTAAAGCTTTTTTTTCTCTTCTTGACTAATATTACAAACAATATTTTTGGATAAATTGCTTAAGTTTATTTTTATCTACATGACATGTATAAATCAATACACGTGATTTAAACATAAATATGATTGAAATATATTACATCTATATGAAATTTACAAAAAACATTGCCATGTTCTTTTTTTAAGATATGTTTCTCTCCCTTTCTTCATAGTACTTTTTATTCCATGATCTTTATTTGCCATATTTTATCAATAAATTCCCTACATAATGAAACACATAAATTATGAGATAAATTTTTACACACTAAGTAGATAATTTTAGTTAAAAGAGTATTCAGGTTATTTGGTGCACATAGTATAGAACATCAACACTAGTGCACCTTCATGAAATAATGCACAGATGTTTTTTCCTATAAGATGCACACTGATAAATTTACATATTTTTTTAAACCAATGCATTTATTCTCATCATATAAATTGTGCATTCCAGATCATGAAAATATTTTTTTACAAAAATATGATATCGACAATCTGGATAAGTCAGCTTCAAATTGCATCATGATATCAAACCAAGAGAAATCCAAATACCCAATAAATTCATATAGACAACAATGAAATTTTATTGTGAAAAAGAAAAGGATATAAAAAACAAAAAGAAAGCAAATAGAACCCTAGGGTTTGTAGTAGTGCAGGTATCTATGAAGGAAGAACACAAGGGGGGTTTGCAACATCGAAGGTAACTTTTATCTTATTTGTTTTCTTTAAAATGTATAAAATTTATGCTATTTTTTAAATATATTGAGAGAAAACTTACACAAAATGTTTTCTCTATAGAGTTGTTCATATCTATAGTGATCCCTTGCAAAAATTTGTCTTCAAAGAAATTAGTCTTTCCAATCTATTATGTGGTAAACCTTTATTGCATAGGTCTCTCAAAATTTTGGCCAAAAACAATTTAGGGATTAGGGTTTTCTTTTATTTTTAAGCTCACTATCTTAAAATTAAATTCCCATTCTTTTTTTTAATTTTGTATTTTGGTCCATTGATGATAAACACAAGGATTTTTTTTATCATGATTTTCAGTGCACACATCAGAAAATAGGGCACCATTGTGCTTTGCATATACAAGCACACCGTGTAAAAAACAAGATAATGGTTTTTTTTTTTATTTGGGTTGGGATATGGTGCACTAGATAGGTAATAACACATCGATGCCTTATATTGATATAAGAGCACCAGTAACATATGTAGAGAATAATATTTAGCAAAGGTTTGTCCTTTATGGAGGTCATTGTGGAGGCTTCCATTGGTACACATCTTATATGCACGCACTAGTACATGTTACAAACATAAATAATAATAAATAATATTAACTAAGTATAAATAATAGGATAATCAACTAACAAATATTAATAAGTAAATAATTAGTGTTAGTTATGAATGACCATGAATTCTAATGGTCATGTATTTTTTAAGGGTTATCGTAAGGATTTATATATAATATCTATTGTAAGAATTTTTCATTCATCACACACACACAAAAATAGAATGGTTTCTTCTTGACATTGGTATTAGAGCAAGGTTAATAATTTTTACCAACACAGTAGTCACCTAAATTATAGACCAAAATAGAGAAAATATATACACCACCTCACATCGAAATAAGGATGGATACGAATAACTAACTCAAACATTTGAAAAAAATAAGTCAACACTCTCAAAAACATTGTCACAAATACCAAGAGGAATGAAGAGAAGAGATGAAGAACAATAATGTAGCACTCAAAGAAGAAATCATCATAATAATGGAGAACAAGATGGATGCCATCAATTGGGAACAGAAGAAAAAATATGACGTGAGCATGAACCTTTTGCAAAATCAAGGTCCTAGATGTCACAAAAAATGATGAAATAGTTCAAGCATGTATACCTCCTCATCTCGCCCATCTACATCACCACCACCTCCATATACTTCATCAGGAGGCACCTAATATCACCCCCTTATGATATGCCCACCCAAAGACAAAATCAAACTATGAAAATATAACAGAAATGAATATCATGTGTGGCATGGTTTTACAAAGCCAAAGAATATTTCAGGATATATAACATTACGATAGATGAAGTAAAGGTAAAATATGCATCCATGCTTCTAAAAGGTAACACATAAAACCGATATATGTGGTGGAAAGGATAAAACTACTCATATAAATGGTATTTGTTTAAAATTTACTTTTTAAGAGATTTCATGGAATCGTCGAAAGCAAATTCTTTGCAAAACTTGCGAGACTACAACACAAGGGAAGTGTTGAAGAATTCATGCATCGATCGGAAGCCCTCACCACATAAGTATTTGGGATATGTAGCAAGCAATTACTCAAAATGTACCTAGGATTACTTAAACCATATATCCAAAATGAATTAAAATGCATGATTTATCGACCATGGGAGTATTAAGGTGTAAGGAAAATGCAACAGAAGAAAAAACAGAAGAGATATCCAAATCGAAATTTGATAAGGATTATTTACAACAAAAAGAGACACAATGCAGATATTGTAGAGACAAGTTGTCACCAAGACATAAGTGTAACAATTCCTAGTCATATGGACATCAAGATGAAAAATAATCAGACACATCCATTATCCTTTTCAACAATTACATAAAAAAAGAAGAAAACACTTGTTATGATGTGGTGAAAAATGGATCCTAAGTCATATATGTATATCTAATCATACATCTCACTACAAAATTATAGATTTGAAGGAATTACAAGTTTTTACTAAATAGATACATTCGATTCTGATTTGGATGTAAACTCACCCGAGGTGTCAATAGCAAAAATCACATGCATCCAACAAACATGTAAAGAAAAAGGTTCATCGATACATAATAAAGTCAACAAAAGGAAGAAACTCAGTTACTCACAAGACAATATATTCCACCCCATTTGAGAAACAGTGATAACATTAAGGATGAAAAACTCTTATCACATGTGACAAAATAAGAAAATGTAGAGCCAAATATGCTACAAATTAAAGGAACTAATAATAATAAATAAATCATAATTTTAGTCAATTATGGAAGTATAGTACCACAATTTGGTGGATATCAAAATGGCAAAAAAACTTGTATACCCTGTAAAGAATCCCATAGTATCAACTATCGATGATCAACATGTGAAAGTTGTAGGAAAATTTCATAAGGTTCCATTACAAATTCAAGACTTGAATCTACAAATTAAATATTATTCCCTAATGCTCAAAGGAGTATATATGGTGTTAGGAGAATAATGGCTAATGCAATCAAGTACCTACATCACCAACCTACAAAAGTTGTATACAATATGATTCAAATGGAAAGGACATAATAAATTATATGGATTGGGAATCTTACAAGCATCCCATCTCAAGGACAAGGAATTCCAAAACAAAAGAGATCCATGTACACATAAAGATAAAGGAAGCGGTTTTCATAATCAAGATCATGTATCTCAATTTGGCGCTTCAAAATAGACCCAAAATAAAAAAATATATCATCTAATATTGCTTTGTGGACAAATCTCCTTTGAAGGGGATGGCAATCTTACAAACATAAATAATATTAACTAAGTATAAATAATAGAATAATTCACTAACAAAGATTAATATGTAAATAATTAGAGCTAGGTATGGATGGACATGACACTACTACATTTCGGCGAAAAATTGAACGACGGATTCCAACAATAGAGTTAAAATCGGAAAAATATAGGATTTTACTTGTTTTTTATATATTTTTTAAAACTGTCGGACGTTTGTTGAATACCTAATACCCACACCATTTCATCGAATAAATGCCTATACATCGAATATTAGACAAACCTAAAACTCGTCATATATCTTACGTACTTGCAAGTGAAATATTAATGGTGTGCGATTAATGGTGTACAAAATATCAATGGCGTTTAGCGTTGTTACTATACAAACATAATTTATTTTGTTAAATGTGTTACAAATATTTATACAACAAGTTAATTTTTGAAGATACTCGATATCACTACAAGTTTGGTAGAGAAGAATGTCACATAACAATCCTCCAGGTGGGAATCTAGCTATGGAAGCTGCATTGGATGCAACAGATTTTGATGGAAAATGTCATTTCCCTTGGAATAGATGCAGGGGATATAAAATGAGGAGACTTTTAATAAAATCGACTAAAAACCATTGTTCACAACATGGACACTATGAAGGAGGAATGAATATCATCCCATGGTAAGTTTTACATGAAATATATTTATATTTGGATATTGTGTTTTTATAAATATTTATTTGTTAAATGTAGAAGAAAAATAAAATTGTCTTTTTTCCTTAGGTATTTAATAGGGAAGAAACACGCATGAAAATACAAATATTTTTTAGGAAAAGTGAAAATTCTCCTCCCCCTCCCCCAAACATACAAGGATACTACTAGGGCCCATTCACACTAGTTCATACACAATATCAATTGATTGTGCCACTTTCCTCATTAATTGCCTCCAGTTGGTTGAGATGTCAACACATGGCTCCACATATCCTCAAAGGTAATTCATTGAATTCCATATCTCTAATACGGGAACTCCTAGATCACAATAATTTATTACTCCAAAACAACAAATAATTCATGATTAAACTCTAGGCCAATCTTTCTACTTCCTAATTAATGTGACATCTCTTTCTAGTAAGTCATGTAGGGATCTCATGTGCCCCTATTGTGACTACAATATGTGACTATATATAATTTGGGAACCATTTTAAAATTATGGATCATATGAGGATCCAAAATGAACCCTCCCAACCTGACCACCTCCTACATGCCCTCAGGTAGATGTACATCATCATCATCATCAATGTTGATTCATAATTAAAGAATTTCCCATACAATCATTTCCCCGTCATTAATATGTGCATATTTATTGACACTAGATGGTGAAAAGGAGCATCCAAAATACAAAATCATGTGGGCTATGCATTGGGGAACAACACCAATACAAAATGAGAAATTAGTGACTAAAAAATTACTAAAATTCATATATAAATGACTATTTTTGAGTCGATGACTAATAATAGCTAGTTTCCACTATCTTATAGCTTGACTAACTTAGTTGTATTTAACTTAGTCGTTAATTGGTTGAATTATTAGTCATTGATTTAGTCATTGATTTCCACATTTAATGACCAAATATACGACTAAATAAAATACTAGATGGTAAATCAAAGTAACATATTATGACTAAGCTAACTACGACTAAACGTTAGTCGCGCTATAAGATACTGGAAATTAGCCACTAATAGTCATGTATATGTGAATTTAGTCATTTTCTTAGTCACACATTTATGATAGGGCATGGAGGAATCGAACCACCAACCTCCTTCATATAAGTAGTCAATTGCTCTTCCATTGAGCTATCACCCTTTATTTACATTTGTAATATTTATATATTTATCTTGAAGTGTACCACTGATTCGAATTGAACCTCAACATCTAGTAAAGCTCTCAACACAATTAGTAGTGCATCAAAATTTAAACAAAAAAATAACAAAATTGTACTTAAACATACCAATAACGACAAACCAAACCATCTTCATTGAATTCAAAACACAAAGGTAGTAGGAAGAAGGCTTTATTGTAATATATTTATCATGCTTCTCTATGTATTGACTATGGCCATAGTGAATTGAGAAAGCATTAAAAGCGTAGTAGGCTTAGGAAAACAGAAGTTGAATCCCATGAATAATATGGAACATGAAGAGACCCTACTAGTACCTTGAACACAAGTGTTTGGTTGGACAATTCATGGAATCAATGAAATTTCCCAATTAGGGAGCATAAATCCCAACTTGAGTGGGGAAGGATGTGGGCTAACAAAATCAAGAAGTATGGAATTTTTGCAAAGGAATATAGTATACTATTAAAGAACATGTTAGGATATGTAGGGAGTATTTTTTTTCCAACATGGGAAATTCCCAAGTGAAAATAAATATACTACTATATAGAATAGTAAAAAGAAATATGCTACTAATTCCATTTCACATCAAGAAGAATGGGCATTAACTCAAAGTACTCTTAGCCACTAGAGAAATGGAAATGAAATGAGATGAAATATTGGCAACAATACATTTTAGTTTTCTTGCAGACAATAAGTATGAATACTTATGTGATCATTTTATTCAGATGTGACTTAAACAACCACTAACCTATAATCAAGTAAAGAAACCATGTTCACATTGATATATAAAAAAAATAAAATAAAAGTTAAAGATAGACTATGCCAATCCCATACAAAAACTTTATGAGAATCTAACCTGAGTTACTCTACACCACAATCCAACCAACTTGGATCTCAAACAAAATAAACATAGATGGTGTGAAAAAACCAAACTAAAAACAAATAATTAGAATTGGAACTGGCCATTCTTCATGTTTTCAGTATTATCTCACACTAAATTCTTTACCTGTTGTTCAATATCCATTTCAACATTTCTTCCTTCCATGGGAAACACTCCCAAAAATATGGAAACGTTCAAGTTGCAGTCAAAACTAGTTGGTAATTTCCTTGGAAAAGAAGAACTATGAGGAATATGTTGAATCAAACTGAAGAAAAGGAAGGAAAAAAACTGAAAGGATTGAGATGGAAGACAAAGAGGAGACAGGGCTTTAGTCCCAAGAGGAAGGGGGGTATACCCCAAATCATAAGGGAAGAGCTGCAACACATAAATATTCAAGAGCTAAAGATTGAAACTACTATCAATTTGAGAGAGAATTACTAGGTGGGTGTATCCCACGATCATTTATACCTCCAAAGAGAAATAGAAAATCTCCCACAACTGTACAACTTTGTCGAAAATTCCCGCTTGGAATGCCACTATTTAAACAAAACAAAAAGAAATTGAAAACATGAAAGTAGTAATTTACTCTACCTGTCTATTGGATGGAGAGTCCCATAGTTGTACAATGGAATTAGTCAAGCACATGCAATAAAATTATAAATGGAAAAAAAGAAGAAAACATTGTGGTTTAGACCTTCCTTATACTCAGATATATATTATGATCAATCTTTGTCTCTTAGGAGACAATTCACTAATGAAACAATGGACATTCTTGAGAGAGAGATAGATAAGTAGTTGTAGGGAAGAGTGAGACAAATATAGACCTCAAGTATTAATCAAAACAACCTAGAAATTAGGATGAACTTTCAATCCCATTCCTACAATAAATGATATTATTTTAGGATAGTCATACATCAAGCAAATAGAAGCTCATTTCAAATGTACAGAGGCATCCTTAACCCACACTCTAGCACGTCCATCAAAATGTGGCACACTTCCATACATAGTATCAACCTCAAGGAGGCTGAAAAGCAGCATAAACACTCTCTAAAGTCTAAACAGGATCGACATGCTGCAATATTTTGAACAATAACCACATCAACCCTAGTAAAGGTCATGGTATGAACCAACAACAACACACTCACATAAAAGACTTAGAATAGTCAGTAGACCACAAATCGATTCAAGGAAACCCAAGGAACAGTCATGGTTCAATCTAGAAGATTCAACAAAGGTAGGTCACAACTCAACTTAGTATCCAAAAAATGTCACGACTTAGTCCAAACAACTCATAGAGGTCACAACTCTGTCCAAACATCCCATAGAGGTACGTCATGGTTTTGTACTTACTAGGTAAGTCATCATGAAAAAATGGTTAAGGTAACACACTAGGAGAGGGAGGCGCTAGTGTAAGGACCAACTAGGTTCAACACACGAGAAAATAATGGTGCATTGGTAGAACCATCCATATATGTCCCTATACTAATCATATCGATATCTGTCCCTAGCCTACCATATTTTCAAACACGAGAAAATAATGGTGCATTGGTAGAGCCATCATATTTTGAGTCTTCATTGGAAGGGTTTCTATCAAGATAAGGAACAAATAAGATGGATTTACAAACTTTAATGTCGATTGTGTGGTGGCCTAGTCCTCGTGAATATTTGTCTTGAAAAAGTAATATGAGACATACAACTTTTGCATTATCAAGGGAAATTGACAAGGTGATTATTGTTCATACTTTTCCTTTACATGTTTTTCCTTCCATGATGATGGTTAAAAGAGTAAACATGTGATAACAAATTCAAGTAATCCTCAGTAAAAGCATAAGAATATTGTGGTTTCTATTCCATTGACCTTTCACTACTGCACACAAATTTGGAAAAAATGAAGAAAATTGATTGTTCAAGGTCTGGTTGTTCTTCTTCAAGAACATATCTTGGTGTTGGCCCCAATTTTCATATGATTTCTCCTAGAGAAAAATATGGGTTAGCATTGTTATTGATTACACATTTTTGTTATTATATCAAGCTAAGGACCAAAAACATGACAAGTTTCATCATAAGTGTCATGTTTGTCATTGCAACAATCATTAGAATTACAAGGTTGACTCTAATCAAAATCAAGATTTATTCATATATCCTTTTATTACTTAACCTAATATGCTTCTTTATAATTTTTAGACAAGAAATGAATTATTTGGCATGCATCATCTGGTGCAGGTGGGATCAACCACAACCAACCCAACCAGCACCTCCAGGATTTGGTGGCTCCTACACTTAGCAGGATTGCCAAATTTAGCCCTCGGCCAAATTCCGCTCTAAAATTGCCTCCCCGCAATTCTTCTTCTGCAACAGGGTTTCCGCAACTCTGTTCCGCAACAGGAATTTCCACAACTCTGTTTTCGCAACAGATTTTCCTCATACGGGTTGCGGGATGTAGGATCTCAACTTTCCAAAGTTATGTCCCCGCAACTTGTCTCCCGCAATATTCCTCCCACAATATTTTTCAACTATCTGATCTGTGTGGCCTTCACCATGGCCGTCGATCTACTTCCTGATGTGGATCTCACAGATATTTGCAAACCCATTATCGTCCTCAAAACTTCTGTTGCGGACCTCTCCTGGACCGTTAGATATTTGTCTACGGAATCAATGCCCGTCATTCATTCTCTGCAAAAAATTGTCAAGGGTAGAAAGTATGTGTGCTGCACCGATTGATCATAGAATCGATTAATCCAGCATGAAATCCTCAAGATTCATTATCCTAACACTTCTATGCATGCATCTACGACCTATTTCATCTATTCAAGCAACAATTTAACACTTGAATCAATAATTTCACAGAAATACACAGCTGTTCAAAAAAACGTCGAAGTCGGCTCTTCACGGATTCACAGTTCAAACAGTAAATGCATAGAGGCTAATAACATTTCAAACATGCATCTACTCTTCATAATAATAAAACACACAAACATGCAGCTCGACTCTCTTCTTCGGTCTATTCAAAATATTTACAAGCGGAACCAAATGTAGGTCTCTCCTTTTCTCTGCAAATTCGGAACTCTAATGCTGAAGAGAAGAACCCCCTCTACTTCTATAATCTAGATATTTAAGCTAAATATTACTTCCCCCACCGAGTGGTCCTGCAACAAAAAAAAAACACTACAAATCATGATGAAAACATCCATGTCTCAATAAAACAAACTGCGGCTTGATCTCCACATAGGGAGTCATGATACGCCATCATTTCTGCTTGTGCTAACAAACTATGACTCATCAAAACAAACAAAAATATGCCACTGCATGTGACCAACTCATCACATTGATGGCATGCCACGATGCTCCTGCATCAGATTCGCAAGGGTGAAAATTATGAACCCCTGTTCATTAGATCGGCCATAGTGAAACCCTTGGATTCCAACTCTGCAACGCTCATCCAAGTAGAATCCTATGTTGGTCGCTTCTTCCATTCGATTAAATAATATATATAGTCCTTCTTCCTTGTACTCTTTACCACTTTATTGTTCAAAATGGCCTCAAATTCCAATGGTTGTGCCACAGGCATCTGCTTCACCCATTGTAAGTCTTCAGTAGGATCTTCACCTTCTGCAAAGGTTCCAGTATCACCTACTACATAAGGATATAGATATTCAACATTAAAGATTGGTGAAATACCCAATCCTGTAGGAATCTCTAACTCATAAGAATTTGCTGAGAATTTTTTGAATATCCTGCAAATTCCAATCTTCTTCATCTTCAGCTTGTTATACTCCCC
Source organism: Pseudotsuga menziesii (assembly GCA_001517045.1). Taxonomy (NCBI): domain Eukaryota; kingdom Viridiplantae; phylum Streptophyta; class Pinopsida; order Pinales; family Pinaceae; genus Pseudotsuga; species Pseudotsuga menziesii. The sequence goes on along the minus strand of LPNX010646580.1, from coordinate 5,789 downwards.
TTTTGGAAATATGTCTCTCTTTAGATATGCTAAGACCAAATCTCCTACTTCATAGTTCTTCTCTATCCTTTTGGAATCTGCTCTGGCCTTGTAACTGGTGTTACTTTGCTATAACCTTGCTTTCACTTGCTCTTGTAGTTCACTGCTCCTTGTTGCAAAATATTCTCCATTAGAACTCCTTTTCTCCAACTGACCTAAGTCACAAAGTTCACACACTCCTCTTAGATGCATTCCATACAGAATTTGAACTGGACTCATCCCTGTACTTCTATTTGGTGAATCATTATAGGAAAACTCAACTTGAGATAATACTCTGTCCCACTGCTTAGGACGCTCTCCAATCAAACTTCTCAACATGTTCCCCATACTCCTATTAACTACTTCTGTTTGTCCATCAGAATGCGGGTGATATGCTGAACTAAAGTTCAGTCTAGTACCCAACTTCTTCCACAAGGTCCTCCAGAAATGACCTGTGAACTTCACATCTCTGTCTAATATAATGCTTTTAGGTAAACCATGTAATTTCACAACTTCATTGAAAAACAAGTTAGCAATGTGTTTAGCATCACTAGTCTTGTAGCATGGAATGAAATGTGTAATCTTAGTGTATCTATCAACAACTACGAAGATAGAATCATCTCTCTTCTGAGTTCTTGGTAAACCCAGAATGAAGTCCATACTCATAGAATCCCAAGGCCTAGTTGGAATAGGAAATGGTGTATACAACCCTGTGTTCTAGATTCTTCCTTTAGCATGCTGGCATACCCTGCATCTGGTTACAAAATTCCTAACTTCAGACCTCATCCTTGGCCAAAAATAGAAATGACCTAACTTTCCAAAGGTTTTATCACTTCCAAAGTGACCTTCCATACCTCCATTGTGTTTTTCCTGTATCAAGTTGTCTCTCATGGAACACCTTGGTATACACAGTTTATTGTTTCTAAAGAGTAAATTATCTTGTAGCATATACTCCATCCATGGCTCTTTGTCCACCTCCACTGGATTCTTACAAGCCCTATAAGCCTCCTGGAAATCCGATTCTCATATAAATCCCCTAAATGCTCAAATCCCAAGACTTGGATCTGATTCTCTTGCACAATCAGTAGTCTCCTACTTAAGGCATTAGCTACTATGTTTGACTATCCACTTATCCGTTTCAACACAAAGGTAAAGCTCTGTAAGAACTCAACCCACTTGACATGTTTCAGGTTCAACTTAGGTTGTTGCATAATGTACTACAATGCATGGTTATCAGAATATAACATAAATTCTCTAGGAATCAAATAATGTCTTCGATGGTTCATTGCTTGAACAATAGCATAAAACTCCTTGTTATAAGATGAATACTTCTACTTTGCATCATTTAGCTTCTCACTGAAATACGCTATAGGCCTGTCCTCCTGACTAAGCACAACTTTGATTGCTACTCCACTAGCATCACACTTTACTTGGAAAGGGTGTTTGAAGTCTGGTAACTTCAATATTGGTTGTTCAGTGATATTCTTCTTCAAGAACCGAAAACTCCTTTCAGCCTCTGTTGTCCATTGAAATGGTTGTCTATTCTTCTTAATTGTCTCGACAATAGATGCACAAATACCACTGAAATTCCTTATAAATTTCCTATAAAAACTTGCCAATCCATGAAAACTTCTTACCTCAAATATGTTCATAGGTGAAGGCCAATCAATGATTGCTTGCACCTTTTTTGGATCCATCTTTAACCCATCCCTTGAGATAACAAAACCTAAATATACTAGCTCTGGCTTCATAAATGTACACTTCTTCACATTTACCAGCAACTTTTCCTGATGCAGCCTCTCTAAAACATATCTCATATGCTTCAGATGCTCTTCTTCTATTTGGCTGAAAACCAAAATGTCATAAAGGTAAACTATCACAAAATTACCTATGAAATCTCTCAAGACTTCATTCATCAATCTCATAAAAGTGTCTGGTGCGTTGGAAAATCCAAATGGAATGACCAACCACTCATACAACCCATCATTTATCTAAAATGTTGTCTTCCACTCATTTCCTTCTCTAATTCTGATCTGATGATATCCACTCTTCAAATCCAGTTTTGAAAAGCATGTTTCCCCACTTAGGAAATCCATCATGTCATCCATCATTGGTAATGGAAACCTATATCTGATAGTAATCTTGTTAATTTCTCTGGAGTCAGTACGCATCCTCCACTCACCATCCTTTTTTGGTGTCAGTACTTTCGGTACTGCACATGGACTCAGACTCTTCTGGACCAATCCTTTGTCCAACAATCCTTGGACTTGTCTCCTCAAATCCTCATTCTCTTGAGGTGTCAACCTATACACTTCCTTGTTTGGTAAACTGGCTACGGGAATAAAATCAATTTGATGGCTTATATCCCTCCTTGGTGGTAACTCATTGTGTAAATCATCCACCATGATGTCACTAAACTCACTCAGAATATCCTAAATCTCCTCAAGTAAATCTTTCATGTTAGTCTTCATTGTCACCACTCTCGGTTTGCATACCACAACATAGTTCAACTCTTCCTTCTCAATCTGTTGCACATATTATTTTCCTGACAACATCATGACTTTGGGTGTTGACTGTCTTGTTGTACCACCTTCTTGTAAAGGGTGAAGTACATGTCTTATCCCATTCTGGTCAAAACTATGACAGTTACACCTACCATCATGAATCACTTTCTTATCAAATTTCCACGGTCTTCCTAATAGTATATGACAAACATCCATGGGCATAACATCACATAGAATATTGTCCTTATATGGACCTATTTGGAAATCAACTTCACACTGCGCACTTACCAAGATTTGATGTCCTTTATGTAACCATGATACCTTGTATGGAACATGATGCTTGGTCCTCCTTAAACTTAGCTTCTTCACCGTCTCTGTGGAAACAAGATTGTAAGTGCTCCCACTGTCAATCACCATCTTACAGCACTTCCCTTCGATTTTACACGTGGTCTAGAATAAAGATTTTCTTTGAGCAGGCTTTGCTTGCTCCTTCTCAGGTTTCAACAAGACCTTATTCATCATTAAAGACTCTCCTGTCTTTGGAAAAACTTCCACCACTGTCAATTGTTCTTGCTGGTGCTCATTCTGAGCTACATAGGCTCCTCTCTGTCCTATGTCTTCCTTCCCTGGACATTCAAATGATTTATGCCCCAGCCGGTTGCATTTGTAGCACCTAATGACAGCTCCTCTGCCTCTTTCTCTACCTCTACCTCCTTGGTAAGGTCCTCTTTGT
>LPNX010646573.1:0-30877 GCA_001517045.1 Pseudotsuga menziesii | reverse complement strand
TGTAATCGGCATAAGACCGGCGTAAGAAATATATTATGGGACATATCATCCATATCTGAAGATCTTTGGGCGAAATTTTCGGTCAGTAGGGCATCGTTAGTAAGTTCAACTCTATTTCAAAATGCGCCACTGAAAGTTAACAGTCACATCTATGATTCCAATGGTTATGCGACTGCCCAGCACACCGAGCCTTCAAAGGCCAGCTCCTCTGCATCAAGCACCTGGCACCAATCAAAGAGGATTTACTAGATGTTATCGCCTTAATTTTAGGGATTATTTCAAGTCTTTTAAATGTTATTGTTCAGTTAACTTTAGTTAATTAAACCAGATCCACGCTTTTAGGATCTGAAGATTACTGTGTAAAGGCTATAAAGCCTGAAAACCAAAATTTTGTAAAGGATCGAGTTGAGAGACTTGGGCCTGTGTCTGCTTGCTAGTCCAATAAAAAATCACAGTTTTCTCTGTTGTTGTACTCAGATTTTGTTACCCATTGTTATTCTGTACTCTGTTGGATGGTTTAGTTTATGCTCACTATTTGATGGAGGAACTTCTTGATGCTTAGTATAGCCATGCATAATGTGTGTACTTGGTTTTATAAACCCTGCAGATTTGATGTATTTGGTTGAATGAGCATTATTCTATATGTCTGTTTTCTTATTGATCATCTGATGTACAGTTTCTAGAGCACTGGCTTATTAAATTATTTGGGTTAGCAGTCTGTCATTTGTGCCATTCTTGTATCCCTCTCGGTCCATTTATTGAAAGTAAATGAATTCTTAAGTTACCAAGCATACTCAGCCATAACCACTGAGTAGTTTCTTGGAGAGCTAACAAGCAGCATATAACCTAAGTTTTACAAGTATGAAGGAAGGAAATATCACTCGAAAAGATCCATTTGATTACAAGAAATGGTTCTTACAATAGTAAACTCAATGCTTTTTTCTTTTGGGTTTAACGAGCATGACAAAGACATAAAGTAGACTCGGAATCATTTTTCATGTTTTGGTCTAGAGGACGAAAAAGAGAAAACTAAGCTCATACTGGGTGTTCATTTTCTGTAAATTTATTCCCTCAGGTCTAGAAAAGAAATAAACCTATTCCTGAGAATACTCTTCTCAATTACAAAGAAAAGACAGTGTTCCTTTCTCATATTATTCCACATGGTCCGAGAAAGTGATAACCTGCCACCAATGTGGATTCCCATTTAGATATTCTTAACGAGCTTGAATTGACAAGTTTACTCGGCAGTCAATTCTATTTTGAGGAGTCTTACCTGGGCCTAAAGAAACTCAATATATTTCTTGTGAAGTTTTAATTAGTCCGGAAAATTCAACTCACGACCTTATTACTGTTTTTAACGAGCTCGAAGGAGAGAAAAAATAATGCTCTAAATGCGAGGAGACAAGCGTCAAAGGCAAGTGAAATTAGTTCCAAGTGTGAGGAAAAAACCTATGCATAATGAAAGGAACATGAGCAGGATAAGGACACTTGGGGAGCGTCTCCTCAAGGTAAAGGATGTCAAGTTGCAAAGGAAAAATGATACAAGGCTGAGCGATGATGAGAACAAAGATGATGGCTTATATAATGAGCTAAAAGCATGGAAACGGACATCAGGCTCAAAAACACGAGCAGGATACATGGAAATGCAATTAAAAATTGAACAACAAGATGAGGTTAGTAAGTAGTTGTGAATCCAACTAAGAATATTTCCTCCAACAAACAACGACATCAGGATGTGTTGAGGCTTGGAAAATCGCAGCTAACAACAATTAGGGATTCTTCCCAATAACGTTCCCAACTAGCCCGTTATTGTTTGGTATGGGGGATCCATCCAGTTTACAGTTCGGCTACCATAGGTCAAGTAACAAATTAAAAGGTTTTACCAGTTATGACCCGATCCACCGTGTATATTTTTAGTTTTTTGTGTTTAAGTATGATGTGCAAGTGCCTATCTAAAAAATGTAGATTGATAGAGATAACAAGGATCGTCCAATGTGATGCGCAGGTTCTTACCTCTCATCTTAACTCTCTTGCATCTAAATCAAACACAACAAGAAACTAAATATCGACTAACTAACCTATCCCTAGGGATTAGAATTAATAGTTAACAATGAGTAATGTATTTTTGCACATCTATTATGAACAATTACATATAGTTGTTATTTATTTCAGAACACATGAGAATTAAGAAAATATTGACAACAAGATAGCTTATTGTTTATGACAACCTCCATTACTCACAGTGGAAATTTCACAGAATAAACTATAATACATCCATAACATAAACAGTAATGCAATGAGTTAGAACGATCTCACAGTTAATGGACATAGGCTGAAAATGAAACAGTTCACATTCAACTAATCCACAAAAAAGCATTTGAAACATTCCACCAAACTTTCTCCAGCAAAAACTTGTAATTCTTTATTGAAAAATAAAGTAGTTCTTCTTACAATATCTCTCAAAAATTGCATGGGAAAGAAGTCCCTTCTACATCTAACTCTCCTATACTTATACCAAAAATCAAATATTTTGGGCTGCCCCCAACCGACTTTTGGGATTCCCCAATGTCTCCATCCCAAATTTTGTCTTGTGGTGAGTGCTCATAAATTATACAATATATTACATTTAAAACAAAAATTTAATAGAACACTTTTATGAAGAGGGCCCCGCTTGGTCATCAATGAACTTTTTCGACACTTGGGCCCTTGCTATTATGCTTTCAAAATGGGAGGGTTCAAGGAAGCGGATATTTATCTCATACTTAGCAGCCTAATTTTTAACCACTTTTATTCTCGTCGGACTCAGGCGCAGCTGGTCTTCTAGTAAGTGGATGCTTACTGCTGCATGAGCCATTGCATTGTTCATAATCGGTTCATCTATATCCTTTACTTGTTGGATCTCTTGCTCATCTTCCTAATACCTATTCTAAAGATGTTTTATGAACAGCTCATGTTCTAGTATTGCATCCAGTCTTTTATCTACAGCAACCTACAATCTATTGTATGTGACCAACGTTCTTCTGTAGTATTCAACACATAACCCTTTTGTTTTATTTACTGTCTTCATGAATTCTTTAGCAGTATTTATTGAAAAATTTAATAGGTCATAATCCTATTTTAAACTATGTCGATCTTTAGCTGGTAGCTCCATGGGGGTTCCCTCGTTTGTTTCTATCCACACTGTCCTTCCTGTCAAGACCTACAAAATATCTTGAGATCTATCTACAAAATATGAAGTGGTGTCCAAGATTTCTTCTAATCTGCTATCTATTTCTACAATCTTACACCTTTCTTCCTCGATGCACATTTGCAGATGGTGGATATTTCTTCTCTGAGTTAGAACATGCTCCTTCAGAGGCTAGACATCCATCTTCTATTCCATAGCATCTTTCAGTGATGCTGTCAATGAAGTATTTTGTCCCTCCAAAACTGCTAAATGGAGAAACCATAAATGGAGAAAACCCCGCAACTTCCTTAGAGATAGAATCAGCACCAAACTAAAACCTAAAACAGTAAGTGATCTCTTGACAGCAGTAATCTTCTTCTTATCTAGCCCCAGTTTCTTCTCCTTCCTCAACTATGGACTACACTTGTGTGTGTATGTGGTGTGTACTAAACAGAGAGTCCATCTCTCTATTTATACTAATATTGGCATAACTAAAACCCTACTAGGGCCAACCTATAGGAGAGTCTAATAACCCTAGTGCCCCATAACTGTAGGGACTTTAACCCTTAGACAATTGGAGGGTTACCCACAATGACTTGACATGACTTGATTACATTATTGATTCTCCTGATCGAAACATCGAGGTATGACATATCATGATAACATCCCGAAATAAAATTTGGGTTACAATAGATGAGAAATAAAAGGGAATACATTCCAAAGTTATAATTACATCAACATTCCCTCTTAACTAGGAAGGTATTCTCTCGACACAATTTTCACCATTGGTCTTGTTCTCTAGGTCTTCTCGTCATCTTCATCTTCAAGTCACCTTTGTATTCAAGTCTTCTTTTTCTTCAATCCATCTTCATCTCTGGATCCAGATCATCAGTGGTCATCATCACTGGATATGGATCATCACTAGATCTAGATCATCACTCGATCTAGATCATCACTAGATCATCATGGGTGCTATCTCATGATTCTTCTTGTCATATGAAGTTCTATAGAGCCAGCCCTTTTTCATGCTGGTTGTAGGCCTAGCCTCCATGTAGGTATTTCTTCAGCGCTTATATCTGACACTAAGTCAGAATGGCCCACCCAGCACTTATATATGACCTACTCGTTAGAAAGGCATGCCTAGCACTCACATCTGATCACGTAGGAACCAATCCTATAATCATATCAGAAAGGCCCAGCACTCACATTCACCAGCATGATAGGAACCCAACTACTATCATTTGTGAAAAGGATCAGCACTTACAACCACCAACATGATAGGAAACAACTACTACCATCTGTGGAAAGGCACAACACTCACATCCACCAGCATGGTAGGACACACCTACTACCATCTATGGAAGGGCATAGCACTTACAATCACCTGCATGATAGGAACCCAACTACTATCATCTATGAAAAGGCACAGCACTCACATCAACCAACATGATAGGAACCCGACTACTATCATCTATGGAAAGGCACTGGACTTCCATATGATCATGTGGGAACATATCCCTCAGTCACATCAGAATGGATCTCAGTCCTAGACTGAGGATTCTTGGTACCTCACCAGGTAGCTCCATTCAAAGAATGGAGATAGCCCCTATATCTGACACCAAGTCAGAATGGCCAGCACTCACATCTGACATGGAAGGAACCTAATCCTTTAGACATAATAGAATGGCTCAACTCTTACATTTGATCAAGTGGGAACACATCCCTCTATAACATCAGAATGACCATGCACTCATATTTGATCATGTGAGAGCACATCTCACAGTCATATCAAAATGGCCCTTAGTCCTAGACTGAGTTTTCCTAGTACCTCACCAAACAGCTCCATTCAAATAATGGTAATAGCCCTTATATATGATCATGTAAGAACCAATCCTATAGTCATATCAGAATGGCTCAACACTCATATTTGACATGGAAGGAACCAATCCTCTCACCATGACACAATGGCTCAACCCTTACATCTAACCATGGAAGGAACCAATCCTCTTACCATGTTAGAATGGCTCATGGACTCATCACTTCTCTTTGGAGGGAACCTCGATCTGGAGAACACCAAGCTTCTCCCTAAAGTACTCAAAATTCACCCTAGCCAATGGATTTGTCAACACATCAGCTATCTGATCATCCGTCACAACATATTGGAGCTTCACTGCTCCCCTCTGCACCATATCCCTGATATAGTGATACTTGATCTCGATAAGGTTCGACTTGTCATGGAACACTAGATTCTATGACAACTTCATGCAACTTTAGTTGTCACAATGTATACAAGTAGCATCCAACTGGAGATCAAATAAATCATACAGTAGCTTCCATAGCCATACTGCCTCACAACTAGCTGAACAAGTTGCGACATACTCTACTTCAGCTGTACTTAGTGCCACATAGGATTATTTCCTGCTAAACCAAGATATCACACCTAATCCCATACTGAAGCAACACTCTGAAGTGCTCTTCCTATTAATGGCACTGCCTGCCCAATCTGAATCAACATAACCCTCCAGGTTAATCTTTTGATCCGCATCATACTTGAGCCCATAATCAACTGTACCCCTCAGGTACCTCAGAATATGCTTTGCAGCAATCAAGTGAACATTTCTCAGATCTATCAAGAACTGGCTCAAGGTGTTCATAACAAAGCAAATGTCTGGTCTTGTGTTTGTCAGGTCCATCATCTGACGATACATTGTAGCATCAACCGACTCTGATGAAGCACTGCTCAATAGCTTCAGGTTCGATGCCATAGGAGTGACCATAGCCTTGCAGTACATCATCCCAAACCTCTTCAAGATCTCTACTGCATACTTCCCTTGTCCAAGGAAGATTCCATCTATACTCTGCCACACCTCCATACCTAGGAAATAATGCATCATACCCAAGTCCTTCATCTCAAAATCGGCAGCAATATTTCTCTTTGTATCAGTAATCCACCCATCCATACATGTCACAAACAAATCATCTACATATAGTAGAAGCATCACTGGGTTTCCATCTTCAACCTTGTAGTAAAGGTTGGAATCTTCTTTACTCTTGGTAAAGCCCAAACTAGATAGAAAGCTATCAATTCTGCCATACCAGGTCCTGGGTACCTGTTTCAAACCATACAGGGATTTCTTCAGTCTACACACATGAGACTCCCTGTCATGTGTCTCAAAACCGAGTGGCTGATCTACATACACTTCCTCTTCTACTACGCCATTCAAGAAAGCAGTCTTGGTGATCCAGGAGGATCCAAGAAGAAATTTTTTTTGAAGTCCTCCAATCTTAGAAAAACTAGCACTATATCAAAGGGTTCGTCAAGACGATTCCAACGACATTCGTTTCACCTCAAACGGACTTCGTATGAGAACATTATCACGTTCTATTCTATGAGGTCAACAGGAAAAATTGGAAAAAGAGGTGCCACGTGGCACCAATGACAGGGTGACACATGGAATCTGTATTGTACGAACGTGATGACATGGCAAGTGTACGAACCAATTAGAGGATGACATGTGGTAGGTACAGACGGGTGACGTGTCAACCCATTCAATGGTACAGTCCAATGCAGAGGGAACACGTGTCTGTATGGAAGGTGTGTTGGCCCAGTAATATTTCGCCACATGGAACTTGATGATTGGTTAAAAGTTTAGTAAGAAGACTGGCCTCCATGGGGTTCAACCCTGTGACCTCTCCTGCATAGTGCTCCTTCTTACCGTTAGCCCACAAGGTGTTCCTTGTATAATGTATGGAAATAAATTTATTTAAAGTATGCAGTGGCATTTCGAGCCCCAAAGGAGGCGAGGCTTAGCATCCAACCTTGGTTCTTCCTCCAGCGTGACTGAGAGCTCCGACCAGCACGGGAGACCAGCACATTTATCACATGTTGAATTATAAACTATGGAGTTTGGGTTAAAAGTGGTTGAGAATTGTTTCTCTATTATAATAAATTTTTGGGTTTTATACATAGTTTGGTTGGGTAGTTTTGCAACCATATTTTATTAATGCCTTACTTGGGTATGTGGTTGGAATAGTTGTTAATTATGCCAACTACATGATAAAAGGAGCTTTAAGTGAACCCAACCAAAACTTGAGAAGTTGAAACAAGATGCCAATCATGGAAAATTTGTTGTAACCAAAGAGAACATGAGGAAAATGTGAAGAGGGGCAAGTCATGGCTATATAAGCCCCCTTAGTTTCCATTTGCCACTCATGCTTTGGAGTGGAGACTTTGTAGCTAAAGGAGAGAAGGGATATTGTGTAGCTCTGCAGGAGGAAGGTATGAGTGTTTATACTCGTTTTACACCGTCTTCAGGCTTCGGAGTTGCTGGAAGCAGTCTGGTTGTGTTTTGGGCAGTGGTTCTCTTCCTGACCATTGCTGCCAAGGTATCATTGTATCATTGCCATGTATTTTGCCTTATGCTGAGATTATAGATTGGCCCTCCTATTGAGAAGCATGCCCGAAGACGTAGTCCATCCTGGATGAAATCCATTATCAACTTGTTGTCGTTATGCGTGTATTGTCTATGCTATTTGGTTCTCTTCTTATATATTTGTGAGATTCATTCATGCCCTTTATGCAATTCATGTTAACGTCATAGAGTAGAAAATATCTTGTTTTTAGATCACTTGGAATCCATTTGGTGTATTTTCCATTTCATCACTGCAGCCAGAGCAAGTACTGATCTGATGGAAGTGTATCTGGCTACAGGTGCAAAGGTTTCTTCATAGTCTATTCCTTCTTTCTGAGAGAAATCCCAAGCCACAAATCTTGCTTTATATTTTTCAATGCTACCATTTGCAGCATGTTTGATCTTGTATATCCATTTGGAAGTTACAACTGACTTCCCTTCTAGTCTTGGAACAATATCCCAAACATCATTCTTCATGATCGATTAGTACTCTTTCATCATAGCTTCCTTCCATTCTTTCCATTCTGCTGCTTCTTTATTACTGGAATGTTATTTATCAATGAAATCACATAGTAAAGCTACATACCTGGAGCAGGATCTGGTCCTCTTTCTTTCTCTGTGATTCTCTTTTGGAGCCCCATATCTTTCCGCACTTTGGATAATTTCATGTGCCCAAGCAGGTTTACTCTTACGAGGATTCTTCTCCAGAGGTGGATCTATAGGTCTTTGTGGCTCTTCGAAATCTCGATCTTCTTCTTGAGTTTATTCATTCATGGTTGTATCATGAATTCTGGGTGCTTCTGCTTCTTTGGATTCTTCAGCAGGTCTCTTTCTGGATTTGTTGTAAGCAGTGTCTTCATCAAAGGTCACATCCCTACTGATGTCAATCTTCTTGTATCCTGGGAAATATATTCTGTAAGCCTTCGAGCTTTCAGAGTAACCCACAAATATACCCTTCTTTCCTGAAGGATTTAACTTTGTTCTCTTCTCTTCTGGAATGTGTATGTACACTGGACAACAGAATATTCTAAGATGGATGACTTTTGGTTTCTTGTCGGAGAAGACTTCTTCAGGAGTCTTGTTCTCGAGTACTCTATGTGGAATATGATTCTGTACATACACTGTTGTTCTAGCAGATTCCACCCAAAGATGCATAGGAAGATCTTGATCATGAAGCATTGCTCTTGTAGCTTCCATGATAGTTCTATTCTTCCTTTCTGCAACCCCATTCTATTGTGGATTATAAGGAGTGGACAGCTCCCTATTAATCCCTCAGTCTTTGCATAGCATCTTGAATTCATTTGAAGTGAATTCTCCACCGTTGTTTGATCGAAAAATATTGATCTTCTTTTCAGTATGGTTCTCAATCAAGGCTTTGAATTCCTTGAACTTGTTGAATACTTCATCTTTGTTCTTCATGAAGTAAACCCATGTCTTCTTAGAAAAATCATCAATAAAAGAAACATAATATGCATACCCACTTAGTGAGTTTGATGACATAGGACCGCATACATCAGAGTGGATGATTTCCAAGATTCCTTTTTATTTTCTTTCACTACTTGGAAATGTCTTCTTTGTATTCTTCCCTTTCGCACATCCTTTGCAGACCCCATCATGTTTTGCTTGGATTTTTGGAAGACCTTCAACAGCTTTGCTTGCAATAGGTAGTGCTCTGTAATGCACATGTGCAAGCCTTCTATGCCAAAGTTCACTTGGATCTACTATACCATGGACCATTTCGAGTTCTGGATGGAACTTCAATTTGTACAATCCTCCTTCTTGTTCTCCAATCACTACCGCATCATCGATAGTCTTTCCTCTAGGCCACATGATGACTTGACCATCTATGAATGCAACCCTCATTGCTTTTGCATCCAATGATGATATGGAGAGGAGGTTCTTCTTGAGTCCTAGTACAAAAAATACTTCTTTCATTGTTAGAGAATTACCATAGTCTATTTTATAGGAGGATTCCCCACTACCTTTTATTGGATATTGGTAGTCATCTCCTAGCTTCACCTTGTGAGGTGATTCATGTTCTGACAGTCTCACAAAGGATTATTTGAATCCAGTCATATGTTTGGAAGCCCCACTGTCTGTAAACCATTCATCACTTCCATGAGTATTGTTACCTGTGAGAGCTGAGATCAAAACATATTCATCCTTGCTTGAAGAATCTTCACTTTCATATAGGGTTCTCTTCTTTTATGGTTCATCATCCTTTGCAGCATGAGCATGATGTCTTCTTTTATTTCTCTTCTTCTTATGAGAGTGAACCTTGTTCTTACGATAGTATTTTGCAAAGTGTCCCTTTTCATCACATGTATAACATCTCAATCTAGATAGGCCCTTTATACTGTTATCTTTATGATAAGAGTTCTTACCTTTGGAGTAATGAGGATTTCTTCTTCCCTTCTTGGAGTGAACTGTGAGGGATTTATATTCACTTCCAATCTTATGTTCTCAGGATGCTATCCGAGCATATTATTGAGAGCATTCTTACTATAGTTTGCTAAACTTGACTAACTTATTTCTTGCACATATTCCTTGGATGAATGAATCCCATGACCTAGAAAGGCCATTCAAGGTAGTCATCACAATCTTTGCATTTTCCACTTCTTCATCTATTGCTTCTAGTTGTTCCTTGATCTGAGAAACTCTTATGAAGTAAGACTGGATTATTTTTGCATTCTTAATCTTCACATTCCTCAGTTGGTTTCTCAGAGTCATCTTCTGGTTTATGTTCTTCCCTTCAAACAATTTGGTTAGGGCATCAAACATAGCTTTAGGTTTCTTGAGAGAGGACACTTGTGGGATAAGGTGATCCTTGACAGAATTAGCAATGATCCTCTTTTCCATAACCAACTTCTTCTTATGTAAGGCCTTTTCCTCATCTCCCTTTGCAACTGGAATATCCTCATGGATGTAGGAGTCCAACTCATTCTCTTCCAGGACCAGGGAGATACTATACTTCCAAGCTCGGAAGTTATCAGTTCCCTCAAGATTTTCATCAAGCTTGGTATGATGAGACATATTTAACTGAGAACCTCAAATGGAAATACAAAATATTTAGATCTTACCAGGTCAAGATGTCCTATCTAGATTTGGAGCTGAAATCCCGCAGTACTGGATCAGGAGCAAATTAGGGTTTTGCTTTTCTGGAGTTCTGTCCACCCAAATGCCTTAAAATTTATTCCTAACTTTGATTTTGGGGAGGATATCAATCAAGTCCTGTGATCACTAAAAAATTCCTCTTATGTGAAAATCCCTAATTTTTGGCAGTAGTGTTGGGTCCAAAATTGAAAAACCTCAGAATTGGATTCTGCTTCGACAGAAAGATGCGCCCTAGGGAGGAGAGTTATTCCAACCTTCCTTTGCTGAAAATTTCTGGAGATAGATCCACAAATTAGGAAGCCCTAGTTCCCGCAGCTGCATAGTGTCTTCTTCTTAGGTTAGCTTTGATACCATGTTATATTTTTAACATGAAGCTAGCATAACATTAGTATCTTTAACTGAGAGAACAACAAGCACAACAATCAAAAAATAGGAGACAATGAACACAGTGTTTTCTTCGTGGAAACCATAAATGGAGAAAACCCTGAAACTTCCTCAGAGATAGAATCGACACCAAAGTAAAACCCAAAACAGTAAGTGATCTCCCGATAGCAGTAATCTTCTTCTTATCTAGCCCTAGTGTATTCTCCTTCCTCAAATATGTGCTACACTTGAGTGTGTATGTGATGTGTACTAAATAGAGAGTCCAACTCTCTATTTATACTAATCCTGGCATAACTAAAACCCTACTAGGGCCAACCTATACTAGGAGAGTCTAATAACCCTAGTGCCTCGAAACTGTAGGGACTTTAACCCTTAGACAATCGAAGGGTTACCCACAATGAATCTACATAACTTGATTACATTATTGATTCTCCTGATCGAAACATCGGGGTATGACATATCATGATAGCATCCTAGAATAAACATTGTGTTACAATAGATGAGAAATACAAGTGAATACATTCTAAAGTTATAATTACATCAACACTTTTTTGTTCTTTTGACAATCCTTTTCTTTTCCTTCTCATAGAAAATGGTGTTGAAATAAGGTATCTCTTCTCCTTATTTCTGTATGAAAGGTATCAAATTCATTCCAGAAAAAAAAAACTTGTTCTTTATTGCTTCCAAAAGTTGTAGCAGGCTCCTAGGAATCAGGATTATATTGTCCCTACCCCTGATCTATATGATCATGTTCATCCTATGTATCTATCGGGTCAGTAGTCTACTGATCTTTCTTAGATCCTGCTAATCTTAGACCCTCACTTTCATCTTGTTTTTTCTTTATCTCTGCTACTTATTTTCTCTTTCTCTCCTCCTCTTCCTTCTTTGTTGCTTCCTCTGTAGCTCTCTTTCTTTCTTCTTCTTCATTATTTAGCCAGCTTTCTGCCTCTTGTGCTAGGCTTCTAGAATCTTCTTCTCTTTTTCTGACCTCTTCTTCTTCAGCTCTCTTCTTTGCAGTTTTTCCCTTTCCACCCACAATGGTGATTTTTTGTTTAAATCTCTTCTTTAATGCAGTCATATTCTTTTCATTTCTGAATATTTCTTCATCCTTGTCCAAGAAATTTGTGTATTCAAAATGAACATTTTCCTCCTTACAATGCTCTGCAACCTTATTTTGGGAGTCATTCCTGTGGAAGTTCATCTCACCAAAATGAAAGTGTTCTAGCTCTTGCACGAATTTTGCAGTCAATTTCACCTTTGAAAATTTATAACTCCCCAACCAGAAAGGTATGGCAAGATATGCTTCCTTCTTATGTTTGAACAAGAATCTTCCAACACCATCAATGTATACCTGCCTGACTGCTTCTTTATGTAACACATAATCAGTGGTATATTAAGGGAGTAGAGAAGGTGCCCTAGAGCCACCCTACATTCTGAAATGCATTCCCTTGTCAGTTAAATAATAATTTCCAAATTCTTCAATAACTTTGAAAGCTTCCTCTGATATGCAGTTGCATTCAGTTAGGAAAATCAGGGTGTACAAAGGCATGATGAAGTGTTAACATATATCTTTGTAGTGCCTATAGTATTTGTGTGCCTAAAATAATTTGTATGCAGTGTATATAGGGGTCCTGTCCCTATCCCAATTACACCTCAAAGCTCGAAAGGACTGGGTACATAATATACAATCAACTAAGATAGAGCTCATGTAGAACTCTGACTTCTTCTATGATACCCCTCCCAAAGATGAAGATATGTATGCTGAGAGGCTATTGGACACTATGTTTTCCCAATTGAATATGGTTCCTTGGGTGGCCACATAAAAAATAATTGGCATCCATCCCAACTTGAAGCTCTTCTCGTGAGCTCTCCCAAAAATCCAGTTCAGCATCAATGCTATAAATCTGTAAGGGTTCTGGAGAGTGGTTGTGTCATATTCTATTAATGGCCTGGTTCGAAAGTTCTTCCCTTGTATCATGATTCTCTTAACTGTTTCAACCAAGTCCAAATTTGTCTCTTTCAGCCCACTTTCAGTTAATTAGATTTGAGCATGAGGCAGGTGATATGGCATTGAGACATAAGCAAGACTGTATGGAGCATATCCCTATTTGGAATTATTTTCTAGTATCATCGTAGTCACATCTTCCCTAGGCAAAATTCATCCGATCACTTCTGAGCGTGGGAACAGCTCTGGTCCTGTGGCTACTTTCATAAGAGTCGATTTCTCAGTGTTTGCATATATAGTCAGCTCTTCAAATATTGCATCAGGAACATTCTGATTTGCAATCATCTTATATATCTCACCCCATTTATAGTCTAGCTCTACCCCAGTGGTGGCTTTGGTATCATCATATATTTATTCCACCTCTGGTTCTGCCTCTGCAAACTAGAGCCTTCTTCTTTTGTCTTTTAGACATATCTTCCTTGCAATAGTTACTCTATCACAAAACAGTATGTTCTTAGACCATTGGAGCTTTTAGTTATTGTTTTAAGAATGAAGAAAAACTGTATCAAACTATTTACCTCTTCCATATGCATTCTCACAGATAAACTATACAGAATATTAATGCATAAATAAAATTACAAGGAAAAAAGTAACTTCTGCAAGTTGGGTCTAAAAATCCTCTATGTCCATCTGCAACTAAAACATAACCCCGATAGAAAACTCATCATTAAGTTCAAACTGTAATAGAAATACTCTAACTCTTCAATAACAAGAACAACACTATCAATGGGGTTAATCCTCAAAATGTGAGACCCTATACTGCAATTGAAAATGCGAAAATCCCAGTTCAACCAAAACATTGAAAAAAAACCCCTGCGTTCCACGAAAATAGGGTAAGCGCCTATGAATACTGAAACCCACCCCCCTTGGGACAGCCATAAACAACCCCAAAAAATTCAGTGCAGATAGCGTAATGCTTTTCTACACCAACTACCTAAAATTTCAGACTGGGAAAGAGCATCCATAACGTCTCAAAACATAGTCTCAAGAAACTCCCACTGCCAAAACTGTCAATCTGACTGACACCTCATGCCACAAGGATAAATATTCATTTTAAGCGGCTAACTACACCACTACGGGAAAACCTAACCAGTGGAAGACCTTAGTTCCCAAAATGACCAATAAAATCAATAGAAAGGAGAAACCATGGTTGGCCTACCTAGCAAGCAAGTTGTGCATTCGGTGAGACAACGCAAGAATTTCCACAAAAGCAAACCAATCCAATGAAATATGGACAACTGGGCACGGAGGTACATTTCGATCAGCGATGATGGAGCGGACATGTTTTCCAATGAGGATAATAATAAACAAATACCTTGCCCCAATATATAATAACCCTCGGCGAGCAGAATAACTAAGCATCAGGCAATTAGTTCACTAAGGAGCCCTAATGATGGGAGACGAACAAACTATGGGTTCCATGACCAGCTGAAATCTTCAATGATCAAAGGCTCTGAGGACTGCAGATCAATGACCTTAAAACTAAGCATCTCTATAGTATCAGTGTTTCAAATCTGAAAGCTTCCACAATGTCGATGATATAAAACACTAAATGCTATCATAGTCACGTATCGTATTTCAGATCCACTAACTAATAATGTGTCAGCAGATGAACAAACTAAATGTCAGAGAGATAGTGTAATCGGCCGCTGCAACAAAGGATGACAAATTGACTGTGGACCTCGCAAATCACAAAACCGTCGGCGATCAGAACAACTAATGACTATATATTAGCGACTCAAATCTCAACGCTATCGCCGTGTCGACAATGCAAAGAACTAACCCTCCAATCAATTGTCAAACACCGTTGTGATAGAGAAAATAAAGCAAAACATCGAAAAGCAAAAATTTAGGCAATAAAACAGCGGAATTGGCAAGGATAAGAGCTTTCTGTCAGGGTGTTTGCTATCTGCCATCTGAAATGGCAGCAATGCAAAACACTAATGCCCAGATTCATTGTTCAACCAACTTTCGACAACGATAAAGGACATCAAAATGTGAAGTTCCATAGTCAAAAGCATTAGCTAGACAAAAGGCAGTTTTAGATCATTCAACTTACGAAATGCATGAAAATTGTTACCTCAATTCAACCTCAAAAACTCCAAATTTGTAACAGAGGGAAAAAACAAAGTTCAGGAATCCAAATAATCCCCATCAAGATAAAATTAAAATGAGGGTCCAATTTTTTTTAGAAATTTGGGAAACAGGTTGTAGCTGCAACAATTGGTGACAACCTGGTGAACACAAATCTCTGGACAACTTCTTCTTTGAGAAACAGACTGTTTTGACAATAAATAACAACAGGTTGAATTTTTCTAGATGCTTGGATTTACCAAATGGAAAATGTATGTACTTTTAATCATTGATGATAGTCCAATTTAGGGAAAATGGAAACCAGGATTTCAAAGTCTAGATAACTCTTTTGAGGCCAGGAATATGAATTTCATTTTTTTTTACCTCTGTCTTCGGGTAGCTCCCAGCTTGGACACCACATTATTGTAACATACGGTAAACAAAAATATTCCTTTATTCCTCATTCCCATGCCATTTTTCACTTTTGTGCTTTTGGACTTTTTTGTCCTTTTTAAGTCCTCCTGCATGCCTTCTTTCTGAATTTTTATTCATGCTCCTCTATCCATAGTGTCCTTTTGTGTGAGAGATGTATTTAATTTTTCAGCTCACGGACAGAGAAGAACTTTGGTAACCTTGTACAAATATGGTTCAGTACTTTGTTTTGATACATATTGCTTTCTTAGGAGTTTTTTTACTCTTATTTGCCTTTTGGCTTTCAATTCTTGGCATGGGATCTTTTAAATATAATATACTGTTTACCTTGCTTCCTTTCAATGGGTCTTTTCTATCACCCCCTCAGACATTTCAAATGTGAGATGGATGGAGCCTCAAAATAGTATTCCAGACCTTTTGACATTGAGTAATTTTACAAGAATTAAGTAGGACTTCAATGTGTTCATAGCCATTTCAGAAAACTGCTAACTAGAAGAAGTTCTTTCAAATAAATCAATAGTGCACAGTCTCATAATCAAAGATTTTTAGTTTATCCATAATTTTGATGAACTCCATGCAACCAAAAGTTGTGCCCTTTTTTTTTAATTGAACTCAAGCAAAATCTCACTAAAAACAAACAAAATAAAATAAATCAAAAATAAAAAACCAAATCAATTTATTTATATACAAGATAACCAAGAAATAAAAATCAGGAAAAATAAGGTTTGAGAGATAAACCATTAACTGGTAAGTTCTCTTCCCACCCCTATAGATCTTGTAACTTGTAAGTGGAGGGGCCAAGATTGGCTGCAATTAGAAAAGGGCCTACCCATAACTGTTGGAACTTAGTGTGCTTTCCCTTTTCATCATGTGGGTGATCCCACTTAAGAACCAAATCTCCCACTTCAAATTCCTTGTTTCCAGCTTTATGCTTATCAAACCACCGTTTCACTACTTCTTATTGATGCTTAAATCATTATCTGGCTTTGGACCTAGACTCTTTTGCCTTCACAAGATTATATATTCTATTATGTAGGATTTCATTATTCGTACCTCTAGACTCCTGAGCTAATCTGGAAGAAGGTAACATAATGTTGGGAGGGAGAATAACTTATTTTCCATAAACGAGGGTGTATGGTGACACACCTAAGGAATTCTTGGGTGTGACCCTATCATCCCAAAGAGAATTAGGTAATGCTAAGTGAAAAAATCTCTGGTTTTCTATCACAGTTTTCTTTAGGATCCTAATCAAATTCTTATTTGTAGATTCTGCCAAACCAATTCCTTGTGGGTAATAGTTTGCAAAATAATGCAACTTAATTCCTCTTTCATTCACAAATGCAGTTAATCTAATAGAAGAAAAATAAGTAGCATTATAAAAAACCAGGGAAATTGGAACCCCAAACCTGGTCATAATGTGATCTTCCAAGAAATCCATGACCGCATCTTCATTCACTTTATGTAACATAATCGCCTCAACCCATCTGGTGAAGTAGTCAGTTGCCATCAGAATGTATTTGTGTTGCAAGGAAGAATTTGGTTTTATTTCTCCAATGATATCAATCCCCCATTGTTCGAATTGTTCTATTATCATCACTGGTTTTTTAGGCCCTGCTGCTTTGGCTTGTCTTCCAACACACCTCTGGAAAATATCGCACTTTGTGACATGAGCATGAGCATCTTTAAAGAGTGTGGTCCAGTAATACCCGGCTCGAAGAATCTTATGGGCTATCATATCTATAGAAAAATGACCACCTGCAGGCCCATCATGTAATTCGGTTATGATATTCTTTGCATCTTCTTCTTCTAAGCACCTGAGAAGAACTCCATCATAATTCTTTCTAAATAAAACTCCATCAATGATCTGATATGCAGCTGATTTAAGGCATAATTCTCTCCATTGTTTGGGATTCTAGTGTTCTGGAAAAATCCTTCCTAAAGGTAATAAACAATGTCTCGGTACCATGAATCTATAGTTGTGAATAGAGGACATACATCCACCATATGTAACTCAGCTTCATTGTCCCAACTATTTTCTTCGTTTTATTTACCTTCATCCATTAGTTTGCACAGTCTTTCCCTTTAATTATGGATGTGGGTTTGAATTCAAGGTCATATTCTTGTAAAGTTGTTACTCGGTTTCCTCGTATTTCTCCTAATTCTTTTTGTACAAAAAGAGATCTTACAACTGTGTGTGGAACTATTACCTTAGTATGGTTCTTAAGTATGTATGACCTAAATTTTTTTACCACTTTGAAAACTGCATAAGCTTGTTTATCAACAGCTAGGTAATTCAATTCGGCTCCTTGCAGACCAGTGCTCATAAATGATATGGGGTACTCATCTCCCCCATCTTCCTTCTGTGTACGCATCGCTGTCAATGAATCATCGGATGTGAAAGTGTACAAAATAAAATCTTTTTCTAAATTTGGACTTTTGAGAGATGGTGCATGAGGAATAGATGTCTTGATCTTACTGAATGCATTCTCCTCCACATCAGGCCATTTGAATTGTACACTTTGTTTCACCATTTGCTGCAAAGGTTTAACAATTTGAGCAAAATATGGTACAAACCTTCACAAAAAATTAATTGTCCCCATGAATGATTGCATACCTTTTTTGTTATGGGGTAAAGGGATCTGTTCTATCGCCTTAATCCTTTCTGGGTCTATGGAGATCCCCTTTTTAGAAACAATGCCACCCAGTAGCTTTCCTTCTATAACTGCAAACACACATTTCTTAGGATTCAGTGAGATCCTATATTTCCCATAATGCTCAAAAATTTGTTTTAGATGGAATGCATGTTATTCTCTCTTCTTTGAAAATATCATGACATCATCGAGATATACCACAACACTATGGCTAATCAGACCATGAAAAGCTATATCCATGGCCCTCTGGAAGGTAGCTCCATCATTGATGAGTCCAAAGGGAATTATTCTATAAGCAAAAGTTCCCCACTTTGTTCTTAATGTAGTTTTAAGTCTATCCTCTTCAGCTACTAATACTTGATTATAGCCAGAGAATCCATCTAATAATGAAAATAACTTAGAACCTGAAACCATCTGTAATATTTGTTCCATGGGTGGAATTGGGTAGTTATCTTTATCCGAAGCACGATTGAGGTTTCTGAAATCTACACAGAGCCTGATTTCTCTGGATTTTTTTCTTATTGGCACCAAATTCAAAACCCATTCCAAATGTCTGGATTTGAATATAATCTTAGCTCCAACAATTTTTTCACTTCACTCTGAATTAAAGGTTCTAGTTTTGGATGCATCTTCCTTAAAAGTTGTTGATAAGGCTTGACTCCAGCTATAATAGGGATGACATGTTGTATAATATTTGTATCATATGTTTTGATCTCTTCATATGTCCAGGAAAACACATCTTTGTACTGTTTCAACAAACTAATGAACTTATTTCTTTCACCTGGAGAGCAACACTTTCCCAAATTTACATATATGGGTTCAACTTCAGTTCCCAAATTTATCAGCTCAAATTCTAAGCATGAGCTATGAGTTTTAACATTTGCTGGCCTTCTAAATTTGTTGTCTAGATCAAATATTTGTTCTAAGGTCCTGACTCCTTTAGGAATAAAGTTGTCGAATTTTAATTCAGCTTGGTGTTCTTCATCATCGATTATTGCTCCTTTGAAAGTCTCATCATTCATCAAACATTCCAAATTTTGTTGATCATCATAAAAAACCTGTAGATTGGTGATCATGTCTGGAACAAAAGGCTTGAAAAGTAATTCAATAGAACATATGTTATTTGAAGCTACAAGCCTTGCAGCTAAGGTAGCTAATAACTCAGCTATTGCATTTTTTAGTCAAGGAATGGATACAATATTAAATGCATAAAAATTGTCAACAAATCCCACACTTCATTCTGGTAAGCTTTTAAATGAGGTGAAATGCAATGTATCTTATTTCGAATTTGCTTTACAACTATTTCAGAATCCCCATACACTTTCAGATTTTTTACTTTTAGTTCAATTGGTTTTTTCAGTCCCTGAACTAGTGCTTCATATTTGGGTGTATTATTCGTACATTCGAACTCTAATATAAAAGAAAGAAAATATTTATTTTTCTTTGGATCAATCAGGACACAGCCAGCTCCTGGTCCTTCCAATGTTTTAGATCCATCAACATAAAGGGCCCAAAAACTATCTACTTCTACTATACTTGAATCAAAAACTACATCTGAAACTAAGTCTACTATTTTATAGTCAAATTCATCGGCCCATGAAAATTGAAGGAGATCGGGTTGGGTGTCTGGTGTACTGTTGGCTTCTTCCACTTGGTAATTTCCCGGTTCTAGTTCAATGAAGTAATTTTCCAACACAAAATTCACTGGTTCATTTTTTCCCTCCAACTGAGTAACATTGTGCTTCATTTGAGGTTCTCTCAATAATTTTATCTTATTGGGACTTCTCTTATGAGGCAACCACAGATGTGACCAATCTGATGCAAAATATCGATCTAGTCTTGTTGACCAATATCGACTCAAAACATGTCCATAAGCATATTGAATGTCTGCAACTATAATATCAATGTACTGACATACATTCTCATTTGCAGATAAGCAAATTAGGACATCTTCCGTTTCCTCGACTACTTTCACAGCTCTCATGTCTAATTGAATAACCTGCCAAGTGGATGGTTTAGGCTGTCCATTAATTCTCTTGCAGACTTAGAGTGGCCTAACATTTATTGATGCCCCTGATTCTACTAAATAGTTGTGCACATTACAGTTGGAAATCTCAAACATTAGGAGAAATGGTGGGGTTTTAAACTTAGACTTACCTCCCACACTTGCTTCACCAATTTCTTCTATAGGTTGGTTGTTAGTGGGAAGCTCTTCTTCTAGTACTTCAAGTGCTTTTAACAATTTTTCTTTCTGCTGAGGTAAATTGAACATTTTGAATAATGAGATATTTGCCTTAGCCTTTTTAATGTCCTCCACAATATCATACCCCATCTCAGGTGTTTTGAGATTCTTCTTGACATTTTCAACCTTGTTTTCAATAGGCTTAACAGGCATGTTAATTCTCTTAGGATCTTGACTTGTAATGGTAAACTCGGGTATTTTACTAGTTCTATTGTTATTCTTCTTCATATTTTCTTGAAGTTTCTTGATCTTCAGAAGTATTGACTTGTCTTCTTTTACCAAATCCTGACTTCTTGTTGTCACATTGGTTTCTGATGTTTTTTCTTGTTTCAGAGAACCTTCTTCTAATGTATCAAACATTGAGACACAATCCCATAACACTAAAGCATCTTCCTCTTGTTTTTATGTGGATTGATTATCCTTTTCTTCCTCATTATCAGTTTCTGTTAGTTTGGAGTCAAATAACTAATTCATTACCAATGTCATAGAATTTATCTATTGGGGGCATTTTTTCTCAGAATGAGGATGCTAATGAAAAGTGCAAAAATTATCCATACCAACCTCAATTAAATTCATTGATGCAGGACTGTGTGGACGAGGTTTATGTTGATTGTTGTCCTCCCTCCTTTTATAGTAAGGCTTATATGCTTTATGAGCTTCCTTTTCTTTTTCCAAATCTATTACTCTGTTGGATAGCTTTTGCATCATCTTCACCATCCCTTCAAAATCCTGTGACCGCTCATCCCTAGGCTTAGTCAGTAATAAAGGTTTCTTACCAAAAGCTTTTTCTTCCAACTGCACAGGATAATCTTCTATGCTCCCCTTCTCAGACTCTACCCTCTCAGCTTCTTCATAAGTTTCTGATAATGTAGGTTTGAATGACATCTTGGCAAACATGGCCAAGTCAGGCCCTAGAGTTGAAGTATAGTATTCAATTAGAACTTTATCAGATGGTTTATCAGTTGCAGAATTTTTTTTAGATAAGCAGCAAATATTTAGGTGAAATTATGCACTTTTCCTTTCTTTCTTTCTTTAAAGTGCATAACCCTTTCATTAATGCTGCATGAGTTTTCTGGAATGCATATTTACTTCTAAATATTCTTTCAAATGTGTCCCAGTATGTGATTGAATTTGTAGGTAGAGCAAAATACCATGAGGCTACTGCTCCTTTCAGGGTATGTGGAAACAATCTTCATGTTCTCCAGCCCAGAATCCTTCTATAGCCAAGTAAAAAATTTGCAAATGATCATCCACTATAATTTTTTCACTTGGGTCAAGCTTAGGAAACATTTTCTCAAAAGCTTGAGGCAAATCATGCAAAGGAGGTGCCAGGTTTAAAGGTGACCTAGCCTTCCAAGCAGGTGGTGGATTTTGTTGGTTTGCATTTACATGAGCCATGATTTTGAGTGGAGAACAAGGTGGTGATTGAATAGGGGTATGAACAGCTAAAGAGTAAGGTGTATCTGGGTCCAACTGATTCAGTGGTTGGAAAAATTCCTATAGGAATACTTCTACCAGTTCTTTAAGTTCTTCTACCAAAACTGAATATTCTAACTGAGGGCGGTCTTTTTTTCGATATTCTCTTCTAGGTAAGACATGAAAAATTGGTAATCCTCCAATCTTCTTCGTATATGCCCTAGTAAATCTTCTCAGATCATCAACTACTTCATTATCTACAGAATATATATTCTCTTTAAACTTCTCTTCAGGAGTTGTATTGGGAAACAAACTGCTTTTAGAACTGTCACCGGTGAAGTAATTTTGAGAAAATGGTTTTCCTCAGCCATCCATGCACTAGCGGCCGTCCTTCTAGAGCCAAAAACTGTTGAGGCCTAGAAAATCACAAGTAACAATAGTTAGGGATTCTCCCCAATAACGTTCCCAACTAGCCCATTATTGTTTGGTATGGGGAATCCGTCTGGTTAACGGTCTGGCTACCATAGGTCAAGTAACAAATTAAAAGGTTTTACCCGTTACGACCCGATCCACCGTGTATATTTTTAGCTTTTTGTGTTTAAGTATGATTTTCAAGTGCCTATCTAAAAAATGCAGATTGATAGAGATAACGTGGAGCATCACAATGTGATGCGCAGGTTCTTACCTCTCGTCTTAACTCTCTTGCATCTAAATCACACACAGCAAGAAACTAAATATCGACTAACTAACCTATCCCTAGGGAGTAGAATTAACAATTAACAATGAGTAATGTATTTCTGCACATGTATTATGAACAATTACAGATAGCTGTTATTTATTTTAGAACACATGAACATTAAGAAAATATTGACAATAATATAGCTTATTGTTTATGACAACCTCCATTACTCACATTGGAAATTTCACCGAATAAACTATAAGACATTCATAACATAAACAATAATGCAATGAGATAGAACGATCTCACAGTTAATGGACATAGGCTGAAAATGAAATAGTTCACATTCAACTAATCCACAGCAAATCATTTGAAACATTCCACCAAACGTTTTCTAGCAGAAACTTGTAATTCTTTATTGCAAAAGGAAGTAGTTCTTCTTACAATATCTCTAAAAAATTGCATGGGAAAGAAGTCCCTTCTACATCTAACTCTCCTATACTTATACAAAAAAGAAAAACTTTTGGGCTTCCCCAATGTTTCAATCCCAAATTTTGTCTTGTAGTGAGTGCTCATAAATTATACAATATATTACATTTAAAACAAAAATTTAATAGAACACTTTTATGAAGAGGGCCTCGCTTGGTCGTTAATGAACTTTTTCTATGCTTGGGCCTCTGCTGCTATGCTTTCAAAATCGAAGGGTTCAAGGAAGCAGATATTTATGTCATACTTAGCAGCCTGATTTTTAACCACTTCTATTCTCACCGTACTCATGCGCAGCTGGTCTTCTAGTAAGTGGATGCTTACTACTGCATGAGCCACTTCATTCTTCAGAATTTGTTCATCTAGATCCTTGACTTGTTGGATCTCCTGCTCATATTTTTGATACCTATTCTGAATATGTTCTGGTATTGCATCCAGTCTTTTATCTGCAGCAACCTGGCATCTATTGTATGTGACCAGAATTCTTCTGTAGTATTTCAGCACATAACCCTTTCATTTTCTTTACTATCTTCTTGAATTCTTCAACAGTATTTATTGCAAACTCCAATAGTTCATAATCCTATTTTAAACTATGTCGATCTTTAGCTGGTAGCTCCGCAGGGTTTCCTCATTTGTTTCTATCCACACTATCCTTCCTTTCAAGACCTCAAAAATATCTTGAGATCTGTTTACAAAATATGAAGTGGTGGCCAATATTTCTTCTAATCTACTACCTATTTGTACACTCTTACACCTTTCTTCCTCGATGTGCATTTGTAGATGGTGGATATTTCTTCTTTCAGTTAGAACATGCTCCTTCAGATCCTGGACATCCATCTTTTGTTCCATAGCATCTTTTAGTGATGTTTTAAATGAAGCATTCTATCCCTCCAAAACTGCTACCTGCAGTTGATATTGTTTCTCTTTCTCTTCAATGGCAACCTTCTCCGATTCTAACTCAATGACCCTATTTGACAACTGGACCTTCTCTACATCTAGAGTTTTGTAGGACACTTGAAGGTCATTTTTTCTCAGTCTTCATCATTTGATGCTCTAGATGTAGCCTCTGTAGCTCTGCTAGGCTATTCTAAGCATCCTTTTCTATTTTCTCTACTAATAATTCTAAGGCCATCTTGTTTTCCTGCAGATTCTGGAGTTCTATCTTCAAATTCTTCACTTCATTATGCATATCCTCAAATTTCCTCTTTAACTTGTGACCTTCATCCCCCTCTTTCTTCAAAGTTTCATTTAATTGTGCTGCATTCTTCTTCGATTGCTCAAGGTCTATCATAAGCCTATCTACATTGTTTGTAGTGGCCCGGGTTAATGCCACTCCAGCTTTGGCTGTCAGTCATGGATCTGCATCTGTTCCATACACCACGATTTTCTCAGTTATCATCTTTCCTGATTGTCCTCCTCTTTCAACCTTCTTTTCGGTTTTTTTGACAATCCTCTTCTTTTCCTTGTCATAGAAAATGATGTTGAAATCAGGTATCTCTTCTCCTTCTTTCTATATGAAAGGTATCAAATTCATTCCAAAAAGAACAACTTGTTCTTGAGTGCTTCTAGAATTTGCAGCAGGCTCCTAGGAATCAGGATTATCTTGTCCATACCCCTGATCTGTATGATCATGTTCATCCTGCGTATCTATCAAGTCAGTAGTCTGCTGATCTTTCTTAGATCCTACTAATCTCAGACCCTCACTTTCATCTTGGTTTTTATTTATCTTTGCTTCTTCTTTTCTCTTTCTCTCCTCCTATTCCTTCTTTGTTGCTTCCTCTATAGCTTTCTTTCTTCATTCTTCTTCATTCTTTACCCATCTTTCTGCCTCTCGTGCTAGCCTTCTAGCATCTTCTTCTCTTTTTCTGGCCTCTTCTTCTTTAGTTGTCTTCTTTGTGGTTTTTCCCTTTCCAACCACAATGGTGATTTTCTATTTAAATATTTTCTTTAATGCAGTCATATTCTTTGCATTTCTAAAGATTTCTTCATCGTTGTCCTAGAAATTTGTGTATTCAAAATGAACATTTTCCTCCTTACAATGCTCTACAACCTTATTTTGGGAGTCATTCCTGTGGAAGTTTATCTCGCAAAAATGGAAGTGTTCTAGCTCCTGCACAAATTCTGCAGTCAGTTTCACCTTTGAAAATTTATAAATCCCCAGCTGGAAAGGTATGGCACGATATGTTGCCTTCTTATGTTCAAACAAGACGCTTCCAACACCATCAATGTATACCTACCTGAATGCTTATTTATGTAACACATAATCAGTGGCATATTTGGGGAGTAGAGAAGGTGCCCTATAGCCACCATACATTCTTATATACATCCCCTCCTCCGTCAGACAAAAATTTCCATATTCTTCAATAACTTTGAACGCTTCCTCTGACATGCAGTTGCATTCAGTCAGGAAAATCAGGGTGTACAAAGGCATGGTGAAGTGTTCACATATCTCTTTGTGGTGGATATAGTATTTATGTGCCCAAAATAATTTGTATGCAGTGTATACAGGGGTCCTGTCCCTATCCCAATTACACCTAAAAGCTTGAAAGGACTGGGTAGATAATATACAATCAACTAAGATAGAGCTCATGTATAACTCTGACTTCTTCTATGATACCCCTCCCAAAGATGAAGATATGCATGCTGAGAGGTTATTGGACACTATGTTTTCCGAATTGAATATGGTTCCTTGGGTGGAAACATAAAAAATAATTGGCATCCATCCCAACTTGAAGCCCTTCCCGTGAGCTCTCCCAAAAATCATCTTTAGCATCAATGCTATAAATATGTAAGGGGTCCAAAGAGTGGTTGTGTCATATTCTCCTGATTTCCTGGTTCGAAATTTCTTTCCTGGTATCATCATTCTCTTAACTATTTCAACCAGGTCCAAATTTGTCTCTTTCAACCAACATTCAACTAAGTAGATTTGAGCATGAGGCAAATGATATGCCAATGAGACATAAGTAGGACTGTATGTAGCATATCCCTATTTGGAATTATTTTCCAGGATCATTGTAGTTACATTTTCCCTAGGTAGAATCCATCCAATCACTTCTGAGCATAGGAACAGCTCTAGTCTCGTGGCTACTTTCATAAGAGTCGATTTATCAGTGTTTGCATATATAGTCTACTCTTCGAATCATGCACCAGGCACATTCTGATTTGCAATCATCCTGTAAATATCACCCCATTTATAGTCTGGATCTACCCCGGTGGTGGCTTTGGTATCTTCATCTATGTATTCCACCTTGGTGATGATTTCCACCTCTGGTTCTGCCTCTACAACTGGAGCCTTCTTCTTTTTTATTTTAGACATATCTCCCTTGCAATAGTTACCCTATCACAAAACAGTATGTTCTTATACCATTGGAGCTTTTAGTTAGTGTTTTAGGAATGAAGAAAAATTGTATTAAACTATTTACCTCTTCCATATGCATTCTCACAGATAAACTATAAAGAACTTGTGCATAAAGAAAATGACAAGGAAAAAAGGAACTTGTGCAAGTTGGGTCTAAAAATCCTCTAAGTCCTTCTGCAACTAAAACATAACCCCAATATAAAACTAATCATTAAATTCAGACTGCAATCAAAATACTCCTCTTCAATAACAAGAACCACACTATCAATGGGGTTAATCCTGAAAATGTGAGACCCTATACTGCAATTGAAAATGCAAAAATCATAGCTCAACCAAAACATTGAAAAAAAAACCCTGTCCTTCCACGAAACTAGGGTAAGTGCCTATGAATACTGAAAAATCCCCCCGAACGTCCATAAACAACCCCAAAAAAGTCGATGCAGACAACGTAATGCTTGTCTGCACCAACTACCTAAACTTTTAGACCGGGAAAGAGCATCCATAATGACTCAAAACTATTAAAGGAAATTTGGGGTCTAAAATGGGCCTTATAAGAAAATGCACCAACAATAAATTTTGTGAGTTGGAATTCAAGAACCAATAGAATTTAAATAAAATGAGTCAACCATAATGGTTGAATTGGCATATTTGTCATAAAAGAAAGCTATTTTTTTTGTTCGTAATTTCGACATATCTCCCTGTATTTTTACTCAAAATTAGAGCGAGAGAGCTCCTTGGATGTGGAATTTAATTCTGCATCCAACAAGTACCCACACTGCATACTTTTTATAGACCCAGCTACACCAAAAACAAGAAATAGCTGAAAAAACATGATGATGAGATCATCATCACATTTTTTCAGGTATTTCTTGATTTTTGGGTAGTGGGGTCTGTCACAGTTATGCAGTGTGGGTACTCGTTGGATGTGGAATTAAATTCTGCATCCAACGAGCTCTCCCACTCGGAATTTAAGTAAAAACACAGGGAGATATGTCGAAAATATGAACAAAAAAAGTAGGTTTTTTCATTCTTCCCCCCAAATTAATAACTATTATTTTATTGTTTTAACTATTGTTTTATTATTTTCCTTAGGAGGCCCATTTTAGACCTCAAATTTCCTCTAATGACAGTCTCAAGAAACTCCCCCCACCAAAACTGTCAATCTGACTGATACCTCATGCCGCAAGGATAAATATTCATTTTAAACGACTAACTACACTACTGCAGGAAAACCTAACCAGGGGAAGACCTTAGTTCCCAAAATGACCAATAAAAACAAGAGAAAGGAAAAACCATGGTTGGACTACCTAGAAAGCAAGCTATGCAGTCGGTGAGATGACACAATAATTTCCACGAAAGCAAACCAATCCAACGAAATCCGTACAGCTAGGCACAGAGGTATAGTTCGATTAGCGAGGACAGAGCGGACGTGTTTTTCAACCAGGATAATAATAAAAAAATACCTTTCCCCAATATATAATAACCCTTAGTAAATATAATGGTGGGAAAATCCTATTGGTGAGTGGAATAACTAAGCATCGAGTGATCAGTTCACTAAGGAGCCGCAACGGCTGGCGACGGAGAAACTATGGGTTCCCTAACCAACTAAAATCTTAAGCGATCGGAGGCTCTGAGGACTATGGATCGGAGACCTTAAAACTAAGCATATCTGCAGTATCGACGTCTCAAATATGAAAGCTTCCACAATGTTGGTGATATAAAACACTAAACATCATCGTAGTCATGTATCGGATATCGAAGCCACTAACTAATAATGCGTTAGCAGATGAACAAACTAAATGTCAGAGAGATAGTGTGATCGACCGCCGCAATGATGGATTAAAAACTGACTGCGGACCCTACAAATCACAAAACCATCAGCGATCAGAACAACTAATGACTATATATCGGCGACTCAAAGCTCAACGTTGTCGCCATGTCAGCAATGCAAAGGACTAACCCTCCGATCAATTGTCAAACACCGTTTCGATAGCGATAAGAGAGAAAATCATTAAAAAGCAAAAATTTAGGAAATAAAACTGCAGGACACATGTCTAAACTTTCAAATGGATCCACAGAGTGGAGAGAAGGCTCTATAGCCTGTACAGGATGATTCACCTGGTCAACTGTTGGGACCAAGTCCCGAGAAGGTAACCATGAAAACAAAGTTTGGTTCTCAATAGAAATTGAATGCAAAGGACATAAGGCCACATAGCTCACTTGTCAGGGGGTAGTGTCTATAGAAACACTGGGAATCAATAAATGAAAGAACTGGTCTTTAGTTGGGTCAAGAGATGGATCAACAAAATCCAACTAATTGATAGTGACAATTTCTTCACCATGATTAAAGTACATCACACGAAATAATGTTGACACCACAGCTTGCATGGCATAGACATAATCATGCCCAAGGAGCATATTGAACTCCAAGGGGTCTTCTATCACCATGAAGTCAACTAAGACGGTCTTCCCACCCAAAGTAATAGGTGTTTGAGCAAGAATTCCCAAGGCTATACATGTTATTCTATCAAACACCAGTAATTGAATAGCAGTCGACATAAGGCTGGGAGATCCTATGCCTCTCCAAGCATGAGCAAACAAAATACTAACTAAGGCTCCTTCATCAACAATACAATGAGAAATCATG
Source organism: Pseudotsuga menziesii (assembly GCA_001517045.1). Classification (NCBI taxonomy): domain Eukaryota; kingdom Viridiplantae; phylum Streptophyta; class Pinopsida; order Pinales; family Pinaceae; genus Pseudotsuga; species Pseudotsuga menziesii. The sequence goes on along the minus strand of LPNX010646573.1, from coordinate 1,812 downwards.
TATGGTTCAACTTTGAACTTTATCTGGAAAGGTGCATGTAGCATCCCCGACCCTCTGACCGATGAAGAGGACGCTACCGAACCCTCAAACATCCAAGAAACTAGATCCCATGAACAAGAACATGCATATAATGCTGAAATAAAATGCTTAAAATAGAAAACATGCAAGGATGCATAATTACTCAACATACAACGGAAGCAAGCATACATTCGAGCATCAACATGTTCATCATTATTCATTAATAATAAATATAACTATAGAGATGAAATGGTCAAGCATGCTTATCTTATAAATATCTCATCCTGCAACCAGCTACGTCACTGCAATGTTTCACCCAACCATAGGCCAGCGTGCTCATCAATCTCTCAGCAACACTGCCACCCCCGAGCTAGGCATGATTCCCCAAGGAATAAGGGACTTGTTAACACACAAAAATGGTTAACTACCTCATCTACCCCATTTCATGGCTCATTAGTCCATTTACCTACCATATTTCTCTGAAAATCCCACTAAAAAGCCTCCAAAAGGCCTAAAATGCCTCCAAAAGGTCAAAAAACCCCTTTTTCCTCCAAAAATAACCAAAATTCCTCTAAAAATAGCAAAAATCCCCAAAAGGGAAGAAAAGGAATAAAAATAATGAGGAAAAAGGAGGAAAACCCTAAAACAGCAAAAATTCCTAAACAAGCTGCCCTAAACCACATGGTTTCCAAAAACCATGGGCTAACATTCCACCACTAAAAAACTATAAATAAGTGGTGGAGACCCCTCATTTCACATCCACAGTCATAAGCACCCTTACTCTGCCAAAACATCTCGTGAAACCCTAGCTTACCATCAAGCTATTTTCACCATTGAGACCCCTTTTGGCCAATTTTCCACCATCGGAGAAGGAGAAGGAGCATCTCGGAGCTCGGAGCCACCGACATCGGACCAGCGCAATGGACTCCACCAACCTCCTCATCGGAGGTAATATTAATCAAAACCCCATTATACATTTCTTTGCTGTTCTTATTTCATGTTATCTACTTTTACTCCTTTAGCTTAGTTTTTTCAGTTTCTTTTTATTTGCATTATTGAACTGCTACTAAGGATTCCAGATTCCTTAGTAGGTGCTCATCAGCACAAGTTAGGGTGAAAACCCTAGCTACAGTTTTGGCGACTCCGCTGTTTCTTTTTACTGTTATTTTTTCCGTACTGTACTTTCGGCTGTCGTTTTCGGCCGCCGAAAACCGCGTTTTTTCTTTCCGCAACCGCGACCCGATCGCACATTTCAGGCCCCAACCCGCGACCAGTTCGTCACTGTCAGCCTTGTTTACTGCGCTCCGATCGCCAATTTCAGGCCCCAATCCGCGACCAGGTCGCCGCTGTCAGCCTTGTTTACTGCGCTCCGACCGCGCATTTCAAGCCCTAACCCGCGACTCGTTCGCCGCTGTCAGCTCTTTTTTCTGCACCCCGACCGCGTTTTTTCCGCCCACACTCGCGATCCGACCGTGCCTGTTCATTACACAGGCGCGCTCCGACCACCGCTGTCAGCCCGAGACCCGCGACCTAGACCGCGCCTGTTTCCTTTAAACCCGCGATCTGCGTGCGACTGTCACCTTCCAACCCGCGGTCCGACCGTGCGAATCCTCCTTATACCCGCGATCCGCGAACAGTTTTTGCCCTAGTTTCTGCACCGAAACCCAGCTACTTTGCCTCCCTTTTTCCTGCACCTGCACAGCCACCTGTCCCACTTGCAGCCGTACAGCCATTTCTGTCTTTTATTTACAGCATTGTTTAGACAATTTTTAGCATTGTTGATTTCAAAAAAAA
>LPNX010646567.1:254770-270428 GCA_001517045.1 Pseudotsuga menziesii | reverse complement strand
TCTCTCTCTCTTTACCCCTCTCCTCCACTCTCAACCCCCCCCTCTCTCTCTACCCCCTCTCGCTCCACCCCTCTCTCATTCACTCTTCCCCACCCCCAAAATCTCTCTACCTTTCTCTACAGGAGTGCACATGCATTGTTAAAGCATGCACACGTTATGAAAAAAACCCACGTTTTATAGCGTACACTCATTTTTTAGTGTGTGCACATTCTTTTCGAATTCAAATTAAAAAAAAAGAAGGAAACTTACGTGTTGTTGAGTTGGTTTACTCAGATATAGGTTTGAGATGACAAAACTGGTGGTTTGGGATGCAAACACATAAAAACTTCCATTTTTCAAAATACCTCTATATATCTATAAATTTGAGGTTGTTTTTCTATGGGCTAGACACATATGTTGTCCCTGAAACTACAAACACATTTAGAGTCAACTATGTAGATTCCAAATATATAATTTAAAAATAATAATAATATTGTTACTATTGTTAATATATTTTTGACTTGACATATATCAAAATCTTAAAATACATACCTCTTTTATTTCTACTATAATTGGTTTTTCTTTAACCATTACACACACACACACAGCACTAGAGCAAACTAATACCTACAATCTAGAAAATAAATAAAATATGTTTGATAATGTTAAAACCATTTTACCTAGCACTAACAGAAGGCCTTGTAATTCAAGGATATAATGACTTCCATAATTTTTAAAATAAATTATAAATTCTGAAGAAGAAAAAATGTGCACAAGAACAATGTGTTCTCTACAATTCTACAATTTTTTGTATTCAAATTTCACTGTTTGGGTACTCAAAGGTAGCACTAATGCAAACATAAGCATTTTATTTTGCATAAAAAAACATATGAATAATAGGAAACTCGAATTTCACCTAGTTATACACGCTTTCTATAAATAGAAGTTATATATTTTGGAAGCTAATTCATTTTCCTACATTTCATCTTTTTACACCATATTCAATTTCATTGTGGAAGTTCCTTGAATTATCTCTCAAAGTTTACATATTGTTGGTTTTCCAAGTTTGCATTGCCACTAACGTGTCATGAGATACCATCATTGGCTTACACCAACCCTTAATCAAACATTGATATGATCAAAATCTTGTGAGTTTGACTCAATTGGGTCCCTATCTGAAATAATCAACTCACCTTTGCAAATTATAAGATGGAATGCATATACTACAATCCTGGTAAGTAGAAAATATAATATTGTTAATTTCTAGACAAAAGAGAGTCCAAACACAAAAAGCTTTTTATTTTTCCTCAATTACCCCAGGTTCACAAAGGTTTATGTAGAATGAGAGGCTTGCATATAAGTATAGGGCATATTGGAGTACCAAAAATGTAAAATCTCATTTATTCCATGGAATTAAGTTTATAGCATGTAGACACTCAACATCATAAGGAATTACCAAGCCCAAAATTTATCCTAAATAAGAAAAACGTAGAGAGAGATAAGCAAAAATGATAGAGAAAAATAGAATACTACGGTATTTTTGTGATAACTTTGATCCTGAAGTCGGATTGGGGCTCTCTTGGTACTGTTGGAAAGGTCTCGTCGAGGGCTACAACTTTTTTGTTTTGATCTTCACAATATTCCTCACGGTTTTTCCGAGGAGTGCATTTTTGTAAACATGGGCATGAGGAATCTCGAAAAGCATATTTTCAAAGATACTTTTCGAAAAGCATCTTTAAGATTCATCATGCCCAGATTTACAAAAATACACGTCCCGTCCAAATCATGAGGAATATCGCAAAGCTCAAAATACAAAAGTTGTATCCCTCGACAAGACCTTTCCAACAGTACCAAGTGCGCCCCAATCCGACTCTGGGATCAAAAGTTATGGCAAAAATACCGAATATTCTCTTTTTCTCTCTCATTGTTGCTTATCTCTCTCTACATTTTTATTATTTAGGATACATTGTATAAGAGGGTGGAATGTTCTGATACTATGCAACTTACTATATTGATGTTTCTTGAAGAGACTCTAAGGTAACAAGACTGAAATGTGAGGAAGTGAAGCACAAGATTAGAACATGTAAGTAGTAGTAATGATTAGCACATAGATCCATCTATTTGGTTTAATGGAACACTATCAACAATCTCTATGGAATGAATGAGCAGGGAAAGAGAAATCCTATTGAACCAAGCCTGAATAACCCATAAGGTTGGCTATTGTACAACATCCAAATAATTCCAACATCTGGAAACCTAATTCATTGGACCTTGAACAAGAAGGATTTACAGCCTCATTAGAGGAAATTTGAGGTCTAAAATGGACCTCCTAAGGAAAATAATAAAATAATAGTTATTAATTTTGGAGGAAGAATGGAAAAAAGTACTTTTTTGTTCGTATTTTTGACATATCTCCCTTTGTTTTTACTCAAATTCTGAGTGGGAGAGCTCGTTAGATGCAGAATTTAATTCCACATACAACGAGTACCCACACTACATACTTTTGACGGACCCCGTTACCCCAAAAATAAGAAATACCTGAAAAAATGTGATGACGACATCATCATCACGTTTTTTCATGTATTTTTTATTTTTGGGTTTGCGGGGTCCGTCAAAAGTATGCAGTGTGGGTATTCATTGGATGCAGAATTAAATTCCGCATTCAACAAGCTCTCCCACTCGGAGTTTGAGTAAAAACACAAGGATATATGTCAAAAATACGAACAAAAAAAGTAGTTTTCTTTTATGACAAATATGTCAATTCAACCATTATGGTTGACTCATTTTAATGAAATTCTATTGGTTCCTGAATTCCAACTCACAAAATTTATTGTTGGTGTGTTTTCTTATAAGGCCCATTTTAGACCCCAAATTTCCTCTAATGCCAGCAAAGTATTGGTTCTTCTTATGGATCTTCTTGGCCCACTTAAGGCTCCCACAACTATGAACAAGGTGTCCATGGATTCCAAAATATGAATCCCTAACATGAACCCACGTGGCCTCAAGAAACCATTCGACCAAGTTTCTCAATGTGGAGAGAAACACTAGGCTTAGTAAGTTGAAGAAGATTCAATATTTGAAGGTCTAGATGTGGACTTATCGTAAGTATGAAGGTTGGCATCTTTCTCACACATGAATACGTTAATGGTTAATGTATTTCCTCCCTATCGGTGCTTTCCTTTATATTGCTCTTGCAAGATTGCAAGATTGACGGAAACCACGTGCTAATGCAGAGAAGTAAAAGGATGAGTGACGAATGTGAGTTATTGCGCATCCTTCCATTGTCTTAGGTAGAGATGTAAATAATCCAACTTTGGAGATTCATAGGTACATTGATATTCAGTGTAAATTGTGCATGGAAATTTAGAATTTTTATTTTTTTTCTTACCTCTATCATTGACATTATAATTTTGATTTTCCCCACCCCTATTATTTTTCTTTCCTTTGAGTTTCTAGTTTTAATTCTGAGCAACAAACCAAAAACAAACATTAAAGGTTTTAGCATTTGGGGCGGGTTAATTAGCTACAGACATATGGATAGAAACTTGTCCCATTTGGTTGATCAATTGACCAACGATAGCATGAACCATAGAGCCATGCAAACTATCAACATGTGGTATTAGACCTTGTTTTGAAACATTAGATGAAGATCAAGGTGCATGAGAAAGTAACTCATATAGCATGTTGGATTGTGAATAAATCAAATCCAACTATTCCACATGTAAAATAACTTTATATTATATAAGACCCCTAACATTGCTACGACCTTGGCTATGTTTGGTAATAAAAATTCAACAAACAAATATGTGAGTAATTGATTTGGGATCTCAACTCTAATAAGCCTTCATCGAAACCTCCACTCATGGATGTGATCAAATATATGAGTAGAGTTGGACTATTGAAGCCAAGTTATCAACTTCATCTCCATTTTGTAATGAATGTGTATTTGAAATCATGTATGCAAATACATAGATAAAGAGACAAAATTGCCAAAATAAGTTCTGTGTAAATTGATATACCATTTAACGTCACTATTGGTTAGAGTACATTGAAAGAGATGCAATAGAATGATATCATCAACTAGAGAATTTAACAAACACCAAAGATGAAATATGATAACATGTGTATATTTATCTTCTCCGGAGTGACCATTAAACTTGATAATATAATATGACAACTTAGCCGAGATGATTGGACACGATGGATGGTGGAATATAGGGTCATTTTGTTAGTTGCAACAGGTGCAACAAATTCAAAGTCTCCAAAAATGGTGATCACATATGAGTACACATGATAGGGTTGTTAAAGGAACTCTTTGTTAACTTATAGGTGCAACACTACTTTGGACATAACTTCCCCCTAGGCCTGAACCACCCGCTTGGAGTTGACTACCCCAAGGAACCCCTTAGTTACTTTGGAGATTAATTGTCCACTACATATTTCTACTACCAGATGTATTATTACTACCTAGGACATTTCCATTATATAGTGGAGGGGTAGCATTAGGAGGAGCACTTCAATGATAGGGGAAACATATGTTTGGAACTATACATCCACCTATGGGTATACTAGAAGTTCCTATGGTTGGTATTCAAACACTTGGATAACCTTGTGTTAGAGAGTGTGTGCTAGTAGATGACATCCGAAATGAAGAGACACTAAGAAAATGTGGCATATGGGTGAAAGGACTCATTTTAATGCTGCCTCTAAAGAAATTAGGTGTAGTAAGAGTCCCCCCTATTATGATGAACCATTGGTTCCCTCCATATTGTGTTGTACATTGCAAAAATAAATGAATGAATACGTAGCAAAACAGATGCCTAGTTGTATCAAGACAAGACCATTTAGTTGTGTCAAGGGAGGATTATAAGGATCCAACATTTGAGTGTCAATAATTTCAATTTCAGGCAGGCTTAAATATTCTAAGTTTTTTTCATTGTCTATCTATATATGTACCTCTCTCTCATGGATCTCTGAATGTGTTCGTGAATATGTCCCAAATTTGTCGTTGTTATGGTTATTCAATCATATTTGAGTCAAAGTCGGTTCAACACTTTTGACAGGAAACCCTTTTAACCATTGACATTGTGGGTTGGATAGTGAACCACTTTTACTCATTTTAAGTTCAACCAAATTATCTTTAAATAAGATAAAAGAAACCTAATGTCTCTTGAAACAAAAGAACACTAAGAAGCAGCCACCTATGCAATAAATCTACAACCTATGCTTGTGTGTTTGCTCTAAAAACAATTATAATTACTTTTAATTAAGCAATTTATTTTAATGTATATTATTACTAAGGGCATGTAGTGCAACTTGTTTGATGTTGAGATGATTGAAAGTTTTACTTAAATAATAAAGACAATTAAAATCCAAAATGAGCATACATTTTGTGTTTCTTTTGATGAATAAGGACAACATTTTCAAATCCCGTGAAAAGGGAAGAAGATATCATATTTTTATTTTCTCTAAATGAAAAACAACAACAATGTTGTATAATTCCAAAGAGATTTTTTTATCAATGGTCAAGAACGTGATGAATCAAAATGCTCATGCAAACTATTTTCAAAATCTAAGAGATTTGAACTAGTAAACATATTAGAAAATGATCATGCAAGCCTTTTAAAAACAAATTTCACTCTTAATTCATGCAGTAATTGTAAACCTAAGACTAAGCAAATAGAAAAATTAAGCATCTAGACATATCATGGAATCAACTTTCAAATATGAACATGAAAAAATTCTAATTTTTAACAAGGCACTTGTGGTTTTTTTTTCCCATTTTCCATTTTCGATTTTGGGTTCCTAGGACGTTTTTTTCCATACCCATAACTTGTCTTCTGTTGTGTAGTGCATCCTTGTGTTGGCTTGGCTGAGTAAGTCCAAGAACCAATCTGTTATTGGGATGACTGTGTTTGGATGTGATTATAGGCTTGACTGTGGGTGTATAGTCTTGTTGTGTGTGAGTGTGTGTCCCCTAGTTCCTTGTGGGAATCATGCCTAGCTCAGGGGTGGTAGTGGTGCTAAGAGATTAAGGAGCACGCTAGCCTATGGTTGGGTGGAACCTTGCAGTGACATAGCTAGTTGCGAACAAGCTTCTTCATAAGATAAGTGTCTCTTGTGTCAATCTCTGCATTTGTATTTGCTTAATGAAATATGATGAACATGTTGAATACTTACATAAATGTAATTGCTTCTATTGTATTTGCAATTGTTATGCATCTGTACATGTTGTTAGTTGAATTCATTTTATTATCATGTTCATGGGACTTAAATTCCCCGTGTTTGATAGCATTATACTCGTGTTCCCTCTTTGGTAGAGTGGTGAGGATGTGACACATGGGTCTCACTTCCCCCATTTGTTCCTTTGATATGTGTCAGGTGTAGCTACAAATGTTTGGATGTTTATTTTCATGCCTTCTCAAAAGAAATAGCACTTGTAATGTTCATATGTTTCTTGAAATCCACAATGATTCATGGTAAGATATGAATTCAACTCTAAATACAATGTTGGAAAAGAACTCCTTAATCGAGTACTCTCTTGTCTGCACTATGTTTGTTGTTCTCTATTTGTGCCTTGACCATTTTCCACTATCCATCGGTCAAAAACATGTTCATGGTTGTTGATGTTATAAACCCATTATTCTTGATTTTATAAACCCATTATTTAGACAATCTTGAACTTCAACCAGTCATGACTCCTTAGTCGTCCTCTAGTCAACCACCTCCAATCGACCAATCTATTATCAACATTCAACTAATCAACCACACTATTGACTTGAATAATCCATCGATCACCTGATTAATCCACTTCAACTTTGATTGTACTACCGAATCGATTGCTTTAGTTGACCCCACCGTCGACAACTCTAGTTGACTCAAACACTGACCTTATGCACACTAACTATACCTTCAATCTTTCATGCATGTTCATGTCGACTACTCTAGTTGACTCAACCACCTACCTTATGCACATCAACTATACCATCAATATTTCCTATATCATCGTTTCGATTGTTTACAACTTCTTTTGAAAACTTGCAGATCTATCTATCAAATTGAATTCTCCATGAGTCTCCATGTCCCTCATCAATCATTCTCCCAGACTTAGCTTAAGCATACAATCACCATTCTAGTCTCCTTTTCATGATCTTCTTGGCTGGAAAATACGAAAGGCCCTTGCGAAGAATTCATGTTTATATGTAGATTTGATCCTTACTCCTCTAAAACCGATTACTGAGCAGAATCAAGAACACTCTGCACTATTTTGAACCTTTGAGTTCTAGATCTACACAGAAACAACATATCCATGTTCATATTTCACATTTAGATGCTTCTTGACCTCTATCCTCATCATATATATCACATCTCGTCTTGATCTTTCATATCTAGCCACATCTCAACCAGATTGATCTAATTTGAGCATGTTGTAGTTAGATCCACCTAACCAGCATTCTACCCACGCATTAATTTACACTCTACTATACAAATCCATGAAACTTATTTTAGGGCCTTTCTTGTATGAGAGCTCTACCAACCCGAACCTCACTCTGATACCACATGTTGAGAAACAACATAGCAATTATAGTAGGCATTAAAGCAGTAAATCAACATACACCATGAAAACGTATACAAGTGAACACAATGATGTCTCCTAGAAACCCTTTACATGGAAAAAACCATCCTAACGAGATATCTTCATTAGAACCTTGGTCAAATCGACCAAGACATCTAATGATGCTTCTTTCCACCACTCACAATGACCCTCTTACAATGGAGTATAGCAAGCCTTTTTATAGGATTCATCACATGTAATACCATGAGCTCATACCACAAACCACCTAATAGCATTACCATAGCCCCATAAAACAGTTGACCATACCAGTCAACCATCAATCAACTATTACTCTCGGCCATTGGGATACCACTGTGAAACCAATCAACTATACATCAATTTAGATAGAGTTACATAATGACTCTAATATTGAGCCAAGATTAACCCAACATCTTGAGAACGATTGTTTTGGCTATTTTTTTAAAAGAATCGACAAGGCTTATAACAATATGATTACTTGATTATGAACTTCTAACTATTTTAATGCCTAAAATCATTCTAACAAAATTCAAACTCCTAGATTTCAACAAACACAAAAACAATTGGCATTAAGGTGCATTATATTTTGCTTCAAAATATCATTTAATAATTTTAAAGGATTGATTATAGATAGTTTAGTTAGGGAAATTATCTTGACACTAGATCACTTTCATCCACCTAAAGTTGTTTAGGATTTTTCCAGCCCACACTGTCCATTCTGGTAGGGGGGGTAAACTTGTGTTCTGGAACCCTTGATCTCTTTGTTGTGGAGTTATAATATTGGAAGGATTTTGGAATCGCTCATGGGTAGTTTCTAAAATGTCGAACTATCGAGCAACATACTACACCGTGGGAACTTCTTCATCATGAGGTAGTGCATTGGTTGTCTCTAGTCATCAACAACAACTTGTCCTCATGGAATATTCATTGGAGGTTCATTTGTTGTGCTAGAATCTGGATTCTCCTTTGCTAAAATCCTATGTTTTTCCATACCCATCCTTTCCTTTTCCCTTGATTCATTGACCTTTTCTATGGGATTCTTTTTCCTAAACCACTTTATTTTTTGATTGTGTTGGTTCCCCATGTTTAAATATATTACAATTACACAGAAACCCTACAATTATTTTCCAATTTCAAAGAATGTAGAATTTGTTCTTCCAATTACAAAAGAATACAGAGATTGTATTACTAACAAAAAATAAGAAAAGTCTCATCTTTCAAATATACAAGAAGACAACAATTGTCTTTCAATTCACAAATTGTCTTCCAATTACACAGTTTTTCTTCTAATTATATAAGAATAAAAAAACTTCCTTCCCAATAACATAAGAAGACAAACATATGCTTTCCAATTACATTAAAATGCATACCAAGGTGTCCATTTTCATTGTTGCTACATATGTTCAAATGTTCTATTGTTGTTTGGATGTCGCAAGAGTGGAGAGCATGAATTTTGTTAAGGAAAATCAAAAATTGCACATGCGATATAAAAAGTGTGCGAGCATTGTTTTTCATAGACGTTGTTCTCAATAAATGTGGAAAATAAACTCTATCCTTCCTCTATGTCATAGATATCCCTCAAAAGAGAGTGAATGTGCTCTTAAAAGCACACACATGCACTCTTGAGGCCTCCCCCCTCTCTCTCGAAGAGCATGTGTGTGCACTCTTGATGTCTCTATCTTCTCTATCTATCACCCCTTTATCTCTCCCCTTTTGGCTCACACAACGCTCTCTCTCTCTCTCTCTCTCTCCCCAAGGTTATCCCCTCTCTCTCTCTCTCTCTCTCTCTCTCTCTCTCTCTCTCTCTCTCTCTCTCTCTCTCTCTCTCTCCCCCAGGTTATCCTTATCCTTTGAGTGTGAATATTAATGGAATTATGAAATTATTGAGCGCAAGGTATGGTTTTGGGGCATAGAAATTTTTAAGGATCAATAATTTCATTGAAGTGTAGAAAGCTTGGTGAATCTTACTAATTTTTCAATTTCCAGCCATAAAATGGTGGGTGGTGTTTTGTAAAAAGATTCAAATTTTTAAGTATTTTATAAATTTCTTAAACAATTTTGGCGATTTTTAGAGTAAAAATATTTTATCCAATGGAATTTGGGCAAATAAATTGAGAAAAAGAAAGGAAATTGGCTTTTTCTTTTGGGAAAAATGGTAAAAAATTAGCCCATCGGATAAATTTCTCCCCTCAAATTTTCTCTAGTCTTGGGGTCCTTGAAATTATTAGGGGAGGGATCCTTTGAGTTAGACCATAAAGGAATATTTAAGGAATCTAGGGTTATGAACGATGACTTAAGATAGAACACATCATATTCCAAGTGTATCTGTGTCTTCCAACTAGGGATATGGGATCCATTAGGTGATTCTGAGAACCGGGTATGGGTATTAAGGGATTTGAAATGGTTCGTGAAGAAAATATGGGGATATGACCAAAATGAAATGTTATAAGCATCCATGGTCATGGATAACACCTCAAACCACCACATAGGATCATCAAGGTTATCCTTTCCCTTGAGTATAGATATGGGAGCCATTAGGAGGATTTGGATATTGGATATGAGTATATAAGCCTTCGACATTGGGATATGTATGAAGGAGGAAACATAATACTTATCCTTGGGATGAATCTTATAAGAATTCAAGTTCAATAATGATGACCCAATCCACTGCACATGACTTATGGATTATATCCTTGTCCTTTGAATATTGGAGATATTAGAAATATTATGAAGTTTTGAGCACTAGATATAGCTACTTAGGCCCTAAATGACTATTATAGGAATCCAAGCCCGAGAATGAATCCTTGAACAAAAACACATGACCTCTTAAGTGTTGGGCATATGTTATATTCTTTTCATGTGTGTGTGGAGGGGAGGTGCGTCTATCAGTGCCGCACCTGATGATCCCTGTAGTTGCACTCTCAACTACATAAGCTGAATACATGGTAGTCACACATTCCAGCAAAGAAGCAGTACGGTTGTCGAGACTGTGTTCAAGTATTGGGTTTATACAGAAAGTTGTAAGGTTAGATTGCGACATCCAAAGTGCAATCTTCCAGCAAAATAACCCTGCTTATCATGCTAAGACAAAACATATTGACGTGCAATAGCACTTTGTGAGAGATATCGTTAAAGACAAGAAGGTCTTGTTGGAGAAGGATGACACCTTGAAGAATGTTGTATACTTATTAACAAAGTCTATCAACAAAGAGAATTTCTCTTGGTGTAGAGAATCTATGGGCATTGATGCCTTGAACATGTGACTTTATGAGTACATGACTCATTGATGTGCAAAGAAAACAACAAGTGAGAGAATGTTGGGTATATGTTATATTCTTTACATGTGCATGTGGAGGGGAGGTGTGCCTATCAGTGTCGCGCATAATGATCCCTGTCAGAACCTTCACGGAAATAGGACGGTACGTTCTTTCCATTCGAAAATGGCCAGTAGGTCATTTTTTAAGCGAGCGTAACGAGCTAAAATAAAATTGGTTGTTTTTTGCTATTTTGGGGATTTTCTAAAAATATGTAATTTAATCTCGGTTAAGGGATTGGAGTCTATTTTCTAATCCATGCCAACATATTAGGGTATTGGATTTTGTTGAATACCTATATTTTGTACTGTGAGAGATTCATAATGATTAATGAGAAAATAGGAGGTGTGACTCTAAGGTTTGTTGGTTTTTCCTGGTGAAGGATTTCCAGGGTAAATATTTGTGTTGTGTGAATGTTGTGGTGTAATCTATGTTTTGCTTAAAATAATATGTATGCTTTGCTTCTCTGCACAGGTTTAAAACTTACATTGAGAATATATTTTCCCTCCATGTGGAAGATGGACACCATTGTAAATTTTCAAGCAAACTGTATGGTTCATGGTGCCCTCAACATGGTCAAGGTAGGGAACCTGGGAATTAGTCCCTAAAGGAATATTGAATACTTCCAAGGCCAATAATGATTCCTAGAGCCAACAGACATGACCTCCCAAGGTGATCCTTCACCTTTGAGTGGGCATATTAAAACCACTCTAGTTTTTTTGTGAACTATGTATTGGTAGTGAGGCCTAAACCAAGGACAACTCATGAAAATTGAGAATTAGGTCTAAAATGTAGCGTATAAATCTCAAGGGCCACAAATAAGGCCTTAAGTTACCACATGTGACCTCTGCTTAGGATATTTATCCTTTGACTGATGATATAGGCACCACTAGAAGGTTTTGAGTAGTAAGGATGGGCTGTGGGGCCCTAGACATGGTTAAGATAGTAACACCATCCCTAGTATATAAATAAAGCTTCTAGACATACTACTTTAAGAGAAACACCTTAAGCTACCACACTAGACCTCCCAAGAGTATCATTTGGATCCAAGTTCAAATATGGGAATCATTAGTAGTTTTGATAACTTATTATGGGTCGCCTTATTTTGACCATGGTTAGGGGAGGAAAATTAGGCCTTGATCCCTAAAGGTAGCTTCTAAGGCTTGAGGTCCATTAACGATGCCTTGAACCACCAAATAGGACCACTTTTGGGGATATATATGATCTAAGAGATAATATCAGCTCCATTAGAAATTTTTTAACACTAAGAATGGGTCATGGGGTTTTGGACAAGTTTAGGGAAGGAAATTCATGCCTTAGGCCATAAAAGAAGATTCTATACATCTAGACCCATTAACACTTCCCTGAACCACCACACATGATCTCTTAAGCATATCCTTGGCTCCAAGTGAGAATATGTTCATCATTAAAAGTTTTTGAGCAGTAGGCTTGTGCGTTCATAAATTAACCATGGTCAATGGAAGAAGCTTAGAAATAAGGCCAATTAGATAGAATCTAGGCCTCAATGTCCATGAATGACATGCAAAAACACTATAGACTATATTTTAAGGGGATATTTTACTTTCAAGTGGGGATATGGCCATTATCGGTAATTTCTTAGCACTAGATATGGATCTCAATGCCTTGCACATGATCTACATAGGAAAGTTAATATTTGGGTCGTAAAGGTGTCATCTAGGCATCTTTGTCCCATAACAACACATTAGCAACAAAAACTAACACTTTCATGGTATCTTTGGCTTTTGAATAGGGATATTAGTCCCATTAAGACACTTTTAGGACTTGGTATGCGTCACAATACCCTAGATATTGTCAAGGAAAAATACCCAATTCTTTGGCCCTAAAGAAATATTCTATGCATATGGTGCCATTAACAATACCTCCAACCACCACAGATGACCTCCCAGGGGAATCCTTTACTCTTAAGTGGGAATATGTTTGTTATTATCATTTTTTAGCGCTAGATATGGATCTCAAAATCTTGCAGGTGGTTGGAGGAATATTCGTTGTTTGTCCCTAAAGAAATATTTAAGGTGTTTAGGTCCAATACGGACACTTTGGAAAAATAACCATGGCTTAAAAATGGTATCTATGGCCTATTATTGGGGATGCCAATACCATTATGTGGTTTCGAGTAGTAGGCATGAGTTTTAAGTCGCTAGACATGATGGAAGAAGGAAACCTATGCCTTATTCCCTAAAGGAATATTTGAGACATCGTGGACCATGAACGATGCCTTGAAGCACCACGCATGACCTCCTAATGGTATCCTTAGCGTCCAAGAAATGTTCTTATTAGTTTTAAAGTTTTTTATCAATAAATATAGGTCTCAGTGACCCTAACATGGTCAAGGGAGGAAACCCAAGCTTTAGCCACTAAAGGAATATTTCAAGCCTCGAAAGACAAACATGATGTTTCTAACCGCCACACACAACGTCCTTAGGGTATCCTTGTCCTAATTTTTTGTATATATGAGTGGCGATATCGAGGAAAACACTAGGTACACATTTTAGGTTCTTTGATATGGTTGGGAGAGGAAACTCATTCTTTAGAGACTAAAGCAAGCTTCTAGGTATATATTTCCAAGAATAACACCTCAAAACATCGCACATGACTTGACAAGGGTAGATATGGTTTTAAATGAGGATAAGCATACCATTAGGAGTCTTTTAGTACTATGTATGAGACTCAAGGTACTAAACATGGTTGATAGAGAAACTCTAGGCCTTAAGTTATAAAGGAACCTTCTAGGGATCTAAGGCTATGATCAATGGCTATATGAATTGGTCCTTAGTCATTTACACATAACTCATAGGATATCAAACTTCATATACAGTACCATCAGGCTCAAACAAGGTTTCCCCTTGATCCCCGCATTATTTGGGATCTATATTAACAAGTTCAACGATTTTCTCCATGACCATATGCAGGATAGCGATAGATGCATCCTTCACTAGGTCTCGATATCTATTCTAATTTTTTCAGATGATGTGGTTCCCCTAGCCTCATCCCCAGCAACATTGCAGAGACATCTAGATGCCCTATCTCTTTTATGTGATCTTTGACAGTTGATGGTAAACCTAGGTAAAATCAAGATTATTATCTTCAATGGGACAAAGAAGACCCTCTCACATCTGCATTTCCTCTTCAAAGGGGAAGAGATTGAGATAGTCAACACCTACGCATACTTGGGTGTGTATCTCTCAGGACCCTAGTTCAATTTGTGATAATCCCTCTTGTATCAGGTCAACAAGGGATAAATCTCCCTAGTCCTCTTTGAGAGATAATGCTTCTAATACCGTTTTCAGGACATCTCATCCAAGATGTCTCTCATGGACTCTGTCATCTGACTTACTGTGCTCTATGGTTAAAAGGTTTGGGGGGCTAGTTTACTTGAATCTAACTAGTCCTCTACCAAGAGGGTCTATACCCTTCTCCTCCGACACATCATTAAATGCAAATAGGTAGTCCCTTAGGACATCATCTTGGCAGATTTTAGCACTCAACCCTTCCATCTAAAGATATTGTTTAGTTTGATCTCTTTTTCACATCAATTCCAAGGCTTTGATGACTTGGCAAAGGCGTGATATAGGTACCCATTCTTGGCGTATTGTTCCTCGTATACCGTCGCCCCTTCTAGTGCCACAGGACAGGATCAATGTTGGTTCACGAGGGTATCAACTCTTCCAGAGTCCGTAGGCATTCAAATGGACTTGATCCCTCCAATTAAATATTCCCTAGATGCTCATGCTCACCTTCTCGCCACCAGACAAGATTTAAGCTAGAAAATCAGGGATGATGTATACATGCACTCTATTTAGACCACTTGGGTTAACCCTTATGGTGGGTTACGCCCAAAGATGGCCTTATATGTTGAGAACTTCTTGGACCTAAGATATGGACTTATTATTTGATCACAATACATTGTAGGCCATTAGATGCATGCCCTTTGTATCCCTCTAGTCTATTCTAAGGTAGGCTCTGATAGGATACGAGTAGAGGTTGACCACTAAATTAACTGGTGAAATAGGATTTTCCAACTCTGTCATCTTCATGAGATTGAGACTAAGGAGCATTTCATTTTTCCCTTCTCTTTCTAGAGATAAAAGGGAGGCTCCATTATTTATTCAAAGAGCCCTATACTCTATCTATATTCTTCCAATCTCTATATCATTGACGTTTGGCCCTTTACTTGCAGGAGGACTTTTGGCTTCTCTCTCAGTCCATCCAGCCACCTCAAAGACCAACCTCCACTCAGTGTATCATTTCCTTTTTTACAGTGATCCCATCTATTCATGGCATCAAGATATAGACATATTGTGGCCCAAGCCTCAACCACGAGTCATTAGGTCTTAATAGAACCGCCCACATTTTATAGAGATCTCAGCAGCGCTGGCAATCCATATCTCACACCAACAAACAACATATATCGTCTAGACTCCAATGGAAAGCCTCTTCCTCCAAGAAGCAGCATTTTGTGTCATCCAACTCTTCTTCAACCAGTCCTCCATCCTTCCCTCTATCCTGAGATTCCTCCATTCGACCTTAGATATTAGGGGAGACAGATCCAACAAATCATGAGACACACATAACATTACTCGTTGTGATACCCAAATCCATATCTTGATCGACTTGCTTTATTCAACTATATTACAAAGGGGCCTCCCATCTTGGAGCCTAGTGATTACTTTTGCATGTTTTAGTTCATTTTATCTTTATGCATACTCTTTATTATAGGAGTTGCTTTAGT
>LPNX010646567.1:184575-254501 GCA_001517045.1 Pseudotsuga menziesii | reverse complement strand
CCCCCTCTCTCTCTACCCCACTCTCGCTCCACCTCTCTCTCGTTCACTCTTCCCCACCCCCAAAATCTCTCTACCTTTCTCTACAAGGTGCACATGCATTGTTAAAGCATGCACACGTTATGAAAACACCCACGTTTTATAGCGCACACTCATATTTTAGCGTGTGCACATTCTTTTCGAATTCAAATTAAAAAAAAAAAGAAGGAAACTTACGTGTTGTTGAGTTGGTTTACTCAGATATAGGTTTGAGATGACAAAACTGGTGGTTTGGGATGAAAACACATAAAAACTTCCATTTTTCAAAATACCTCTGTATATCTGTAAATTTGAGCTTGTTTTTCTATGGGCTAGACACATCTGTTGTCTTTGTTTGAAACTACAAAGACATTTAGAGTCAATTGTGTAGATTCCAAATATATAATTTAAAAATAATAATAATATTGTTTACTATTGTTAATATATTTTTTACTTGACATATATCAAACTCTTAAAATACATACCTCTTTTATTTCTACTATAATTGGTTTTTCTTTAACCATTACACACACACACAACACTAGAGCAAACTAATACCTACAATCTAGAAAATAAATAAAATATGTTTGATAATGTTAAAACCATTTTACCTAGCACTAACAAAAGGCCTTGTAATTCAAGGATATAATGACTTCCATAATTTTTAAAAGAAATTATAAAATTTGAAGAAGAAAAAATGTGCACAAGAACAATGTGTTCTCTACAATTCTACAATTTTTTGTATTCAAATTTCACTATTTAGGTACTCAAAGGTAGCACTAATGGAAACATAAGCATTTTATTTTGCATAAAAAAGAATACAAATAATAGGAAACTCGAATTTCACCTAGTTATACACGCTTTCTATAAATAGAAGTTATATATTTTGGAAGCTAATTCATTTTCCTACATTTCATCTTTTTACACCGTATTCAATTTCATTGTGGAAGTTCCTTGAATTATCTCTCAAAATTTACATTTTGTTGGTTTTCCAAGTTTGCATTGCCACTAACGTGTCATGAGATACCATCATTAGCTTACACCAACCCTTAATCAAACATTGATATGATCGAAATCTTGTGAGTTTGACTCAATTGGGTCCCTATCTGAAAGAATGAACTCACCTTTGCAAATTATAAGATGGAATGCATATACTACAATCCTGGTAAGTATAAAATATAATATTGTTAATTTCTAGACAAAAGAGAGTCCAAACACAAAAAGCTTTTTATTTTTCCTCAATTACCCCAGGTTCACAAAGGTTTATGTAGAATGAGAGGCTTGCATATAAGTATAGGGTATATTGGAGTACCAAAATTGTAAAATGTCATTTATTCCCGGGAATTAAGTTTATAGCATGTAGACACTCAACATCATAAGGAATTACCAGGCCCAAAATTTATCCTAAATAAGAAAAAGGTAGAGAGAGATAAGCAAAAATGAGAGAGAAAAATAGAATATTATGGCATTTTTGCAATAACGTTTGATGCTGAAGTCGGATTGGGGCTCTCTTGGTACCGTTGGAAAGGTCTCGTCGAGGGCTACAACTTTTTTGTTTTGATCTTCACAATATTCCTCATGGTTTTTTCGGGGAGTGCATTTTTGTAAACATGGGAATGAGGAATCTCGAAAAGCATCTTTTCAAAGATACTTTTTGAAAAGCATCTTTGAGATTCATCATGCCCAGATTTACAAAAATACATGTCTCGTCCAAATCATGAGGAATATCGCAAAGCTCAAAAAACAAAAGTTGTATCCCTCGACAAGACCTTTCCAACAGTACCAAGTGCGCCCCAATCCGACTTCGGGATCAAAAGTTATCGCAAAAATACCATAATATTCTCTTTTTCTCTCTCATTGTTGCTTATCTCTCTCTACATTTTTATTATTTAGGATACATTCTATAAGAGGGTAGAATCTTATGATACTATGCAACCTACTATATTGATGTTTCTTGAAGAGACTCTAAGGTAACAAGACTGAAATGTGAGGAAGTGAAGCACAATATTAGAACATGTAAGTAGTAGTAATGATTAGCACATAAACCCATATGTTTGGTTTAATGGAACACTATCAACAATCTCTATGGAATAAATGAGCAGGGAAAGAGAAATCCTATTGAACCAAGCCTGAATAACCCATAAGGTTGGCTATTGTACAACATCCAAACAATTTCAACATCTGGCAACCTAATTCATTGGACCTTGAACAAGAAGGATTTACAACCTCCAGCAAAGTTTTGGTTCTTCTTATGGATCTTCTTGGCCCACTTAAGGCTCCCACAACTATGAACAAGGTGTCCATGGATTCCAAAATATGAATCCCTAACATGAACCCACGTGGCCTCAAGAAACCATTCAACCAGGTTTCTCAATGTGGAGAGAAACACTAGGCTTAGTAAGTTGAAGAAGATTCAATATTTGAAGGTCTAGATGTGGACTTATTGTAAGTATGAAGGTTGGCATATTTCTCACACATGAATACATTAATGGTTAATGTATTTCCTCCCTATCGGTGCTTTCCTTTATATTGCTCTTGCAAGATTGCAAAATTGATGGAAACCACGTGCTAATGCAGAGGAGTAAAAGGATGAGTGACGAATGTGAGCTATTTTGCATCCCTCCATTGTCTTAGTTAGAGATGTAAATAATCCAACTTTGGAGATTCATAGGTAGGTTGATATTCGGTGTAAATTGTGCATGGAAATTTAGAATTTTTATTTTCTTTCTTACCTCTATCATTGACATTATTATTTTGATTTTCCCCACCCCTAACATAAGAATTATTTTTCTTATTATTTTTCTTTCCTTTGAGTTTCTAGTTTTAATTCTGAGCAACAAACAAACAAACAAAAACATTAAAGGTTTTAGCATTTGGGGCGGGTTGACTAGTTACAAACATATGGATAGAAACTTGTCCCATTTGGTTGATCAATACCAACGATAGCATGAATCATAGAGCCATGCACACTATCAACATGTGGTATTAGACCTTGTTTTGAAACATTAGATGAAGATCAAGGTGCATGAGAAAGTAACTCATATAGCATGTTGGATTGTGAATAAATCAAATCCAACTATTCCACATGTAAAATAACTTTATATTCTATAAGACCCCTAACATTGCTACAACCTTAGCTATGCTTGGTAATAAAAATTTCACAAACAAATATGTGAGTAATTGATTTGGGATCTCAACTCTAAGAAGCCTTCATCGACACCTCCACTCATGGATGTGATCAAATATATGAGTAGAGTTGGACAGTTGAAGCCAAGTTATCAACTTCATCTCCATTTTGTAATGAATGGGTAATTTGAAATCATGTATGCAAATACATAGATAAAGACACAAAATTGCCAAAATAAGTTCTATGTAAATTGATATACCATTTAACATCACTATTGGTTAGAGTACATTGAAAGAGATGCAATAGAATGATATCATCAACTAGAGAATTTAACAAACACCAAAGATGAAATATGATAACATGTGTATATTTATCTTCTCCGGAGTGACCATTAAACTTGATAATACAATATGACAACTTAGTCGAGATGATTGGACATGATGGATGGTGGAATATAGGGTCATTTTGTTAGTTGCAACAAGTGCAACATATTCAAAGTCTCCAAAAATGGTGATCACAGATGAGTACACATGATAGGGTTGTTAAAGGAACTCTTTGTTAACTTATAGGTGCAACACTACTTTGGACATAATTTCCCCCTAGGACTGAACCACCCGCTTGAAGTTGACTACCCTAAGGAACCTCTTAGTTACTTTGGAGATTAATTTTCCACTACATATTTCTACTACCATATGTATTATTAATTCCTAGGACATTTCCATTATATAGTGGTGGGGTAGCATTAGGAGGAGCACTTCAATGGTAGGGGAAACCTATGTTTGGAACTATACATCCACCTATGGGTATACCATAAGTTCCTATGGTTGGTATTCAAACACTTGGATAACCTTGAGTTAGAGAGTGTGTGCTAGTGGATGACATCCCAAATGAAGAGACACTGAGAACATGTGGCATATGGGTGAAAGGACTCATTTTAATGCTACCTCTAAAGAAATTAGGTGTAGTAAGAGTCCCCCCTATTATGATGAACCATTGGTTCCCTCCATATTGTGTTGTACATTGCAAAATAAATGAATGAATACGTAGCAATACAGATGCCTAGTTGTATCAAGACAAGACCATTCAGTTGTGTCAAGGGAGGATTATAAGGGTCCAACATTTGAGTGTCAATAATTTCAATTTCAGGCAGGCTTAAATATTCTAAGTTTTTTTCATTGTCTATCTATATATGTACCTCTCTCTCATGGATCTCTAAATATGTTTGTGAATATGTCCCAAATTTGTCGTTGTTATGGTTATTCAATCATATTTGAGTCAAAGTCAGTTCAACACTTTTGACAGGAAACCCTTTTAACCATTGAGATTGTGGGTTGGATAGTGAACCACTTTTACTCATTTTAAGTTCAACCAAGTTATCTTTAAATAAGATAAAAGAAACCTAATGTCACTTGAAACAAAAAAACACTAAGAAGCAGCCACCTATGCAATAAATCTACAACCTATGCTTGTGTGTTTGCTATAAAAACAATTATAATTGCTTTTAATAAAGCAATTTATTTTAATGTATATTATTACTAAGGGCATGTAGTGCAACTTGTTTGATGTTGAGATGATTGAAAGTTTTACTTAAATAATAAAGACAATTAAAATCCAAATTGAGCATACATTTTGTGTTTATTTTGATGAATAAGGACAACATTTTCAAATCCTGTGAAAAGGGAAGAAGATATCATATTTTTATTTTCTCTAAATGAAAAACAACAACAATGTTGTATAATTCCAAAGAGATTTTTTTATCATTGGTCAAGAACGTGATGAATCAAAATGCACATGCAAACTATTTTCAAAATCTAAGCGATTTGAACTAGTAAACATATTAGAAAATGTCCATGCAAGCCTTCTAAAAACAAATTGCACTCTTAATTCATGCAATAATTGAATATAGATAAATATGTTTAAACTTGAGACTAAGCAAATAGAAAAATTAAGCATCTAGACATATCATGCAATCAACTTTCAAATATGAACATGAAAAATTTCTAATTTTTAACAAGGCACTTGTGGTAGTTCTATGGAAGAACCGCATGCACTCACGGATGTTCGTCACAAGAACTGTGAGAAGCCATGTATGTTGGTTACAAAAAACACGAGTAAAAAGAAAAATAGGCTTAAACAATTTACTTTTATGTCTTCTAGCAACATGCAAGAGGTACCATACCTTTTAAAATGGCAAACGAAGTGAAAACAAACCCAATATAGAAGAATGAATATGGATAATCCATCCCTATTATAGTCATCATTTCTTTTGTCGAGGAATCACCCTAATGTTCCTAGATTGATCCTCCTAGAGAGTGGGTCAAGCTCTCCAACATTCACAAGTGTAGATCCTAATATTTAATTCCTTGAACTTACATGAAAGTGATATGACAAAGGAAAAACAGAAATAAAGAGAGAAAAACATGTTTCATCGGGTTGTTTAACACTCCAAAGTGTTTTGGTCCTTCTCTTTATTAAAGCAAAGATGTACTTATACCGGCACACACACTAAATGAATACCTTTCTCAAATCCTTTTACATTCTACTAATAAGCATTTATATATATAGAATACTTTAGATAAATGCAATAAGAGAGAAAAATACTAGTTTTTTCTTCAAACTTTCAACATATCTCTCTGTGGTTTTACTCAAATTTCGAGTGAAAGCACTCATTGGATACATTCAATCCTACATCTAACAAGTACCGACACCATATACGTTTGAGGGACACCACCTAGCGAAAAATGAGAAATACATTAAAAACGTGTTACTTGAAAGTATGCCAAAGGGAGATATGTTGAAAATACAAGGAAAAAAGGTATTTTTTTGTGTCAAATATGTTAAGTCAACCATTATAGTTGACTTTTTTTCTTGAAATTCTATTGGTTCTTGAATTCCAACTCATCAATGGATCTTTTTCTTATGAGGCCACTCTTTTTCTTAGGAGGCCCATTTTAAACCCCAATTTGCTCTAATGCTCAGTTAGAACTATAGTGAGAAGAAAATAATGAATAGAGGTATGCATATTTTAGTTTTGGGAACCATTAAAGAAGTATATTTTTAGTTTTGGGAGAAAACTAAATCCATTTTCTACACCCTTGTATTCCAACTATCATTCATGGTTTTGAAGGTTGGGGTTGTGACATTTCTAGACAATCTTAGAGGGAAATTGAGTAAATCCAAAAGCATTTAATGTATGTTATCTTAAAATTAGGAGCAATACTCCATATCCCATTCTCCTCTTAGAGATTGGCTTTTACCCCATTGATAATAAGGTTGTGATTAAACTCCTAAAGGTATAGGCATAAGATAATTAACATAAATGATAAAAGGCTTCTTAGAATTACTTACTTTGAGTCCTAGTAAAAGTCATAGGAATATGGAAAAGGATGTGTTTAAAGAAATAAAGAACTAGAGAAAACCGATGCACCAATAAAAGTTCATTAAAACAAGTTAGAAGATGAAATTATATTTCATCTAATTTTAGAATTAAGAAAAAAATTATCCTCCTAAAATCAAAACAAATTAGGATGAGCTTCATGGGTGAAGTAAAATTAGGCATTGAATAACTCCTAAAACACCATGTGAAGAAAGAGCTTGTAATATTTGTGATATTGAGAAAGGCAGAGAATGAAAAGCACTCTTTTATAATGTTCTTAAGCACTCTCTTATAATGTTCTTCTTATGTACGCAATAGGATTGACTATTCAATATTTGCAACATTAATGATTTTCATAACTTGTTAATTCTTGAAGAAAAAAAACTAGTTAAAGATCAATTAATTGAAAGTCTAACAAATTAAAGTTTTTTTTGGAGAGATACTTCTTATATTTACAAAGCCATATTTACAATCATACCCACTAAAATATTTGAACCCAATTTTTATTAATAGAAGTTCAATCACCTCTCTAGAGGATAAACAACATTATTATAAGTCCAATAAATCAAAGTTAATCTTTTTAAATAACAAAAATCATCAAAAATACACACAACCATAATTAAATATTTATTTATTATTATTTTTTCATTTTTAAATATACAAACATTACATATTTTATTCAATAAAAAAAATTATAAAATACACCTTCACCTTGCCAAACAACGTATAAGTAATGTTTTTTAATACATTAAATTTTCTTTTTTTATCTACAACAAAAACATCTACATCTTTCTAATATATATGAAAAAAGAAATACCCAATTATCATAATTAAACATTTAATAAGCATCTTTCTAATATATATGAAAAAGGAAAACCCCATTATCATAATTATTTTTATTGTTTTCATTTTAGAATAAGGTGACCATTTATAATCAATATTCTTTAATACATTTTATTTTATGTGTATATGGTATTTTAATTACCATTACAAAAATATGTAATAATAAAATATTAAATAGTGAACATCTTTTAACCATATTTAAAAACTAGAATATTTACATTTTCAAGAAGATATTTTCGTTATAATGACACCATTTATTAAATTCTAAATGTTATTTTAATTATATTTAAGAAATAAACTGTCTAAACACATTAATAGCCCAAATACATTGTATTTTTCTTTTATGTTTTTTTAATTATATTTAAGAAATAAAATGTCTAAACACATTAATAGCCCAAATACATTGTTTTTTCTTTTATGATAGAATAACACTTGGAATAAACTAAGATAAGTACATCATTAAAGGTATTTGGTTACAAAGAAAGAAAAGCAAGTATGGAATAGTGTGTATTTTTTAATCATATTGACAAACAATAGAATAGAATCATGTGTATTTTTTTATCATACAGAATAACTTAAATACATTTACTAAAAACATTTTTTTTAATAGCAGAATCATCTAGAATAAAATAACTGAAGCTTATTATTAAGGTGAAGCTTATTATTAAGGGTATTTTTGGTTATACGTTCAGTATATTTTTTAATTATATTAGGTCATAATTTGAAATTTAATTAAATAATAATAATAAAATAATATTTATTAAATAAAAAGTTATTTTTCTAAAAATTGGTAAAATCATTTGCACATCCATCCACTTTTAAAGAATCTTGAAATTAAATTGTGAAGAATCTTGAAATTAACTTGTGAATGCTTTAATTACAGGTAGTAGTTATCCTAAATAACTCTGTAGGATTCATATATAACTCTGTAGGCCTAGCACTCTTGCACTGAATTTGTCTGAATGTGTTTATAGTTGTTTTTGTAGTAGAGACTGTGTGCTACTATGCAGACTCACTGGATATAAATTATATGCCACCTGCATTAATAATCCAATCTTAACCAATCAGCAGTCCATGCGACCAATGTCATCTACATTAAGTGGTTGCAAACATGCAGCATGATGTTTTCTCTGCACAGCAGAATATCATAACATTAAATCTGTTCATAGGTTCATTGTCTAAACATTGGGGTAGGTTCATTGCCTGGAAAATGGATATTAAACATCGGCATAAAAGTCTAACTAAATGTTTTCAATTTTTAATTAGATTGTACTAGCAAAAAGAGGATTGATGGATTAGAAGCTTACCAAGACCAAGCTAAACATGGAAGATTCGGGAATAACCAGAAAAGTAAAATATTTTAACTCTGGACAACCAGTTGTAAAGATGCAGATCTGGCAGAGCCTTCTAATAAGTTTATGTGTAGACAAGTAGAAAATGAATAGCAGCAAAATATGACGTTTTTGATCCTGCAGAATGGATCATTTTAATTGTTCATTCATTTGATCTGCATACTGGATCGTTTTTGTTTATTTAGAAATAGAGATTCCAGGAATGATATCTAAATATAAATATATATGCAATGAAGAAGTGAAAATATTATCTTTAAATTTAAAAATATATTAAATACTGTATGCTATAATATGAAATGAATCAAGGGAAATGTACTCCACGATCTCAGATGAGAGAGATTTCTTGTATCATGTCACTATAACTGTATCCATTTTCAAACTAAACGAGAAGTGTACTCTGTAGTGTAAAGTCTGAGAGATTTCTGTGTATCATATTTCTATAAATGTTTCCATTTTTAAATTAAGATAGATTCATCAGTCTATCTTAATCTAAGACAACTTTTAAGTTATCAAGTTTATACCTATTTTTTCGTTTATTAATACTTGTAAATAAATTCCAAGTAAAAATCAATTTAAATATATGTTTACCAACCAAAATATATGAAAACAATTCAAATTGCAAAAGTTGCAGTTCTACAATGACCACTAATAGCTCATCGTTCAATGTCTAACTGCAACACTTTCATTTTTTTGAGGTTGACCGAAGATTCTCTTCAGAAGTTTGAGATAGGTGTCTGCTCCCAAGATCTCTTCATCTGGTCTTTATATAATTTACTCACCAATCCATCATCTCCAACAAAAACAGAAACAGTAAATAATCTGTTGGTGAATTGTTCAGTGCAGCTGGCTGAAAAGACTAAAATTGATACCATCATCTCCAACAAATACAGAAACAGTAAATAATCTGTTGATGAATTGTTCAGTGCAGCTGGCTGAAAAGACTAGATTTGATATCAGCCAAGAGATCATGTCAATAACCAACATCCTAGGCATATCTCTAGATTTTATATCAGCCAAGAGATCATGTCAATTACCAACATTCTACAAGCATATCTCATTTAGCATTGTAAAAACCATGGCTACTTTATGTAAGTCAATCAATACCATAACAGATACTTGCCAAAAATTCCAAGGGACAATTTGGTAACGATGCAAAACTCTATTTTGCCAATATGAAAATATATATCAAGAATAAAATGTTCATCAACCTTTGTTTATCAGTGCAGATAGCTTAAGAACATTAGAATATGCATCAATCAGGAGACCAGAACAATTACCACCATTATGAAAGCAGTGATCTCATTACTATGATAATAACCATAGCTACGTTAATGATTTATGTAAATCACTAAATATCACAAGATATAGGCTAAGAGACAATTTCATCACAAGATTCCATTGTAACTTGGTTGAGTGGGAACAATTCAAAACTCTAATTTTGATTAAAGTATGAAAATATGTTTAAGAACAAAACATGCATCAAACTTTGATTAATGCAGATGACTGAACACTTGACTATGCATCAACCAAGAGATCAACCTTTGTTCAGTAAAGATGGCTGAAGAACACTTGAATATGCATCAACCAAGAGATAAGGGCAATTACTAACATTCTGAAAACATATCTCAGTAACCAAGAGATAAGGGCAATTACTAACATTCTGAAAACATATCTCAATAACCAAGAGATAAGGGCAATTACTAACACTTCTGAAAACATATCTCAGTAGCATTGTGAGTCGTGACAACCATAACTACATTATCTAAGTCGTTAAATAACATCGAAAATTTGCAACCTTTCAAGTGACAATTTCATCATAAGAATTGTATGTGATTGCAACTTTGGTTGATTTGCAAAACACTATTTTGGTCAATATGAAAAGATTAAGGTTATACATTTGCATAAAATTAGTTAAGTATGTTTATTTACAAAGCACATTTTGGGCTTGTTCTATATCTTCCATGGTAATCGAAAGGGCCTGCACAAAGTAAAATTATAAGAAAAACTCCAGTACGGGGTTAACCCCTGAAACTCTGCTAGGCCATTTTGACATTCAATTCTAAGAGAAGAAAACTGAGTGAAACTCTCACAGGGCAGGGTGATTTTGACATTTCATTATAATAAAATACGTGGTGTTATAAGACTTGAGTGAAACTCTCATAGGCCAGGGTCATTTTGACATTTCATTATAAGAAAATACGTGTGTTATAAGAACAAAATCAGAAAACAAAAACAGAAGAGGAAAGGCTCCTTTCATAATACTACATCAAACTGTATTTCCAACATCAGTCCCTCATCATTATCCGAGTGTCGAAAGAGATCCTTATAGTAGCGAATCTTGTCTAAAAGTCCAGAGAAGACTTGACATTCCCTTAAAGCAGATAGATATATCAAATAACAGCTTCTAAACATGTAGACGATATAATATTCAAACAGATAAAAGACATTGCAGACATTGTTTGGGGATTCTCACATGTACCCAAGTATCAGCATAATATAAGCTTTAATGCATCGAAATTTAGACCTTCATAAAAGCTCATATAAGCTTGGAGTTAAAATTTAGAGCTTCATAAAAGCTCATATATGTCAATGAATGAAAAAGATAAAGATTGGAAACTGTAATTTTGTAAAATGATATATTGATACCCATATTTAGACCTTCATAAAAGCTCATATAAGCTTGGAGTAAACATTTAGACCTTCATAAAAGCTCATATATGTCAATGAATGAAAAAGATAGAGATTGGAAACTGTAATTTTGTAAAATGATATATTGAAACCCATGTTGAAATTTCTGATATCGAGCTCATATATGAGCAATGAATGAAAAAAATTGGAAACTGTAATTTCGTAAAAGGATATATTGAAACCCATCTTGAAATTTCTGACACCGATCCTTGAGGAAATGCGTAAAAATGTAAAATAAGCGTGGATTATCTGTTGCCAGACAAACAAATTAAGTCAACATAACTGAAACATGAAACCAAAAAGTATATAGAACATTATAGCTGCCATATAACCACACAGGGTCTCATGATAGCCAGAAAATTTTCATCTAAAATCCAAAAGGATATAGAACACTAGAGCTGCCATATAAGCACGCAGAATCACATGATAACCAGAAAAATTTTATATGAAGCTGAAGTTAAGTTAAAACGGAACGTTAGATAACAGTTTGGGATTTACATGGGCATTTTCCTCTGATGAGAAGATAGACGCAAATCATTCTGAATCTTAACTAAATCCTATATACCAGATGTTGCAACAAACAGCACTCATCCTAGCTAACTATATTTATAGGTGTGTTTCTTACATATGATCTTCTTGCCCTGATAATCTTGTACAGCAGTGTCAAAGTGGGCTTGGGTACTTGGTAAAACAAATGGAGCAAGGGTATAAAATACCCCCTCCTCCCACCAAGGTTCAAATCCCCAGAGACATGCCTTGCCCCTCTTGTAGAGCAAGGGTTGATCGTGCCGGCTGCAAACAAGAATACCGCTGTATGTAGGCTCTTCTCACAACGATCACAAAAGATGAAGAGATCTTTCAAAAGATATGAAGGAAAACTGGCAAACGCCCTCAACTTGAGCACTCTGCCGAACCTTCCTCCTGCATCTTCAACCCCAGAAGCCTCCCGAGCCTGGATTCAGCCACAAGAATCAATTTAGATTGTACTCTGGAACACTCCTCAAGCCTCTTCACAGGTGGCAAATGGGCATGCTTTTCACACAGAGTTGCAGCTAACCAGAGCGCTGCAGCCATGCAGATCTTAATTTTCTGTCTAGACAAGGCACCCAGCTTTTGCAATCCCTTTCCCACCAAGTCCATGGCCAAGGGCAGTGTAGAAGGGCTTCTGAGATGCAGATGTCTGCACCACTTTTTCAAAACTATTTCTACCTTCATCTCTGCATTCAGCACACCTGGCCCAGATCTTTTATGGGGCAAGCCCATTTCCTTCTTGGGGTTTTCCACTTGAGGTTTGCTGCTTACTGTCTGGCTATTACCCAAGGTACTGGTAGTGCTTATTCCATCATTGTAAGACCAGGCATTAATAGAAACCTCAGACCTCTCAGTAGCTCGAGTTCCCTCATTATCCCCTTCCCTCGAACAAGCCCTCGCGTTTCCTTCTTCTGCACTTATCAGGCCATTAGAAGATGCAGCAGAAACAGCCCCGGGAAAGGCAGATTCTGCTGTGGAATTACAGAGAGAAGTCTGTTTGATGCCCTGAGACTTGCAGCAGCCACAGCAAAATGTCTGACCAGCCTGTGGGCTAGGCCCAGAAACAGTTATTTCAGTGTATTGATGGCATCTGCAACATAAAACAACCCTAAGATGCTTTGCAACCAAGAAATTAATTCCATGGACATTGGCATCACATTTATAACACAGATTCGCAGCATCTGCTTCGCAGCGCAATGCGGCTTCGTCGCCACAGAGCTCACATTTGGTTTCCTTTCCCTTCCCCATCACCAAATTATTTTCCCCCAAAACACAACTTCTCAAGCAGATTATCCCACTGAAAACTCACACAGGAAATCCAAACCAAACACACAATTTCTAGCTGGAACGGGATCGAAATACGATGAGAATCGATAGTGGTCAGTGAAAATCGAGACTTTCACAAATCAGGGTAGAGTGCCTTACTAAAAAAAATCTAACATACACAGTGGTTTATATCATATATTTTATGATCATCTAGGGTTTAAATGCATTTGAAGGAGGCAAGAAGAGAGGAGAGCCAGGCGATCGAAATGGGCAAAGGGGATTGTGGATAGAGATTTGGCAGGTGGGCGGAACAACCCCCAATTGATACGCAAATCAAAAAGATTTAACAGCTGTCAACACTCTCTCCAATTAACACCACATTTTTAGATACCTCGTCCTTCTCGCTCCATCCACCGGATTTTCTTTCTTCGTATCAAAATAAATGATCTCCCATTTCTTCTCAGAAAATAAATATTAATATTAATATTGCAGTTTTTTTAGTTGTTTAAATTGCGATTTCGATCAAAAAGACTACAAAAAAATATCTAGATTGCACGGCCCAGGTTATTTCTAAATAAAATTGAATATTATTAGATAATTGATTAATTAACACAGCCACATGAATGTTACAAATTTTATTATGTCACATAGGTACGAATTAGGAATCTTTTTATTTTATAAAATTTGAAGTCAGTTATTAGTATAAAGCATATAAGGACACGTAGATGGATAAGTCTTAGAATTTATAGGTTGTTTAATGTTATTTTGTTTCTTGTGTAAGTTTTAATGTGAGGGAGGCTGTGTATTAGGTGGTTGGATCTTAAGTAGTTTGAGATCTTAAGTTGCTTGAAATTTAATGGTTTACTTCGTAGCCTCAATTTTATTAAAGGAAGGAAGGAAGGGAATATTTTAACGTCCACGAGGCTAAGAATAGCCTATGGAACAGACCAACTCTCACGATGTTTTCTGCAATTCAATCATTTGTCTCTTCAACTTGATGATGAGTGCCCCCAATTTTTCCACAGTCCCCGCGTTAAATAAATCATCCCAAGATTTATCCATCAAGACATTTGCTTACCTGTCTCTATTGTCCTTAAAGGCTTCACACTCTAACCTTACCAACGGTGCAAAAAATACACACTCTTTCTGCCCAAGCTTCTTTTGGCCTTTTCCAGCGCTCTGTCTCACAATGGGAATTTGTTCTTAATTGAGTAATGAGAATTTTGGCTTTGCAAGGTATATTGGTCCCTATGTGCGCCTTTTGACACTGATTGTAGGTAGGGTTAAACTTTTCAATATAATACTTTCTCTTTCTCCCTAGTTTTTTATCCCAAGTTCGCTTGTGGAACTTATTGATAACAAAAACCTTTATTTCTTTACTATTCGTAAAGCACTTTCTCAAAGTTTAGGCAACAAACTAGTTATTGATCATTGTTGAATACGGTTTTTAATAGAAAAATCATTTTCGCACTAATTATCTTATTAATAATTATAACAGATATTTTTAATTTTATATAATAAAGTTTTAACCATTTTTAATTAATCTAATTTTATAATAAATTTGCTTTAAAGACTTTTATATACAATCCCATTATGTTTGTGAAAAAGACATTAAAAAAAAAGGAGTGGCTGTAACGTTCATGGCATATTTTCTTATCATGAGAACCACAAGTCCTTCAAATTAATAATATTATTATTTTTATAAAGGAGCCAAGCACTGACACACGAAATCAGGGCATCCTGACAGCTGCCCGGGGTCTCTGCAGTCCAATGGAGACCACATTTTTGATATAGTTGTTCTCCTTACCACAACAATTGAGCTTCAATTTCTGCCATATAAAAGATCTCCGTGTATCCCGATTGATTGCCTTATTTTTGTGGAGGTCCCTCACGGCAAAAGAATATCCATATTGAAATATTCTGCCCACCGGAATATCTTGCCGACTTAAAATCCAAACATGTTTCCTGCCCTTCACGTGTCTCTCAGCGTCTTCTGTTTTTTTTCTCGTACACGGCACTCGAATATCTCGGGCCAATAGACCTGTCTTTTATATTTGCCACGTGGCTAACGAGTCTAGAGTATTGAAGTGACATGTGGATGTCTAATGTATTTAGACTATGCTGTTTTTTTGGTACATTCATCCATCTTGAGTTATTTAATCTTTCAAAGTGTTGAGAGCACTTGAGTGGGTCTAATGGTTTTTTTTTTTAACCATAGGAACAACAATCTTCCAAGGGTATACCCTTGGAGCCTTGTCACAACAAGCCAACGAGCACAACCCTACCCCCTGCCGGTTTCGAACATGTGATCGCCAACGAGATAACAAACGTTCTTAACCATTAGGCCCACTCAAGTGCTCTTGAACTCTTGAGTGGGCCTAATGGTTAAGAACATGTGTTATCTCCCAGGAGGTGATAGGTTCAAAACCGGCGGGGTAGGGTTGTTCATTGGTCCATTGTGGCAAGACTCGAAGGGTAGGCGACCCCTGTGATAGAGCCTCACCTTCATGGGCTTCACAATGTCTCGGCCCATGCTAAGTCACAAGTTACCCATATGTCTGGCTTTTCAAATTCAAATTCTGAATCATGTTTATGTCGATAGTTAGTCTTCCACTTCATAACTATCTCTTAACCATTTGATCCCTATTGATTTGATCCGGCCACAAACTATGTGGGTGTGCTAGTTTTAATGTATAGATGAATTCAGCGTCTTCAAATACTTTAGTCATCCAAATTAAATTAATTTAAATAAATCCACATATCTAATCTTAACCAACCAACTACGAAGCAGCTATTTTTTTTATTATTATCCAACCGCATATCAATCTTTTAAAGCAATTAGTCTTTTCAATTATTTCAAGCCAACCACGTTGAGAATTTTTAAAAGTAAAATCTTTTAATTATAAATAAATCAATATAAACATAAATTTGAATATATATATATATATATATTCCAAAAAAAGCTGTGGCTGTTATTCCATTTCTATTTTGTAATGATCACAACCACAAGTCTTCCATGTGAAATGATGGTGAAATATTATTATTTTAACGATGGTAAAGATGATAAAGGACTGTTGCACATGGGGTGAGGGCCTAGTGATTGGCACGTACACAAAAGCAGGGCAGGGCATTCTGACAGCTGCCCGCGTTTTGCCCAATGGAGACCACATTTAAGATACCTACTCCCTCCCTGTCCACTCCCTCACACAAAACAAATCAAATCCAATGGACTCCAATTTCTGCTCACCAAAAGATCTCCGATTGCTATTGTATTTGGTGGAGCTCCCTGCACCACAAAATGGATCTTTCTTATTAAATTATTATTCAAATATTCTAATGTTCTGGTAACCCAAAATATCTTGCTGGCAAACTTGTTTCCGTGATCCACGTGTCTCGAGCGAGTAGAACTTAGTAAACATTATTTCTCTTTCATCCACGTGTCTCGAGCAAGTAGACCTTGGTAAATATTATTTCTCTTTCATATCTCATCATGTTACCATGTAGGTCTTATTTTTATTATTATTTTAATAAAATTCCATAGTTTGTAGTGAGTGGAGTCCAAGTGTAGTAAGGTAGGTTAACGTACTTTGAGTTTTAGTGTGTTATTGGAGAAGATTGTGTCATATTAGTTACGTTAGGTTAGCTGACATAAATAAAAAACTTTAAACTATAAGAAACGAAAAATATAAATTATATATTGATTTAAATAAAATATAAAAAGAATTAAACTAACATACATCCATTTTAAACCCAGATCTATCAAGTATCTAGATGGATCCAAATAGTAAAATAATGCACACCCAACAAATTGGATCCATCTAGGTGCTTAATAGATTCGAGTTTAAAATAGATCGTGTATCGTCAATTAGCACAAAAGTTTATGGATAGTCATAATTAAGTCTTTCGCATTTAAACATCAACCAAACATAATTACATATTTAATAAGTTAAGGCTCATCTCAGGTATGGCATATAAATTCCATCTAAAGGGAAGAACTACTAAGTTTTGCATCTTTCATTTGAGGTTATGGTTAGAGCTTAGCACGAAGGTGGTGTGAATGATTCCATAGAAAACTTGAAGGAGGTGGACATGCACATTATCATCTAGATGGTTGTTGCTTCCAAATCTTTATCATGTGTTTCTTGTTCAAGAAAGGTGGATTGACATTATGCCCTTTCTTTCAACATTAATTTCATGGCTTGTGTTTCTAAGGAAAAAATGGTATTTGTGTAGCTTTCACTAAGATGAAGTACACCTTGGAGTGCTTCCAATTATATCTTTACTTAGCATTTAAAGTACAAATTGAAAGAAACAAACTAACCAGAGATAAGATCTCTTAAAACAATTAAATCCAAACCCTCAAACATAAATCCAAAACACTAGCAAATTTCATATTGCCAGCGAAAACGCTTTTGTTTCCACATTATAAATAACCATAAACATCATATTGCAAAACCAACCAAACATTCAAATAAACATTGTAATCCATGCTATGGAAATAAACATTGTAATCCATGCTATGGAAACTAAGTTAAACACATTTCTAAGAATCGTTAACCCAGGTCAACCATCGAATCCTATCCAGGATTGGTTGCGGGCCTTTATACATTCATTTCATAAATTATACATCACGTCTTAACCCAACCCAGCCATCGAATCCTGCGAAGGATTGGATGTAGGTCTTTATTCCATTACATACAAATCAACGCTAACAACGAAAGCGAAACAAACCATTTACAAATAAATACAGAGTCATTCCCTACACATCACTCTAAGTGGAATCCCATCAACTAAACCATAAACTCACATTATCAAACCACAAGTCTAATCAATTAAACCATACACAAAGTTTTGATGGCATATAGGTTATGCCATAGCATAAACCCTTTACCACATAGTTCAAAGCATATATTATAATGCATATAAGGTTTCAAACCTTAGCATATAATTTATACAATGAAGTTTATAAACATGCATAAATATAATCTCATAAACCTCATTACCATAGGATTTAGGTATAGTTTAGGCCTAGGACTTTAGTCCTCTTTTCACACAGCTATGCACAGGAATAGTGCAGTATAGATATAGTTTGTTGTAGATGTAGGATGATCTTGTCACTATGATCATAGAACAAAGTTCACCAACGAACTAACCTGCACAAGAGTAATAAGAGCCTGCATTAGTTCATGATGAACTGAGTAAGCCCCTTAGCAATAGGAAAGCTAACCTTTCCGAGTGGTCCCTCAGGGGATAAAACCCCATCACTCCACCCCTTGTCATACAAAGGTAGGTCAGCCTCTTATTAAATAAACCATAAACGAATTTAAATACATGTAAAGTAAAAGTAAAACGTAGCATAAACATAAGTGTCGACAAATGTCTGTGACTAATAGACAGAAAAAGTAAACTTACAAACATGTCAAAGTAATAGAACAACATCAAGTAAAACATCATCATCAGATAAGAGAACACATACAAGAAAACAACTTGCGACACTTAGGTTCAGTATACAACCAAGTTCTATTTCACCAGAGTTTTAAACGATGTCCTTGAATTTAGTATTTTATTAGCCTACGAAATTTTTTATTTATTTATGAATTTTAGGGACAATACAAGTGGTATTATAGCTAGCTTCAAACACTAAGAGGCCTATTGGGTGCTACCAGCCATTCGTTGCAGAATTAGAATGTTTCAAAACTATATTTGAAATTTTGCTAACTAACAAAAAATTATTTTGTTACTAAATATTTTGACTGCGGTATTAAAGAACAGTCCAGATCATGAATAAGGAAGAAGATAACAACCGGCAAGGGAACCTGGATACTCCCACAAAAGAAGTAGAACTGATGGTTGAATTAAATTCTGATATACTGAAAACCATACAAAGTCTGCAAGCAAACTTACAAAGCTTCAAAGATGACAATATGAACGAAAGAAAAAAACAGAAAGCAATCAATGAAGCTTTCATTCGGAACATGATGGGAGGAAGCTCGCATGGATAGCCTACTCATTCAACCAACAAATCCAAGAAAGATTTTTATCATAAACAGGTCAGCAACCCAAAGGAAGAAGGAAAATAAGAACACAGACCTGAACCTCCAAAAAGAGATTATCACAACCTTTCCAGTGATAATTCACTTTCTCCTTGCAGAAAGAAACAAAGAAATGATGACAACCTCCAAGAAGAGTTCACAAAGATAAAAGCCCCAACCTATGAAGGAGAGATGAACACCGAGGAGAAAGCTGAAAAATGGCTTCTAGGTATGAGCAAATACTTTTGAGTACACAATTCCTCTAGTGAGATGAAATCTCATCCATCCATCTA
This sequence comes from Pseudotsuga menziesii, assembly GCA_001517045.1. Classification (NCBI taxonomy): domain Eukaryota; kingdom Viridiplantae; phylum Streptophyta; class Pinopsida; order Pinales; family Pinaceae; genus Pseudotsuga; species Pseudotsuga menziesii. The sequence continues at coordinate 234,978 of LPNX010646567.1, read as the reverse complement.
TAATTTAAATGGAAAAGCAGCTAGATGGTGGAGAGACCTAAAGCATACTAAAAAGGATGAGGTAAAAGAAATCAGATGGAGTAATTTTCGCAAAATATTTCAGGAGAAATACATGTCTGAGATATTCTTTGACAAGAAAGTGAAAGAATTTCACGAGTTAAGGATGGGTTCCATGACCATGGATGCTTTCATTAACATATTTTTGAATCTATTACATTACGTACCTTACATAAAGGATGAGAAAGTGAAAATATAACAGTGTTTAGGATGTCTTCCTCCCAATTTTCGAGACATAATTGAGTTTAACATGCCTAAAACTCTGGACACTACACTACACAAAGCTATGCTTTGATATGAGCATGGACAACTAAGGTAGGAAAACATCAATAGAAGTTAAGACAGGTCTAGAACCTTCTCAGACAACCACAAACAAGGTTTCAACCCACCACCTTACAGAAAACAGAACAACAGTTTGCCAGCCATTAAGAACTTCAACAAGACCAGTCCAAATCCAAATGTTCCTGCACCAAATGCCAACAGACCAACATCAAATGGAGGAACCAATTCTTCCCCACCGGGGTAATTTTTAGGGGCGAAATTTCGCCAATCGGCTATTTTTTGGGGTTTTTTTTTAAAAAACTTTGCTATTTAGTCATTTTTAGTGTCTAATATCGCCTATATTTACATAAAATATTTTTTTTTATCATAATATTCGCCAAAATTTACACCTTTCAGTGTTAATTTTATGGTTCATATTTAATATTCGCCCACCTATCTATAAACATGTTTTTTCAATCCAAAACAATCTCCTAGAATACTATACTTAAGTATAATATTAGAATCCTTAAAAAATACCCTGTTCCCCACAACCCATCAAATATTGGAAATGCCAACGGCCCCATTATGCCAAGGATGGAAAAACCAAGACTAGTGGAGTCTTGCACAATCTACAGGAAGACCCAATGATAGAGGACATAGCTACCATACCAAGGATTTATGTAGCTTTGGATGGTCGACAAGCAAATCATTAGGCTACTATGGTCGAAATAAAAGGTAAGATTTCAAACACTTCTATTTCGATTTTGATTGACCCCGGTGCTTGTCGAAGCTATGTATCGCCTAAAATTGTTGAGACATGTAAACTTGACAAAGTTAAACATGAAGAACTATGGCTGGTGCAATTATACATGGATACGAAATGAAAGGTTTCCAAAATATTTATAGATTGTGAGGTAAACTTGAATGGTTTCCCTGCTAGGATAAATTTGAATATTTTACCCCTAGGATCATACGATACTTATCGGCATGGATTGGTTGGAAAAACACCATGCCATGCTCGATTTCCTACACAATTCAATTTTGTGCACAGATAACCAAGGGAATTAGACAAAGATTCAAGGCATACCTAAGAATGTTTCCATTAGGAAAATATCTTCCTTACAAGAAAATAAGTGCATTAGGAAAGGCTACAAACTGTTTGCAGTAAACATCTAGGATGTAGAAGTTGAGAGAGAGCAACACATCAAGGACTTTCTGGTTCTCGTAGACTTTAAAGATTTATTTCTCGAGGAAATACCCGGTTTACCACCAAAACGAGACTTATATTTTTCCATAGAACTGACACCAGGGTCAGTTTCTCCTTCAAAATCCTCGTACCACATGAGCGCACCAGAATTGGTGGAACTCAAGTTGCAATTACAAGAGTTGATTAACAAGGGTTATATCCGACTGAGTGTGTCCCCTTGGGAAGCACCTATATGTTTCGTAAAGAAGAAGGACAGTACGATGTATATGTGCATCGATTACCACCAACTTAACAAGATGACCATCAGGAATCGTCAGCCTCTCCCTAGGATCGATGAATTGTTCGATCAAGTCAAAGGAGCCAAGATATTTTCAAAGATTGATCTACGGTTTGGATACCATCAGGTAAGGATCCACGATGAAGATATTCATAAAACAACCTTTTGAACGCGATACGACCACTACGCGTTTGTAGTAATGCCATTTGGGTTGACCAATGCACCCACGAATTTTATGTGTATGGGGAACAATATCTTCAGTAAATACCTGGATAAATTTGTATTGGTATTTATAGACATCATCCTAGTTTACTCTAATAGTAAGGATGAACATGAGGAGCATCTCCGCATAGTACTACAAGTATTACGGGAACACCAGCTTTACGCTAAGTTTAGCAAATGTGGTTTTTACAAACCACAGATACAGTACCTAGGTCACATCATCTCTGAGAAGGGGATAGCGGTTGACCCGAAAAAGATTAAAGACATAATTGGACTACCCCTACTAGTGCCACTGACATTAGGCCATTTTTGGGATTAGTCGATTACTACCGAAAGTTCATCAAGAACTTTTCGAGGATTGCTTGTCCCATGACCGCATTGCAAAAGAAGGAAAACAAGTTGTTATGGACGACCAAGAGCGAGGAAAGTTTTCAGAAGCTTAAACGCCTTTTGACTACAACACTGATACTACGAATTGCGGATCACGATGGGGATTTCGTTGTTTGCACGGATGCGAGCAAGGAAGGACTCGAAGGAGTCCTCATGTAGAATGATTGCGTGATTTGTTACGAGTCGCGGAAGTTAAAAGAACATGAACAAAACTATCCCACCCATGATCTTTTGTTAGCAGCCATTGTCCTCGCCTTGAATATGTGGAAGCGCTGCCTCATGGGGAAGAAATTTCTTCTAAATACAAACAACATGAGTCTGAAGTATTTATTTGATCAGCCGGATATAAATGCTAGGTAGGCTAGATGGTTAGCTTTCCTTAGTGAGTACCATTTCGAGTTAAATAATGTAAAGGGCAAGGAGAATAAAATTGTCAACGCTTTAAGTCAACGAGCTCATATGTTATATGAGGTGACTTTAAGTCAAACCGATTCGGATTTACATGAGAGAATCAGAATGGCCAACGAAGTTGACCATTTCTATGTTGAAATCATCAAGAAGGTCCAAGAGGACAGGTTTTTTCAACAACAAAAAGGGTATAAGGTAGACGAGACCGGACTATTGTGGTTTAAAGAAAGATTGTATGTTCTGGAGGGAGGGGACATCAGGTCCAACATCCTCACAGAATTTCATCAGAAACCCTACTCGAGGCATCCAGGATATCAAAAGATGATATCAGTAGTAAAGAAACATTTTTTTTGGCCTAAGTTAAAGTCTAGCATAGCGTTATTTATCGCAAAATGTCAAGAATGTCAGCTAGTCAAAGCTGAGCACCAGCATCCTTCAGGATTGCTGTAACCATTACCCATTCCAGAATGGAAGTGGGAGGTCATTAGTATGGATTTTATTATAGGTCTACCAAAGAGCAAGAAGAAAAATTATTATACCTTTGTGGTGGTTGACAAGTTATCAAAAGAAGCACACTTCATCCCAGTAAAGTAAACCTATAAAGCAGTTCACATTGTCGACATCTTCTTAAAGGAGATATTCATATTGCATGGGATACCAAAGGAAGTCATCTTGGATCGAGACACGAAGTTTATCAAAAACTTTTGGAGATCCTTATTCTCCGGATTAGACACGCAGTTAAACTTTAGTACTACTTACCACCCACAAACGAACGGGAAGACAAAACGGGTAAACCAGATTTTGTAAGACATGCTTAGGATGTATGTTATGAACAACCCCACCTAGTGGGAGGATTATCTGCATCTCGCAGAATTTGCATATAACAACGAATACCCGAGTACTTTATGAGTCAGAAGTGTAGAACACCGGTTACTTAGGATAGCTCAGTGGACCGACTCATGTTAGGGCCCGATTTACTAAAAGACTTGGAACAATTGGTCACCAAAGTCCAGCAGAACCTTAAAGAAGCGCAAGACCCCTAGAAGAGTTACGAGGACAAGAAAAGGAAAGATAAATATTATCAAATAGGCGAGCATGTTTACTTAAAATTAAAATCAAAGAGAAGCACATTGAGCTTGGGAAGGTGCGGAAAGTTGGCACCAAGGTTTTGCGGACCCTTTGAGATACTAGCTAAGAGAGGGCCAATGGCTTATGAATTAGCCTTACCTTCTCATATAAAATTTCATAATATTTTCCACACATCTTTTTTAAAGAAATATGTGTATGATACTAAACATGTTATTGATCGGTCCTTGTTACAGGTGGAACCTAAAGGGGAGTTTGTACCCGAACCCCTTCATATTATGGACAAGAGAGAAGCGCAACTCAGGAGGTGCACCATAGTCCAGTTGAAAGTGCAATGGAAGCACTTTGGAGTTAATGAGTCTACTTGGGAGAATGAAACCACCATGAGAGAGGATTACCCCGCCTTATTTCATGACTTCGTTCCTAGTCCCTAGAACACCAGGGACGGTGTTGTTCTAAACGGGGAGAGATGTAATATCCCGAACTTTGACCTAACACTAATGGGCATAAGTCCCATTGCATATGATATTTCTTTGATGTTTATATTTTGTATATTGGGCGTAAGACCCCACTGCACATCAATATGATGATTTGTTAGATATATTGGGCGTAATCCAATGCATATGTTTTATTTAGCATGTATGTGATTGTATATGGAGGACATGGACCATGATGGACAAGGGTATTATCGTAGGACAATATACTAACTATATTATGTGATTTACCTTAAAATACATATACTAAGATTATTATTGCTATAGAATGTGCAGAAAACTGGTTGCATGAATGAGTTCTATAAATGTGTTGGGCGTGGACCTTGAAGCACATGATTGATGAGATTTTATGTTGAGCACGATCTCTAGAACACATGAGTGATTTGATGTTTGTGTCAAGCGCGAGCTCTGGAGCACATGAGTGATTTGATGTTTGTGTTGAGTGCGAGCTCTAGAGCACATGAGTGTTTTGATGTTTGTGTTGAGCGCCAGCTCTGGAGCACATGAGTTATGAAATGTTTGTGTTGAGCAGAAGATACAAAGCACATGAAATATAAGAATTGGAAGAGTTGGGCATAATCCCTTGAGCATTCCAAATTGATATTGAACATAAGCTCCAGAACATCGGATCCTTGGCCATTGTATCCCTAGGTGTATTATACAAGTACATCCTAGCATTAGTGTTGAGCGAGAGGATCTAGAATTGCACTAAGTGTAACTCCCTGAGTGTAGGCTCTAAATAACGCTAGGAGTTACTGAAAATTAATCATGTTGAGTAAAAACGACTTTGAAAAGCATCGACCTTATCTTACTTAGTTTTAAGTCGATTAAATGAAATTTCAAATTTCTACTTATTATCAAGTACTGAAGAACTACCACGATATACGAGGTAATCCAACATGTAAGGAGGTTTAGAGTTGCCTAACGTAGTTGACCAACCCTACCTAAAGGCCTTAATAAAAGAAATAATTATAAGCTAATGAAAGCACCATGTGAATTGGGATCATGCTATATGATGCCTAATTAAATATTAACAATACTAAATGTGTGTATATATTTGTGTGTGTATGTGTGATGAGTAAAAGGGTAAGTACATATATTAAATAAAAGGGAATAATAATAACTATAATAATTAATAAAGAGTCTATATGTTATTATTTACTAAAAGTAATTAAATAAATATTTAATCCTAAAAGAGTCAAAGTAGGAACTAGTAAAATAGTTCCCAAGTTAAAGTATAATAAATAATTAAACTTCACATAAATCAATTAAAATATTATTTCAAGAAAATAAACGATTCTTGATCTAACTGAAGCTTAACTTCCCTTTTCCCTAAAGATTGTCTATAAATACCCAAGCCAAGGAAAGGCTTGGGGATTTGATCATTATTTTCCTAATAATTTTGGAGAGCATTTTCCAAAAGTAAAAGCAATCTGGTATAGAAACTGATATTCTAGATAGGTGAAGCCTTACCTTTAGGAGCTCTAGACTACTTGCATGTTGGAACCAGCTCGAGGGGATCCGGAATGAAACCGGGAACGATTCTGGGTCATGGTTGGGTGGAATGTGGTAGTTTCCAATTTATTGAGTTGACAGATCTGAGGCCAGAATTGTCTAAATTCTTATTAATTCTATGTGCTTAAGTGTGTAGGGTTCCAGCCATTAATAAACTACAAATTGTAGGCATGAGGTTTTTACCTTCTCTAAATTCTTACAGATTTTATTAAGTAGGGTTTATAATCTTGATTGAAAATATGTACATTGAATGTATGCTTCAGCTAGGTTTCCTTTTGCTTATAAAAACTTAGTCTGAACTATTTCTGTATAAAATCCAAGAATAAATTTTATATTACAGGTTGATTTATTTGCTTAAACTTAAACTCAACCATTATTTCCTAGATAGGAATTTATAGTTTAATTTGTCTTAGTATTGATTTAAATTGTCAAACAAGTATATCTTAGATTTAAACTCTAGTTATTATGATAACTAGCTACTGGATTATGCTCAAACATTAATGTAAAGTTAAACCAAATATTTCATAAATCTAGGTAAAGTAAACCCTATTAGTAATTAGAACTAAAACATCATTAAAAACTCTACATCAAAACATTTAATTTAAACCCTGTCCAAAACACTTAAAAATAACTAATAACTACAAACTGAAAGAAACAAACTAACCAGAGACCAAATCTCTTAAAGCATTAAATTCAAACCCTCAAACATAAATCCAAAACGCTGGAAGATTTCATATTTCCAACGAAAACGCTTTTGCTTCCACATTACAAATAACCATAAACATCATATCACAAAACCAACCAAACATTTAAATAAACATTGTAATCCATGCTATGGAAACTTCAAACACATTCCTAAGAATCATTAACCCAGGTCAGCCATCGAATCCTATCTAGGATTGGTTGCGGGCCTTTATACATTCATTTCATAAATTATACATTGCAACTTAACCTATCCCAACCATCAAATCCCGCGAAGGATTGGATGTAGGTATTTATTCCATTACATACAAATTAATGCTAACATTGAAAGCAAAACAAACCATTTATAAATAAATACAGAGTCATTCCCTACGCATCACGCTAAGTGGAATCCCATCAACTAAACCATAAGCTCACATTATCAAACCACAAGTCTAATCAATCAACAACCCAGGATCGAATCCTGTAGGCTCAAACAAACAACTCAACGCATTACGAATTATACATTAAGGGTTGCGCCTCTCAGGCTGCCCAAAAGGAATTTAATTATAACCAACTATCACAAACAAACACGACAAGAGTTACACTCTTTTCCTTATAAATAAAATGCACTAGTCACAGTCTAAAAACATAAAATATATTTGGCTGCGTATCCACACTAAGGGCTGAGACAAGGTTCATGCTTACGACCGCAAGGTAAAACCCAACCACATTAATAATAAACTCATGCATCCATGACTTTACCACACACTGTTACCATAAGCATAAATTACACAGTCGAATCATCCACAGTTCCATTGCAAGCAATGGCACTGTAAATACAATAAATACATCATAAGAGTAAACGCAGAGTCGTTACCCAACAGAGTTTCCATTAAGATTTAATAAAACCAAATACATACTATTCAAAACGATAAATTTATACCCAAGGTCGAGCCAAGTTGCCGATAGTCAAACTTTATCCCCAAAAAATTTACAGATGGCATAGCCATAGAAAACCTACACAGTCTCATCCTTGAATGCCAAGAAACTATCAAAACCCCAACCAATGAAACAACACGATGATGCATTTCCCCACCCAAAGATCGAATCCTCTGCTAAAACATACAGTAGGGTAAAGGCCTTTGCCAATTTCGAGGCTTATCTGGAGATTTGGTTGCACAACCAATCTATGGCACAACCCTCAATCCACGCAGAGATCCATGCTCTGTCACCTGCACAAACAAACATGAATACCATCAGTAGTATGCATTCGAAACCTTTACCAAACCAATAGTTCAATGTACAGACTAATGCCATCACTTACATGTCAAGAGAGCGGGAAGGATTACTGGTAGCACATCATGAGAAGCGTAGCTTGCACCAGGAGCACGAGACCACCCTCACCTCCACCATAACGAAAACAACCAAATGAATCACATACAAACCCTCCACAACGCTTGTGGCATTCTTCCTGCGCTTCCCAAGGTGTAATAAATTCGCCACCCTGTCCACCATTATCGTTTAAATTAAAACCCACATTGCTATAGTTTGGTTCACGTCGTATGCACCATTACATACCCAACACCATAGCATAAAGTCTTAAACCCTCCAAAATTCATTCTAATACAAAGTTTCGATGGCATATAGATTATGCCATAACATAAACCCTTTACCATATAGTTCAAAGCGTATATGATAATGCCTCTAAGGTTTCAAACCTTAGCATATAGTTTATACAATGAAGTTTATAAACATGCATAAATATAATCTCATGAACCTCATTACCATAGGATTTAGGTATAGTTTAGCCCTAGGGATTTGGTTATCTTTTCAAACAGCTATGCACATGAATAGTGCATTATAGATATAGTTTGTTGTAGATGTAGGATGATCTTGTCACTATGGTCATAGAACAGAGTTTGCTAACGAAATAACCTGCACAAGAGTAGTAGGAGCCTACATTAGTTCATGATTAACCTGTCACTATTTGTTTTAGAATTGATTGCATGTAGATTATGTGTAAAGAAGAATAAAATTAGAGTTTTTAGATATATGTAAATTGAAAATTTTTGTTTCTCTTCTCTATTTTCAATTTGATATTTCAACATGTTTTTTTTGTTATTTGATTTTTTATAAATATGAAATCATATATAAAAGAATTGAATTTATATATAATGGTGGATTGTTATTATTCATTAAAAAATTAATTATTTAAATTATATTGTGTTAGATTATGTATATATTTAAAATTACACAAAAAGAGTTGAATTCATATGTTGAAAATGAATATTTAGAAATAGGATCTGGATAGATTGGATAATTCTTCATTTCACAACCACTTAAACGAAGCTCAATTAACATTAAAAGTAATTTATAAATATTTATAAAATGTAAATCTTATTTAAATAATCAAATTTAAATTCTTAGGCTGATCCAGATTTATGTGTGAACGAAATGGAAGAACATATACAGAATCATAAACACAAACATTTTGCAAAGATAACAGAGATACAGTAAACACATATTCAGTTAAATGACAGAAATAGAACAGACCATAAATACAACATCTAGAATGGTGGTAGCTATCTCTGAGAAGAGATTTGGGCTGCTACGCTTATCCGTGCCAAGTTGAATACAAAATAAGTCCCAAATGTCCTATTTATAATAAGCATGAGGGAGAGAACCCCAAAAGTCCAAAACATAACCCTAGAAGATGAACTGTCATAAAGTTTGCGACCCCAAGGTGGTTAGTTGAACAATCAACATCCCAGGGTCATGACTTTTGCACATGATCTCTGATTTGGGTACTCGATATCCAGTTGAAAAGGTCTATATGAGGTTTACATATTTCGAGTGGGGCCAAATGGTTTTGGTAAAATGATTGCTCTGGGCAATCATTTGGCTTCCTGAATTGCCAAAAACGTCATTTAAGGCCTAAAAATAGCCCCAGAAGTTTGGGACCCAAAAAACCGTAGAAACATAAATAGGAAATTGCCACAATGGACAATTGTTTTGAGCCAGTGGAATAGGTCAGTGGCCACCAATCTCCATCTGGATCATAGGCATTCTAAGTCTATTCAAGTTCTAAAAACCATTAAGAAAGTTCAAAATAATGGTGAGTTTGCTGAGCAAATTAGAGAACATTGATGTGTTGTGGCATGTTATAACAATGTTTTCAATTTCCATGGGTTCAATCTTCTCATCTTTTTTGAAAATATGAAATAAAATTGCCAAAGAACGTGTCATTTTAGGTTACCCAATAAGAAAAATAAAAAATCATATAAGTAAATACATTAAAAACTTCTCTTCAAATGGACACCTGAGAAACATTGGTAACATCATCTTAACTTAGTATTTGTTCCCACACATTTGGACGATGGGAAACGTGGAAAAGTGATAAAATATCATGTTGCTAGTCATGCCAAAACATATATTAGGGTTGTTAGACATAAACCTTTCAAAATAGTGAAGCTCAACATAGCTCAAATGTTCAAATATCCTATAAAATATTTACAATTTGTCTTATTTTTCTGATTTGCAAAAGAAAAGTATCAATCCAAGCTTTTCTAGCTGTTTTTTTTCAAAATTAAAGCATCACAATCTAAGCTTTTCTAGCTACTTTTTTCGACATTGGTATAATTCCAACACTACAAACCACTAATTCGATATGCAAATACACTAACTACACATCTTAGTAACAACTCTGGCAACTGCATCCAATTTAAATGCCAATCAATAACTAATAACTATGTGCCAAAGCTAGACATGCCAACAAGTATAATAAAACTCCATATATTATATTCAAGGGAACTTGAGTTTGTTTCCATGTGTTTTTCATGTTGGCGTAGTAGGGGCAGAGGTTTTTGTTTCCAGATATATCACAAGCTCTTAAACATCAGTCATGTAGAGATGCTATTTTGCATATTCCTCCACATGTTGCCTTGCAATATGCATCAAGCAATCCAAATAAGGAACAACTGATGTAGAGGATGAGCCTTTCATTCATAAGCACTAGCTTGAATTTACAAAGAAACTTAAAGCAATGACAATAGCAACAAGTTGAGACTTTAATTGTTAATAAAAGTTAAATATCCGCTAAAAATAATTTCAGCTTTTCATGGATAAGAAAAGTTAAACAACAAATGGGAAAAATGAACTTTGATTTCATAAGCAAAAGTTAGCAACAACAAACGATATTAAAGATGAGCCTTGAACTCACAAGAAAAAGTTAGCAAAGGACTACTGTGACAACAACAACAATTTTATTGAAAGTGATCCATGAATTCACCAAAAATGTTAACACCACCACATGATACAAATATAAGCTTGAATTCAAAAGAGATAAACATAAGTTTGGACTCAAAAAGAAACAACAACAACAACCACAAAAAAATATTTATTTAACTTTCTAATTAATTGGTTTACTTACTTTGATGCTTGAAAATGAGACTTGTTCTTCTTGTAAGAAAGGAATTAAAACCAGAGACCTTAAGTAGCTTACTCTTGTTGAAACCGGTGAGCACATGATCGACCCTGTAGAAGGACACAATAACTTCTGCGTAGCCTTGACCGTGACACGGAGAGAGCACCAATGATCGCCCATAGCTACTGAGCTAGGGTTTTCCTCTTCGTGGGCAGCTTCTCGAATGGATCCTCCTCGAGATCCGAGTTAGGAGGAACGTCGAAGCATTTTAGATGAAGCCTTCAGGGCTTTGGTGGCTTCCACGCCTCCCCCACCTCCTTCTGCTCTGTATTTCAGCGATGCAAATTTTGTCAAGCGAGCAACCACTCCTAGAATCCACATCATGTCTACAGCTTCAAGGCTGAAAGCCCTCGCATTGAGTGAGAAAGGCCTGATAGGTCATTTTACTAGAATTTGGTCCTCACCAAAAACTATGGAAGCATGGATAAACAAGAACTGGATTCCCTTGATCTCCAGGGGCCTGCAACATTGTTTATGCAGAAAGTAGTTTTTTACCTTCTTGTTTGAAAATAAAGTCGATAGAGATCTCATTTTTAGGAGTGACCCTTACTTCATGGGTCCACATGGTTTATATTTAAATCATTGGATTTTAGCTTTTGATCCAAAAAAAGATGTACCATCAGCGGTTCCGGTTCAGGTTGGTCTCCCCCACCTCGCCTTGCATTGCTGGAATGATGAAACTTTACAAGCAATCGAGAACTCTCTCGAAAATTATATCGACAAAGTAGAACCAAATGGTCCTTTGTTTTCCTGTGCAAGGATATGTGTGGAAGTAGATCTGGAAAAAGGCCCACCAGAAGTTGTAAACATGTACATGGATAGATGGGAGTACATGCAAACATTAGATTACGAATATCTACCTTTTCAGTGCAAGAAGTGCCATGAATATGGTCACTTGTCGAAAATTGTCCAAAATTAGCTCATGAAATTCCAGGAAAAAAATAAAAAATAAAATAAAAAAATTAAGAGGAAGGCTGGCAGCAAGTAAAAAGGGGAAGAAAAATGCCTCCACCAGTCCCATTATCAAGTGGGTCACATCCAAAGATAAGCAAGGAAAATCCTTAAGAAGGAAAAGAATCTTCGACTAACAACCAATTTCAGGCATTGCATACAGAAGAGGGAGAAATCCCATCCCCAGAAACCACATCAGTAGAAACAAAAAAAGAAGAGACCCCTGCATCTATGAGTATTCCTCCCTCGTATCCCAGAAAGGAAAGGATTGAACAAGCAATTGAAGTGTCCACAACACCAGGGGTCTTCTGGGCAGAGATGGTAAAACACAACAAAGTCACACCGGAGGGTTTCTCCCCAGAACAATTTCCTTCACAAGGTTCTCAGGAATTGCATGATGTAGTTCTTCAACCGAACACCAAAGGAAGAAAGTCGCAAAGGTACCATAGAGAACAGGAAGCAGAAAGAGAAATAGAACTAGGAATACAATGAAGCCTAGAAGAAACGAAACTCCTCCAGTATCCTAAAAATCTAGGAGGGACAAAAATGGAGGGCAAATTCTGAGCAGGATCTCAATCGCTCAAGAAATGATGAAAGCTGTCTCTTGGAACTGCAAGGGTTTGGGAGGCTCAATCAAAGTAGAAGAAATAAAAGACATAATAAAATTCGAGAGGCGAGGCATACTGCTAATCCAAGATACAAAAATGTTGGACGTGGAGGTTATGACACTCTCACATCTTTTCTTTTAAAAATTTCCAAGGTAAAGCCATAAGCTCAAGAGGAGCGTCTAGGGGAGTAGCCACATTAATTTCAAAAATTTCAATAAAATCAATTAAGGAAAGCCATAATTGGATTCTAACAGAAAGCCAGGAAAAGGATGATTCAATTTCACTATACATTTGTAATGTATATGGGCCAATGCATTATAGGGATAAGATAATATTTTGGGAAGATCTTTCTAAGATAATAGAGGACCTAGAAGGAAAAGACCTCATTATTGTTGGGGACTTCAATACCACTAGGTCGCAACTGGAGAAACGTGGAAGAACAAAGGTTAGGGATCCATTTGGTGAGAATATGGAGGAGTTGATTTCAGATATGGACTTGTTGGATATTCCTTTGAAGAACAGGAATTACACCTGGAGCAACATAAGAACTGGAATAGGTCATATTGCGGCAAGACTGGACATATTTCTGGTAAGTTTTGCCTTCCTTCAAAAAGATCTCCTCCCAACCTCTCTTTCTCTCCCTTCAGCGGTCTCCTATTACAAGCCTATCTCCTTGAATTTATCCCCACCAGCAAATCTTGGGGCCATTCCATTTTGCTTCACTCTGATCTGGCTGCAACATGAAAAAAATTGATTTAATTCAAATTATCTGGAACCTTCATTACTCCAGATAACCCAACTTTATTTGGGAATCAAAACTCAGATCTGTGCGCTCTGCTCTTAGGAGCTGGGTCAAAGCCGATTATAATAATTCAAGTAATCAAAAAATTAAAATTCAAACTTAGCTTGCTGCTCTCCATTCCTGTATGGAAAATGATGAGGTGACTCCAATGCTTATGAGCCAGGAAAAGGAGCTGAATATGAAAATATTAAATGTTACAAGGAGGAAGGAGGAAGAAGTGTGGATATTAAAGTCCATAAATCTATGGATAAAAGGAGGGGATAGAAACACAGAGTATTTTCATAAGCAAACCAAGGCTCGACATAGTTTAAGTTCCATCAAGGAATTGAAAGATAAAACTGGGAATAAGATTGCAAGGCAAGAGGAAATAAAATATCACGACATCAATAATTTTCGATAGCTATACACTGACAGCAATGAGACTGACCCGAAAGCACAAGCAGATCTCCTTTCTAAAATACCCTTTCTCATCAATGATCTCGAGAATAGAGAGATATCAAAACCTATTATGGAATTTGAGATAAAAACCCTTCATACTGATAAAGCGCCTAGGCCAGATAACTTTAATATAAATTTCTACAAAGTGGCGTGGGACATTATAAAAGGAGATATGAAAAGAAAGTTAAATTGGACAAGGAAAAAATACAAGATCGCTGCGTCCACTAACTCATCCTTCTCGGCCTTAGTTCCAAAAGAAAAAATGCCTATATTGCTAGATTGAGTCAGGTCAATCTCCTTATGAAACACCTCGTATAATATCCTCTTGAAAATATTGGCCACTAGAATGAAAAGCACCATGGGCAGTGTCATCTCAGACACACAAGGAGGTTTTGTAGTTGGGCGTCAGATACTTGAAAATATTATTATCGTTCAGGAAGCTATCCACTCCAGCATGGAAAGAAAGAAACAAGGTATGGCGATTAAACTAAACATGGGTAATGCATTGGACAGAGTAAATCATTTTTTTCTCTTAAAAATCATGTCCAATTTTGTTTTTTCCAAAAGATTTGTTAGATGGGTCAAAGCTTGTATCAACGATCCTTGGATCGCTCTGCTAGTAAATGCAAGACCTACTAAGTTTTTCAAAGCTACCATGGGTCTTAGAAAAGGTTTCCCTATGTCCCCCTTCCTTTACCTCTTGGTGGCTGAATCAATGAGCATGAATCTTCAACATTAGCAAGAGTCCGGTGATTTAAAACGTTTGAAGATAGTTAGAGGAGTCAAAGCTGTCAATCATGCACAGTTTGTTGACGACACCATTCTACTCGGGGGTGCATATTATATCATTGCAAAAAGATTCAAGTGTGCCTTATATACCTTCCTAAAAGCCTCTAATGGCAAAGTGAATTCTGCTAAGTAAAAATTTTTATGGATGGAACTTCCCCCCAGGGACTTTGGCAAGATAACAAGGACCCTCAGGTTTGAAGGAAACATAACATGGAAGTCTTTCAATTATCTTGGTATCCCAATCTTCAAAGGGAAGAAAGGGCTCTCGACTAGCAAGGGTTGGTTGATAAGATCAAAAATAAAATCACCTCTTGGGGGACAAGGTGGCTTAATCCTGCTGGAAATCTAGTTCTCGTCAACTACATTCTCTCTACCTACCCCATCTATGCCTGCTCAATATCTTTAGATCCTAAAAAAATAATGAAAGATGTGACTAGAGAAAACAAAAATTTCTTATGGCAAGGAGACAAATCAAGTAATCTAAAAAAATTTCATTTGGTGAATTGGGAAATAGTCAGTAGGCCAAAAATTTGCAAAGGTGTAGGAGTAAGAGATCCAAATAAAATGAATTTGGCATTGGGAGCCAAAATCCTTTGGAGAATTTTATCTGGAAAAGAAGCGTGGTGGAAGGAGATTCTTCAAAAAAATATATGAATGGTACTAGAAGAAGATGCATGGATAAGATTGACCAGGACATAAATGGAACTCCAAGTTTGGATTTATGTAAGAGGGAAATGTATATCTTACAAGATCACCTTTACTAGATCCTAGGAACTGGAAAACAAATAAAGGTTTGGAAAGAAAACTTAGGATCAACTTCCCCTTCCAAATTCTTACAGGCGTTTACAGAACTCAAGCAATGGATGGATCATTTAAATATATCAAATATTTACGACCTCTCACTCTGGATGAATCATGGAAGATGGGATGGTTGGATTGAATTAGAGATTCTGGATTACCTTCTTCCAGATTACAATGCCTTTCTCTCTCTGCTTCATGGGTCAATCCCAGTTCATCGCAACTTGTCTGATAGAAGAGGCTGGGGAAAATCGGTTCACATGCTGTAAAAGAGGGATATCGCATAGTGGCCAACTTCCAAAACAACAACAACATGGACATGAAATGGAACAAATTATGGTGCTATGAAGACTTACCTTCTTCCATATTACAATGTCTTTCTCTCTCTTCTTCATGGGTCAACCCCAGTTCATCGCAACTTGTCTGATAGAAGAGGCTAGGGAAAATCAATTCATACGTTGTAAAAGAGGGATATCGCCAGTGGTCGGCTTCCAAAACAATAGCAACGTGGATAGGAAATGGAACAAAGTATGGTGCAAGGACGAATTGCCAAAAATCAACACCTTCTTTTGGAATCTTGCTCATCGTAAAACGCTAATCGCGGAGAACCTAGGGAAAAGAGGCATCGAAGGTCCCTTGAGATGTATCCTGTGCAAAAAATTGGTATAATCTCTCGAACATCTCTTTATCGAGTGTAATTTTTCCCAAGATGTTTGGTAGTAAGCTTATAAAGATCTGCATTTTGAATTAACTCTTCCAACAGACTGGAATGATCTCTTCACATGTTGGAAAGACTACTACCACAGATCCCTCTACAACAAACCTGATTTTGCAAGAGCATGGGAAGCTCTCCCAAAATACATATGCTGGAAGATATGGACAACAAGAAATAAAGATATCTTCAATGGGAAAAACATAGTTTGGGCAAATTTCTAGCATCTGCAAAGGCACTCCTAGCGGAGGCTTTATCCACGAGGGGAATGATTAACATCAACAAGGAACCCTTGACAACAGAAGAAAGAGTTTGGGCTTCTAATTTTCTGGTGCCCCCCTCCTCTCTCCCCTAGATCCAACCCTCAAAAAGACCCATATCTCAGAATTAGAAAATAAGAATGAGTTCTGAAGATTTCAAAATCTGGTGGAAGAAACTTGGTTGCAATTCTTTGTTCTTTGACAAAGACTTGAAAGGAAGCCCTGGGTTGGCAGGTGCAGGTGGAGTCTCCTTCGGCTCTAGAGGAAACAAGTTGAAAGACTACGCTTGGGGAATTTGAAAGAAGACAAATAATGGTGCAAAATGGATAGTAAAAGGTATGGAGCTTGCAAGGAATGTCGGCATTGAAGAATTGGTGGTCTTTGGTGATTCGATTATGGTCGTAAGGGAAGTGAGGAATCTGATGAAGAATCGAAAGAACCCAACTACCAAGATACATCATCTCCTAAAATGCATTGTAAATGAATACAAAGCTATTAACTTCCTCCACATGCTGAGGTCAAATAATCAGCAAGATGACACAATGGCTAATAAAGGAGTTGGTCTTGACTGTGGAGTCTTAGTTTGTGATCAAAAGGTCTACAAGAGAAACTGGATATCATAACAATGTAGTTCTTCATTTTCTTTCTGCAATGTTTTTTTTTGTATTTTCCTTCTTGGGAAGTTTGTAAGGAGATACAGTCTCCATAGAATAGGAAATTTTCATGATAAGTATAAATTGGTAAAGGACAAACAAGGAGTCATGGTTGTGGTCCTCCTTTGGGAACAATCCGTTTTCAGAACTCTGTAACCTATGATTCTCCATTTTATATAAAATCTCCTTAACCGTTTCTGTTATAAAAAAAGGAAATAAAACCAAAGTAAGCAAGCTAAATCTCATTAGAGAGAAGCATAGCTTAGGTAATTTCTTCATTTATTGACTTACTTTGTAAAATAATTGGTTTACTTAATATAGGATGAAGCACTCAAAAGACTTATTAGAACCCCGCACCCTAGGGATTGTTACCACAGATCGTCGGATCATATATGGATCTGCCCCAAAATTTTAGACATGGATAGAAGGTTCCATAGGTTCCGCAAGTTGCGGCACTTAGTAGAGCATGTGCGATCTTAAATCCTTTGCAAGGGATGTGTTTGCTAAAAGCCATAGGATTTAATGCTTGTCAATGTTTCTAAGGATGCATAGCTCAAAGCCATATACTTTGATGATTGAAAAAGAGACTTGTTCTTCTTGTAAGATAAGCAATAAAACCAAAGTAAGAAAGCTAAATCTCACTAGAGAGAAGTGTAGCTCAGGTAAGGTCTTAATTTACTGACTTAATCTATAAAAGAATTAGTTTACTTACTATATGAATACCAACTATCTACTTAAAGTAGAACAAATGTTGCTACCACACTACTTACCATCAATCTAATCGGAATTCTTATAGTGGGTAGTGGCTCCTTGAATGGAACTTTGTACCTTCGTCAACATCATGCTCATTTTACTGCTCACATACTGTAGTAGTAAGGAATCTTCTACTGCATAGAAGTACCACACTCAACACAAGGATACTGTAAATCCATGCTAAGTTTATTGGATTTTCTAAATCCAAACAAAGACAAATTCAACTTGGTAAAAGTTTTGAGCAATTTAGGGTATCAATTGGCCTTGGTAAAACAATTTATATGCAGTAGGATCAATAAAATTATTTGGGTAAGGGATATTTGAGATATAAGTTGACAAGTTGAAGTCAAATTCATTTTGGAAATTATCCTCTTTTGAGTTTGAGGAGGTGTGCAATAGGGAGAAGGGCAGTGAAATATCCATGTCATAAATTTGGGCATCATCTACATAATAAGGATACTTATGATCATCAACTCGACCATCATCTAAATAAGCTTATTTTGATCTTTCCTAATGGTATTTGCAGATACTCATACAATACTTCTCCATAGGATTTGGATTAAAGCCTTGAAAATCCTTGGTAGTACTCTACTAAAATGCCTATATTTTCATTTTTGGATGGGTTCAGAATTCTGGGATTTGTTGTGTGGCATTCGAGGTCAAGAGGGTAAGGGATTCCCTAGCATGTTAGCAAATTGTGTTAAGCCACATAATTCAATAGCTTTAAGAAACATCATTTGTGGCATAGCTTCCTCAAGTTTCTAGACTTCAAAAGTGTTTGCACCTCCATCCACTCAACATTTAATAGATCAAGTATTAAGAAAGATCTTAACTAGTTTGTATTATTATGGCATAGGATTCAAATACAACCTCTTTCTAATATAAAATTAGAAATATTCTAAGGTACCTCCCAATAAAATGATATAGTATTATTCAATCAAATTATATAGTATTAATATTGTTGACTTCGAAAGATTTTTAACTAGGGACTTATATGTAACGATACCATAAAATAAAAATATCGTAGGAAACTATGGGTAATAACAATATTCATGGATGACCCCGAGGAGGCGGGTGCGGGTGGGATCATATTTGATCCTAGAGGAAATACAATGACTACATTTGCTTGGGGCCGGATCGGTCAAAAAACCAATAATGAAGTTGAATGGCTCACTCTCTTCCTTGGAATCGACCTCGTCAAAAAGGAAAACATCAACAAGATCAGTGTATTTGGAGACTCTAAACAAATCATTCCAAAAATGAGGAGCGGTAACAACACATGGGTTACTAATTGTAGTCGTTTGTATAATTGCATCATCAGATTAAGTTCCAACCTTCAGGTTTCCTACTTCCACATTCTAAGGCAGAACAATACTCTAGCTGATAAAATGGCCAACAAAGGTGTTAAGAATAAAATTGGAGTTGTCTCAATTAGAGACCAAAACCTACACAAGCACGTTCCATAATCTCCACATCTCTAGGGGGCTCCACCTCTCCACCCCCCCCTTTGTCCTCCTCCATTGCACGAGCACGTGTCCACTGACGTGACATAATCAACGAGGTGGTGCAGTTGTCCATGTGACGACATTAAAGAGGCGTCTCATCCCTCTGTACATCAAAACCCAAATCCATTTCCCCGCACGATTTTCAGACTCCTCCATAATGAATTTTCCCAGGTGCATTCAAGAGATCTCTCTTATCATCGTCCCCCCTAAAGAAGATTTCATTTCCCTCTTTGCCAGTTTATGCAGCACGCAGAACAACAACGAAGTTTTCCACCAGTTTGCTGAACAGGTGTATGCCCCATCGTGTAACTCTCAGGATCAGCCCACCATCTCTCAGATCACGCTCGGTTCAGGTATATATTCTTTTTGCAGTTCATATTTAACCCAGTGGCCTCTTCTGGATATTCAGGAGCAAGAAAGCATGGCTTCACCAAATAAAGTCCGCGCTCACAGACCTTCAGAGCGGAATGAAGTGAGTTTACAATATGGTCGGCACCAGTTTCAATAGCACAAGAAACGTTACCAATGATGCTAGATACATCTCCAACCAGCTCGACTGTCATGCATCTAGGATTGCAAACAACACCAGGGACTTGCATGAGCTTATGGAAAAAGTAGACTACCTCAAGGAAGACGTTCAGAAGTTAACCAGCATGACTGAAGGTAGCCACTTCCAGGAATCCCCAACTGCGGGAGATTTTCAAATGGATGAACCCTCGGTTAGAAAGCTAGCCAAGGGGCAGGGAGTGCAATAGTGACGTGCACCTCTTCTTGCTCATTTTTGTAATTTTGGTGAATCATTGACATATTCCTCGGTGATATATGTATTTTTGTTTATTGCCAAATGGTCAATTCGTCAGGATAGGATGCCAGTTATGAATCTACAATACCAACTGAAGCTTACATTGAATTAAGGCCTGATTCCTCTCTAAATTCTAGGGGATCGGTGACAAGATCCAGAGCCAAAGCACAGTTGGAAGACACTTCTAAAAGCAAAGAGGAGGAAATTGAGTTGTTAGCTAAAAAAGGTAGAAAACCAAATAAATTTCACTGTGAGCTAGAAACGGCCCGAGAAAAAGCAGCACAGAAGCAATATAGTCTAGATCACCTGGTTAGAAGTTATCCAATTGAAAAATGGGTTGGAGAAATGACAGAAGGGAAAAAGGACAAAGTCCCACCACAAACCCATAAGAAATAATGAAACTTGTCTCTTGGAATTGCAAAGGCATGGGAGGGAACCGAAAAGTTGAAGAAATAAAAAGATTCAAACAAAGTGAAGCAATATCCATTCTCGCAATCCAGGAGACAAAAATGCAGGAAGACAATTGTTTAAAAGTTATGAAAAGAATTTGGAAGAAAGGAGAAGGCAAAGCCGCCAGTGCTCAAGGAGCCTCAGGGGGAATCCTTACCTGTTGGGATTCAAATCTCTATAAATTTATCTCCGTAATAGAAATATCCATTGTATTTTTGTTGAGCTCTAGGATCACGGCAATCAAGAAATAATATCGATAGGAAATGTCTATGTACCAACTAACCAAGGATGCAAAGATGGTTTTTGGACACAGTTGGAAAACCAAAAATATGGCAAGATGTAACACCCATGTATTATAGCTAAAGACTACAACATTGCCATCTCCTTAGATGAGAAAAAAAGGAGGATCCAAAATATGAGACCCTTTTGGAGAAAGGATAGAAGATTTAATGATTGCTTGGAGATTAACCGATATCAAACCCAAAAAAGGGAAGTTCACCTCAAGCAATAAACGCTTAGGTCTGAGCCATATCACTACCAGACAAGATAAAATTCTGGTAAGTTCCTCTTTTTTTAATAAAACCTTTTCCCTCGTTTCAAATCTTCTTGCCTCTACTGGTTTTGATCATTGTCCAATATCTCTTTCCCTTTTCCCTATTGGGAACCTGGGGCCTCTCCCTTTTAGATTCTCCTCCACTTGGATTAAGGATGATGGCTTCTTTGGCATTGTTCAACAAGCCTATACCGTCTTTTTCCAGGGTTCTCCAAGTTTCATTTGGGAACAAAAACTTAAGAGTGTCAAAAAAAGGGTTTAAAAATTGGCTTGCTACCCGTGATTTCAACACTGGAAAAGAGAAAGTGGATCACATCAGAACCCTTAAGGGTATTCAAGAAAAAATGGAACAGGGAGTTATCAGTAGAGATTTTCTTTTGAAAGAAAAAGAGGCTGACAGGAAAATCTACTTCCTCTTCCGGAGAGAAGAAGAAGAATGGCGCTTGAGATCCAAAAGCCTATGGTTAAAAGGGGGGGACCAGAATACAAAAAATTTCACTCTCTGCACAAAGAGCGGAATAGAAGGAACACTATAATGGAGATTACCAAAGAAAATAGGGAAAAGATCACTGATCCTAAGGACATCGAAAAAGAAATAAAAAGTTAATTTGAGGATCTTTATTCTACTAAGGATGAGGAAACCTAGGAGGAAATGGTTGTTATGAGTGATGAGATTCCCAATCTTATAAATGAATATAACGAACTTCTGACCCAACCTATCTCCATCGATTAGGTGCGAAAAGCATTCTGGTCCCTGCAACCAGACAAAGTTCCTAGGCCTGATGGATTCCCGATCAATTTTTATCAAAGTTGCTGGCATATCATAAAAAAATACCTTCTAAAAATGTTGACTTGGACTCAATCCAGGGACAAGATAGGTAGCGTAACAAACTCCACCTTTCTTACCCTTATACCCAAGGAAAATAATCCAGATTCTATAAAGCACTTTAGACCTATCTGCCTCTGCAACTCCTCGTACAACATTATTTCCAAGGTCATCTCCAATAGACTCAAAAAGGTCACCCCCACCTCATCTCATAAAATCAAGGAGGATTTATAGCTGGACGCCAAATCTACGACAACATCCTTTTGGTACAAGAAGCTATACATTCTAGTTAGAAACGTCAAAAAGCAGGTACGACAATAAAACTAGATCTTGCTTATGCCTTTGACAGAATCATGCATGCCTTCATCTTCCAAGTTCTTAAAAGGTATGGTTTCCCTCCCAGATTCATAAGGTGGATCAAAGCATGCATAAGCAGTACTTGGATAGCTCCTCTTGTTAATGTACAATCAAATTATTTTTTCCAAGCTCAAATAGAGATTCGCCAAGGTTGCCCAATGTCCCCCTTTCTCTATATTTTAGTAGCAGTCTCGCTCATCAGAAGACTCAACAAGCTGAAAAGCGAAGGAAACATTCCTGGAATTTCCTTTGTTAGGGGAGTCCAACCTATCAACCACACTCAATTCGTTGATGACACCATTATTCTGTGAATTTCCTCGACTTGGATCGCCATAACACTCAAAATATCCCTTGATATTTTTCTCAAAGTCTCAGGCACCCACATCAACTCTTCCAAGTCCTGGCTTTATGGTTGGAATAGCAATCCTAAAATCCTCAGAGAGATAGCCCGCGTTTTAGGAATCAAGGTAAGCCTCTATTGGACTTCCTTTAATTATCTTGGAATTTCCATTTCCAAGCGTATCCACAATCCCACATCCTAGAATTTAGTTATTCAAAAGCTGAAAAATAAAGTGCAAGCTTGAGGTTTGAGATGGCTCAACCTAGCTGGCAAGTTAATCCTCATCAAATTCATTCTCGCTTCCTATCCCATTTTCACTTGCGCAATTTACCTGTCTCCCAAGTCCAATTTTAATGGTCTAAGTATAGAAATGAAGAAATTCCTTTGGCAAGGCAGGAATACCTAAGGGAAAAAGTTCCATTTGCTTAATGGGGACAAAATCTTGGAAGATAAAGCAAATCATGGGATTGGAATCAGAGAACCTGGATTAATGAATAAGTCTCTAGGATCCAAGCCGGTTTGGAGATTGATCTCCAGGAAAAGAGAATGGTGGAAAGAGGGAATCAGGAAGAAATACATTAAGAAGCCAAGATCAAAATGTTTGGATAGCGTTGCTTGGGGTATAGGACATAAGACCAACAATGAGGCATAATGGTTGGCGCTTCTTCAAGGCCTTGAAATGACAGACTACGAAACCATCTCAAACCTTCTTGTCTTCGAGGACTCTCTCCATGTCATCCTGAAGATGCGACCAGGTTATTCCGCTGTTTCCATCAACTGTAGAAAATACTATGACAGGATTTCTCAACTAGATCTCCCCCCCAACACTTCCTTCTTCCATATCCTTAGATCGAATAATGCTTACGCTGACAACTTTGCCAATAAAGGGGCCTCCCTTCCCTAAGGTTCATTATCTCTCAATGGTCATGATGTTGTTCACAAATTTATTCCCTAACCTAGTTCTAACCCTCCCCCCCTTGACCATGCACCACCCCCTCTTGTTTGCGCTCTCCCCAACTATTGTCCCATCAATTGGAATTGCGTGCCCTTCCTTGGCAACTCTCGTGGCCACCTCCTCGACGTGTGGACTCTCGCCCCTCCCCTCCTTAACTCCACGTCCTCCCTCCTTCTTCCTGTCCCCTCCAAATTTTACTCCATGTCCTTTCTTCCCATGGTAGGCAGCCCACCAACACGAGCCATGGGCTCTCGTCGGATTTTGAACTCCCTTCCCTCTCCCCTTTCGCATTCGCCTTTCTCGTCTGATGGTTTAGAGCTCCTTCCCTCTGGTTTAGCTGGTCTGTATCCTTTGTCACTCTTGGTTTCTCACGGTGTCGGCCCATACCACCATTCGACCCCCCCTCTGGCACAACGTTCATACTTGGAGTTTCTCGGCGAGCAAGAAGAGATCCTCAGATCTTTCCATGCTTTTGCAATGAGTACAGGGTCTGCAACTCCCTCCAAGGTTGAGTCCTTTGTTCTAACTCCCCCCGCGACTTTAGTTTAAGTCGCTTCCTCTCGTTTAAATAATGAAGACGTCGTTGATTGGGCACGATCCTCCCTTGCTGTGGTAAATCCAAGCAATTCCACCACCNCCCGCGACTTTAGTTTAAGTCGCTTCCTCTCGTTTAAATAATGAAGACGTCGTTGATTGGGCACGATCCTCCCTTGCTGTGGTAAATCCAAGCAATTCCCCCCCCAGCCATATCTCTCCCCAGCTTGTAGACTTCAAAATGGATTCCAGGGGTTCGAGCTCTGGGCAACACAGTGTGAAGGAAGGTCTGGATGACTTGAAGAAAAACATTTGCAGGATCGTAAACTTTGTAGCAGTGAGCATCACGGATAATAGGAAGATGGCGACAGATAATAGGGAGATGACGTCGGATATGAAGCAATTGGTCTCAGAAGTGCGCCATTATCTTATTAAACCTACTGCCATGATTCCTGCATCGACGACCACAACAGGGACCTCAGAGAGTTGATGGGCACGATGGACCACATTAAGGAAGACCTCTAGAAACTTGTTCAGATGAATTAGTGCAGCCACTGTCAAGACCATCCTCATGAAGAAGCTTCTCAGCCAATGGAAGAATTTTCTGTCACTGAGCCTGTGGGGTTTCTTAGGCAAACCTAAATGATTTCCTATTTCTAGTTAATGTTTTTTTGTACTATTTTGAACCAGCAGTTCATTCGAATATATATTGGTACTTCAGTTATAGTGCACAATAGGAATTATCACGACGACATTATAAGGCTCTCTTTTTGGACAACAATTTTATAGATATACTATCTCAGCTTTCATCTTCCAGTCTCCTTAGCTCTGTACTGAATGGTTGTGCACAACCCTTTTAATATATATTTACTTCCAAGTTTCTGTTAAAAAAAAATGTTTGGATAACGCTTGGGTAGGTAAAGGTACCCGCATCTAGAGCCTCTGCAAACACTCTATTTGTTTAATTAAAGACAACCTCTATTGGATTCCAGGGAATGGTCAGAAAGTAAACATACGGACAAATAATATTTTGGGGCACCCCCCCTTGGCCTCAGTTCCAAATCTAGCCGACCTACGCAGATGGATGCAAGAGCACAATCTTATTAAGCTCTAGGATATATCATAATGGTCCAGCTCTGCTGAATGGGTTGGGTGGAAGGACTTGCATCACCCATCCTCACCTACAAAACGACTACGTACTCTTCTCTTTCCACCTTCATGTCATTGCCCCGTCTAACATCAACAACATGTTATAGTTGGTCTTCTTTTAGTTAAACGGGTTGTCTCATGTATCAACTAAATTAAGACTTATTCATACATCAACTACGAATTATCCATGCATTAACTACTAGTTATTTTTTTATATAAACACTTGTCGAAAAAATGAAAACATGTTAATAAATAAATTTTCAAACTTGGTATTGTTAAACATCGTATCTGCTATGATTGTGAACCACAAATATTTCATATAAATTGTCCAGAAAAAATATATTATTATTATTATTATTATGAAAATAGTTATAACGATAAAGAATTATAACATGGGCTTAAGGTTCGATGGGAAACTTTAATAGAAAAAGACCACGGCGTTTGACAGCTGCCCACGGTCTCTCCAATAGATGCCTAGTCCCTCTCCACTCCTTCGTCACAAGTCACACCAAACAAATGGCCTCCAATATTTGTTCGCGAAAATACCTCCGTCCTGTGGACTTGATCGATCTTGTATTCGTGGAGGTCCCAGCACCACATAAAAGATCTTCATATGTTAATATTATAAGTATTTCAATTCAAAAATAACATCATCACAATAAAATATTTCAATTCAAAAATAACATCATTACAATAAAATATTTTTGATTTTTTATTATTAAAAAAGTAATTAATTAATAAAAAAATATAAATTTACATAATATTAATAATAAAATATTTAATTAATTATTATTAAAAAAATCAAAACATTCAATCAATTAATATAAATATAAAAAAATTGAAAAAAAACTTATGACTTAAGTAACTTGACGTTGACAATAGTAAAAATAGATAATCTCATCACGTATGCTACAATGCCCAATAAATATTCTTTTCACTTCCTGTCTCATCAAGATGTTACATTTAAATTTTTATTATTATTTTAATTAAAATTAATAGTTTGTCTGGAGTTGTAAGATGATAATAGTTATTAACATTCACTAAGACTAGTGTTGTTTTTTAGAAGCAATGCTTTCTTTGTGTATGACCATAATAATCTTTTTCACAATGGATGAAGATTTTTGCTTGATGTAAGTCAGAGTTTCTAATAACTTTTATAAAAGATTGATCGACAGGAGACATTGTTGGGCATGTGTTCAACGTTTTCCGTGAGTTTCGTGACATGGACTAATCGCCTCCCTAGATCCTAACTCTAGCGATTGTGGCGAAGATTAATACCCGTAGGTTTTGGTCTAACGACAATCGTGAGTCCAACAAATGGTATCAGAGCAACAGGTCAAGCCGGTTCGAAACTCACCCGGCTCCCTTTGGGGGGGAGAGATTGTTGGATATTGAGTTCAACTCTCCTTGTGAGTTTCGTGACATGGACTAATCACCTCCCGAGATCCTAACTCTAGTGATTGTGGCGGAGATCAATACCTGCGGGTTTTGGTCTAACGACAATCGTGAGTC
Source organism: Pseudotsuga menziesii (assembly GCA_001517045.1). NCBI lineage: Eukaryota > Viridiplantae > Streptophyta > Pinopsida > Pinales > Pinaceae > Pseudotsuga > Pseudotsuga menziesii. The sequence continues at coordinate 208,147 of LPNX010646567.1, read as the reverse complement.
CAACAGAGATGACCATAGGGCCACCAGCAGGCATGGTCATGGCTTAGGGGAAGATGGCCAATCCCCCCCACCTCACCATAGGAATGAGCATGAACGGTTTCACTCTGACAAATTATGATGTAGCGATGAAAAAGGATGATACTCCAACTGGTGCAGGAGGAGAGGGTTTGGACCAACATATTGTCAAAAATCAAGACTTCTCAAACAACCAAAAACTAGGGCAATGCATTCCAAAAACTCAAAAGATTCCTAACTATGAAATTTCATCTAGCAGCATCGGTGCCATAATACAATAAATGCAGGATTGCACTCTGATCTTCAAGTTTCTTGTCCTGTGGACCAATGAAAAAACCTTGATAAGCTGTATTAATGCAAAATGGAGACCAAAAGGACATTTTAACCTACAACTAGGGTCCAAAGGTTTTTTTACAATGATCTTCAACAACCTAGAAATAGGGAACAAATCTTTGATAAGGGATTGTACTTCTTAAACTGAACTAGGTTATTTCTCAAATCTTGGGTAGAGCATTTCATTGCCGACAAAGATGACTTCTTGCATACTCCAGTCTAGGTTTAGCTTTATTCTCTACCACAAAAGTTTTTGTAGGAGGAAATATTGACATGTATAGGCAACACTTTAGGCTCACTCATCTAAATCTCAGAAATTACAAGATATGGGTGTTATACCTCCTATGCACACATTTGTGTACACATGAATTTACATACACATCTTCCAACCTCAATCAACCTCTTGTATGAAGACAATTACTAAATTGAAACAATTGACTATGAACACATTCCTTCCTAGTGTAGACTGGTCATTTATTTTGGAGTTGCGTGCTCAATGTCAATGAAATAGACTCTAAAGCAGACACACAACCGGATGACGATGGCTACAAAAAGTAAATAATCGCTGAAGACAATAAAAAAACAACAAATTCCTGACCAACCTAAGCAACCACTGACAACCAATAGTTTCGAAGATATGATTCAAGTTACATAAGAGGTCCAATTAGTCTCAAACAAGGGAGCAACAACCCACATGAATTTCAACCCAAAAGATAGGGACAAAACATCACAAAACTCTAGCGAAGCACAAAGTGCAATGGAAAGCCTCTAGAAAATGGCTACTCAACCTGGATCAGTCACAAACAGTGACACAAATATGATGAACTAGGAAGGGGATGATGTTGAAATTGGGGACCTGGACTTGAATAGATTGGAAAAAGCATGCATGCACAGAAATCCTCAACCTATTCCTAAAAAAAAGGTAGATCTTTTGAGAGAAGCCCTAATCTGATCTCAAACCAAAACCAAGTTTGGAATCCACACACAAGAAAAAGAAAGGAGATCCATCATGGGATGATACTATAGATGTAATAATATCAAGAGGAAACATTTTAAAAAGACTCATGACAGACCTTTGAAATTTCCTTGCACCATAATTTCTCTTTAAACTTAGATGTAATAATATTTTTGACATTATCAATATTTTGCAAGGTGTCATTTTTGCCAATGCCCCAATGGTTTAACTAAGCCACAATATCTTTACACCAACCCCGCTTGAGGTGTAGTTCGTCTTGACTTGATTTAAAGCAATTTTTGTAAGTTTCTCGTTTCCCATGTTATTTATCTTGTGCTTGTACATCACATACTTAGTCATAGCATTGCTCTCGATGGAAAATACACTTCTATGAAGCAAATAAGATAACCCATATTGCTTTTAATTTTGAGGTTATAACTCATGCACTACTTCTAGAATTTGCTCAATCTTTCTTCAAATTCTTTAGAAATGATGCAACCCCATACTTCACATCTATATATGTATTATACATATATTACCATATAAACAATGTATTTAAAACAATATAATTTATAAGACAATATATTTCAATTTTAACACATTAGAAATCTAATCTACTCATATATAAAATTAAAAATATTTTTTTTAATGTAAATGTTAAAACCTAATATCTCATAATATCACTTTAATACTATATTTTGTTGAAAATATATATTTAATTAAAATAGTGTATTGATCATAAATTTTTTATTTAATATGAAATTAATTTTAATTTTTTTAATATGGACTACAAAACATTACACAAGATTGATATTGAAAGTTATTTAGCACAAATATATTATTTTATTTTTAAAAATTATTTTTTAATTTTTGTATATTATTTTAAATACTTTGTTTTGTTTTTAAAATTTTTTTTAAATTTTTTTTATGTTAAATAAAATTTCATATTTCATATAAAAATATATATTATTTTAAATATATTATTTAATAAAATATAATGTATTAAATGCTTTGAGAAATTAAGTTTGACAATCTATATTTAAAAATATATATATTTAAGAAAATATTTTTAATATCATCATCATCAAAATTTCATATTTAGTATGCCAATTACATGATTATATATAATAGGAAATAATTGTATATAAATATGTATAGTTTACTAAAAAAATTTAATTAAAAGAATGGGAATTTGTTTTTTTTATAAAAATATTAAATTAATTAAATAAATTTTTTAACCATTAAATGAGAATTTGTCATTTTTAATTAAATGGTTGTAGATAGCTAATTTTCATACTAATTAAAAAATTATAAATTTGATTTGAAATTTACTATTAATATTAATTAAAAGTTAAATATAACAATTACTTGTCTTTATGAGGAAAAAATGGATTACTTGTGTTAATACATAACCTATTAGTGCTTCAATACTTTGACATTTCTACCATGTTTTTGCATATTAGATCCTCTTAAGTTACGAACTGGTTGGGTGGCTAGTCCAACCATCACACTCCGTTCTTGAGATGCACTTTCACATGCCCCACTATGTCTCCTTTCACACTTCAATAATCTTATCTCATTCTTCCAAATTCAGGAAAAGTCATCACCTTTGCTAACAGTCGCCAAACTGCCTTTCGCAATTCAACTTACAACACCACTTCTTGGTTCATCTGCATGCATTTGCATCAAGTGGATGAAGTTGTCTAAGGTATCCTTCACAATCCACCTATGGCGTCATTGCTTACACCAAAGGTAGTGAGCCATTCTGCTCAACACCATTTTTGCAAATTTGTAGGTGGCGCCCTAGGCCGCGACCTACAAATTTGTAAATTTGCAAATTTGTAGGTGGCGCCCTAGGCCGCCACCCCCAAAACTCACAAAATTGTTGACAATCCACCCATTTGTCTCATGCTTGCTACACAAGTACTTCAAGGCCACTTCAGCTCTCGAAGAGCTTCAACCCAAGTCCTCCAATTGTGATGTCGTTAGCTAAGACTACTGAATTCCGAAATCTAACTGACACAAGTTTGTCGCATGGTCTGTCATCACTAAAGATGTCTCCTCTATATCAGCATGTTATTGCCTCTTCTTGGCTCTTTGCTTTGCTTTTTTGATCCAGGAGAATATTGGTAGCTACTCACCTATTCCACTTGTACCTCGCCATTGTTTCTTTTAGTTTCTTTAATTGTAATACAATTTACTATTTTTTGCAGTTTTCGGGTCCTAAACTTTCAGAGCCGTTTTGAGGCCCTAAACGACTTTTTTTTGGCATCTAATGGTCGGGCAAATATGAGTCCATTCCAGACTTTATATTTGTTGTTAATGGATGTAGTCCTTGAATAGATCTAACTTTCTAAAGATGTATCATGTGCCTCAAAAGGAGGTAGTATGCCAAAGTTACCACCTCGAGAAATTGATTTACCAAGTTACCTAAAGGAGGCTACATTCTTGTGTTTCACCTCCTAAGGTTAGGTTTTTGGATGTGTAGGGTTTTTCATTGTTTCTCAATAATATATAGGCTTTTGAGCTTCATTGTAACATAGAGTTCAAAGGCATGTAGCCACCACATCTCTTCTCAGAGATAAGCTACCAGCACTTTAGCTAGTTTATTTCCATCCTATTGTAAACAAGTTTTAGTTCTTTAATATTAATGAAATGAAATGTTATTTCCGCTGCATTTTTTTTATTTTTATGGTTATTTGTATATTATGTTGCGTTTGTGCATAAATCCGGATCATCCTTGCTTGTTCCTTCGCAAGGATTTTGATCCTTCTCACGATGTTGCGAGCTCTCCTATACAAGCTTCTCAACCTGTTGGTCGAGACAAGCTTCTTAAGCTGTTGGTGGCCATCGGCATGTTGTTGAAGGGTGTTCAATGTGATCTCCACCTCCTTAGTCTTCCACTCATCTGACTCGTCTTAGAAGTGAGACTTTGTTTCCAAGTATCGCAAGACTGCCTCTGTCCCAAACGGTTTACAACCCACTTCCTTCAATCTTTCAGGCGGTTGAACTCTGGGATTCTGATAGCATGTATGCAAAAACCTACGGTGGTCGCTGCATCACGTTCTGAGAAGTCTCCACTTCAACTGTCACCCTTATCTGTCATCGCAGTTTCTTGGGGTACCTCTATCACCTCAACATCCTTCGCTTTTGCCACCAAGTCTTCTACCACTACAAGCAACATTGGTCAAATGCCTCGTCGCACTGACCATCGTCAAGACTTCTCTCGTCTTTCCCAAGCGAACCCACCTTTCCTTGACCATTCTCAATAAACGCTACCCCAAGACCATTGAATCGGCATTGGACAACTCCATCTTGCCATACCAATTCCCAACTCTTATAGGCATTGCACGAACCATACAAGCTACTGGCTTCACTGCAGAGTTCATCACTTTGAAAATGGACTTGCTGAACTCAGTGTGATTATGGAGTGTTGTTGTTCTCATCATGCTAACAAAACTATGGGTGGAGCCGACTTCCACCAACACAACAACCCTCAACCTACTCGCTGTCACATTCACAAAGCAACGACTCTGCTAGTCTACATATTGTGAACCATCATCTTGACCTTCCTTCAAGTTTCCCACGCATGTCATCAATGCCTCAGCTACTTCTATAACGTCTCTTGAAGGTTGTTGCACTTAGGCTTCTCCCATAATCACCAGCATCATCTTGATTGGGCACCCTTGGACTGCTTGTAAGCAACCATCCAACTCTGCCTTTATTGGACAATTCTTTGTCAACTGGTCTCCCTAACAAAGGAAATAACCTGTCTTATTGCTTGGCTTCACGAATGGTCCTGGCTGTGTCTTCGTCTTCTGTTGGGCATCGTTCACCACATTGAGCGAACCCAATTTCGGCACCTCCCAAGACTCCACTCAGTCTTCCAACACCTGCAATTGTTGCACCCGATATTTGCTTCATAAGCATAATTATTCTACCTTTGTTTCATGCTCTTGAAACAAAAGCTCACTATGCCCACTGAAATCCACAACAAAACTCACCAAGTTCACCAGTGTGAACTCCCTTGACTGTTAGCTGAAGTCTTCCAAGTTTTGGGTACACCTCCTTCCTGCGTGTTATGTGTATCAAAACATGCTCAATGCCGGTGCACTTGCTACCGAAGCACCCTGGAAGTAGGTCCACTTCTTGGAACCTTTCCTGTCCACTGCAAGCTTCATCAATACTTGTTGAACAATTTTCACAACTAGTGGAAAAAAATAGATGACCTTTTGGAGTTCGTATGAGACATAAAAAGTTCACTATTTGCACTTAGTCGTAACCAAGTCTTTTGCAACCGAAGTCTACAACTATATTGCTAAATTAATTGTCCTAAATGTAAACATTGACAAAACATGATTATATATTTAATGAGTTAAGGAACACCCTAGGTATTGTATATAAAACCCATATAAATGGAAGAACTTGTGAGTTTTGTATTGCTTAATGGAGATCATGGTTGGAGCTTGGCAAAGAGGCCAAATCGGTGTTTCCATAGGAAAGTTGAAGGAGATGGACATGCACACTACTAATTCTTCTAGAGCATTTGTTGTTGCTTCCAAATATTTATCATTTTCTTTTAGTCAAGTCATAGATAATTCCACCTTCACCTCCCACTGTTTTAAATGTTGAATGTCAGATTGAGTTGCTTGTTGTTCATGAATAATGGATTGACATTGCAGCCTTCTTCAAACACTAATTTCATAGCCTATGTTTCTAGGGAATGGTGGAATCTACGCAACTTTCAGTGAGACGAAGTACAACTTTGAGTGCTTCCAATTATATCTAAATCTTGCAGTTAAAGAAATTAGGGACCATGACATTGGAGAAAGGGAGGAGACCCAAGGCCACATGACAAGTTAGGAAAAGGGCAACACCAAACCGAGGGAGGAAACTTATCATCCAATTTGGAGGACCAAACAAACCATAATCATGAGTCACACAAAAAGGAGGTCCGCCCCTAATTTGCCACATAGGAAAATTGTGAGTGGCATGAGTTTTTAAACATTAGCGTTTTTCTTATACAAATGCAAACCAAAGAGGGAGGAATAGTTATGGATCGTTTCTCAATGGTGCTTGTGAGATATTTTCGATCTAGAGGAATAAAAATCTCTAGATACTAGCAATTGCCCCAAAAGGTGCGATATAAAGTCGAAGGGATCTACGGTCATCCATGATACTAAACATTAAAAACAACCTACAAGAAACAAAATAAGGGATTAAAGAGGTGCAACTCATAAAAAGCACCATTCATTAAGTCTTGGGAGGAAATGAGCTCTATCTAGGAGCAATTTGACAAAACCAACGTTCATCTATAGCAAATCAAAACAGATAAGACAATTAAACTGATTTAATATTCATGAATTTATAACACTTTTTAGAAGTAATATTCAATTTTAGAGTTTCTAAAACAAAATTATGAAGTAGATGCCAGCAAGAAAAGGTTGGTCTAATTCAAAAATCAATATTTCAGACAGGCCTCTTTCATACCTTGAATCCTATGAGAAAGGTTCACTTGTGAAAAAAGTCAAACATAAATGTAACTTAGTTATGATATAATTTAAAAGAAAAATCTTGATTTTGTTGTTTTAAGTCTTAAATACAAGCCATATTGCACAAATATCCTAAAAACATTGGCTTAACTTGCACATATATCTTGTAGCTTAAAACACAAAATGGTTCTTAAGCATGAAATTTTGTTTTGAGATAGAATAGAAATAAAAAAATACAGTCATCTAAGAAATATGTAATTAATATACTCCAAGGAGTTAAGAACTATTAAAAGAAAATAGAACCTTCATGAGTTACCACAAAAATATCCTCGGTCCTAACTATAATGTTCTTTTAAAGTTAATTGGGGCCAACGCCAAACATTCTCAACATAAATTCATTAACATCGTTAAAAACTTCAAGAAACAAAATTCTTTGCTTAAGCAATAACAACTCCCTTGCCCTTCTTTTTCTGAATATTTTTTCATGTATAACTCAAGCTCTCGACAATTTAGAATATGCATTCAGCAATAAACTTTAAAATATGAATATTTAGCAAGAAACTTTAAAATCAAGTGTACATGAAATTATTATACATAGTTATTCTTCAATGTAAGCTAAAACGTCCCTAAGATGTAGAGGGTTAGAGCCACAACACTCCAACTTCCTTCAACAAAGCTCATTTATGTGAGAAACTATGCAAAAAAATTGAGTCAAACACCTAAAACCAATGCAAAAGGGAATTGTTGCAATTGATAACACAATTGGAAAGAAAATAGTACATGGAATATGGCATTGTACTTGATAAAGTCTATTAGATTACAATAAGATCCTATAAAAAGTTGGATTGTCATAAACCTTTAAGTTCCTAAAATTTGAAGGTCCTTTTGCAATCAAAGTTCTCTAGATGTGAATGATTGCTTCTTGTTCTCGAAAAGTTAGATTTATCAATATTATGCTAACATTTCAGATTGAATCACTCTACATTTTAAATAGACTAATTCCACACACCTATATATATATCTTAAAAATTCCAAAGAAGCGTCTAATGTGTCTTGACAAAATATTCTTGGTATTGACATCTATATTTTTGGATCAACTTCTATGATAAACAAAACTACCCCATTAGTGAAAACACTCTCAACTAATCATAATTTTTAAGAACATGTTCTTCTCCCATGTATTAAGAGAATTCAACCATTTGGTGGATGCCCGATGTAAAAGACATTTATATGTTGAGGAAGGTTTTATATTTAGTGAGAAGTGGGTGGACGAGGTGCTTTTCTTAAGGACAAGCTTCATATTTATGAGTCCTAGATCTATTTAGTGGATCTAGGAGTGTCCTCATGCTTTATGTTTTGTGTGGACTACCTTTTGGGTCCTTTGGCTTTGTTGAAACCCTCTATGTGGTTTTTTGCTATATCTTATTTGGATTATCATAACCTTTTTGTGTTGTTGTTTATTTGGTGGACATTATTGTCCCTCTTTGATTTACACCTTGTAATTTATGTTCATGTTTTCATATACTAATATATTAAAAATACAAAACTACCTCATCAAAAGTTATGTCTATTTAATATATAAAAACTATAATCATATAAATTATTTTGATATTCTTTTATTTTAACATTGTATTTCAAATAAAAAATTGTTATTTTTTATTTTTTATTAGACATTACAAAAGAATCCAAAATATTATTGTGAATGCATTATTTTACTATTATTATAATTAACAATTATCATGATTTAATAATTACTATGTATTAAAGTGATCTAGAATAAAATAGCCCATCACATAGAATGATTCCATTGGATTTTCACATAGAAGCTTCTCATAGAAATTATAACACATATATACAAGGTATTTATCATTGACAATTTGATTTATGATGATGATGATGATTAACATCTAATAAGACCAAGTTTCGTCTATTGAACCTTAAGAAGGGTATTATTTGGTTTGTTTTAAAATTTTATTCCTATGCTCAAAAAATGTGGTGAGAAGTTTTCCAAGCTCACTATAGTTTTGGCAAGTTAGGAGGTTAGAAAGGTTTGTATTGTATCAAATACTATGAAACTCAAATCTAATGTGGGTGTAAGCAGGGCTCTCTAAGAGAAACTTATTTTTATCTTCAACGCTCATAGACTTACAAAAATGGCAAACATTTTCCTCTGACGGTGTTTAAGGAATAGACCAATGTCATGTTTCGCTATGGAGCTCATGAGAGTTTGTTCTAATCTTCGATATATAAATTTTATTCTTTGAGCCTCAGTTTCCACGAAAAGATACTTCTGATCTCCCAAATTAGTGTTATGACCTCCTTATAGTATCTTAATTTTTTTCTAGCCTCTAAAATTTCCTTGCACCATAATTTCTTTTTAAACTTAGATGTAATAATATTTTTGACATTATCGATATTCCGAAAGGTGTCATTTTTTTCCAATGCCCCAATGGTTTAACCAAGTCATGGTATCTTTATACCAACCCTGCTTGAGGCGTAGTTGGTTTTGACTTGATTTAAAGCAATTTTTGGAAGTCTATAGTTTTACATGTTATTTATCTTGTGTTTGTACATCACATACCTAGTCATAACCATGCTCTCGATGGGAAATACCCACTTCTATGAAGAGAATATGATAAACTGTATTGCTTTTAATTTTGAGCTTATAAGTCATAAAGTACTTCTGAATTTCCTCAATCTTTCTTCAAATTCTCTAGAAATGATGCAACCTCATACTTCACAATCATATATGTATTATATATATAGCCATATAAACAATGTATTTAAAATAATATAATTTATAAAACAATGTATTTCAATTTTAACATATTAGAAATTTAATTTACTAATATTTCGTATTAAATATGAAATTTTATTTAACAAAAAAATTTAATTTTTTTTTGGTATGTCTGCACATTCTATGAAACTGAGAATTCAAAAATTACAAGTGTGAAAAAAACCTTAGGAGGTTGCATCTGTTTAAACCACCACCTGATCCAATAAAAAATACAAATTCTTATGGGGTTGTAACAAATAAAGTCCAATGGCTTTGGGAGCCATGAAAATAAAAAACTACTAGCTTTTAACCTACTGGTTCTGCCGCTTAACAAAATATTTAACCACACTTGAAATAACAACATATAAAAAAATGTCTTGATAAAACAGTCTGAACGAGAAAGAGGTCGAGTCGTCACTGAGGACATGAGCAGGTTTAGAGGGGGGGACCTCCTCCAAGATGGGGCAGGCCCATCCACCTTCCTCAGAGTTGCTAGTAGTGTTGGTGACACAAACATTCGCTGGCGAAGGAGACGTCTTGTTGCTCGGGCCTTCACTATCCCTACACACGTTTGAACATAGGTTCAATGGTGGACGGGATGGGAAAGGGCGTCCTGGTGGCAGTTGTCTGAATAGGTGTCGAACCTATGTCCATCGACCTCCCTCTTGTTGCACTGCCACACCCAACCTCTATGGTGCCAACATGTCCATTAGAGGAAATTTCAACTCAAAATGAGCCTCCTAAAAAAATTAATAAAATAATAGTGAAAATAACAAAATAATATTTATTAATTTTGGAGGAAGAAAAGAAAAAACTACTTTTTTGTTTGTATTTTCGACATATCTCCCTAAATTTTTACTCAAATTTCGATCGGGAGAGCTTTTTGGATGCAGAATTAAATTCCACATCCAACGAGTACCCACTCGGCATACTTTTGACGCGCCCAGCTACCCCAAAAACAATAAATACATGAAAAAACATGATGCATTTTTTCAGGTATTTATTGTTTTTGGGGTAGCGGGGCCCATCAAAAGTATGCCGAGTGGATACTCATTGGATGCGGAATTTAATTCCGCATCCAACGAGCTCTCCTGATCGAAATTTAAGTAAAAACACAAAGAGATATGTCGAAAATACAAACAAAAAAGTAGTTTTTTTATGATACCTATCCCCAAATTTATATTAAAAAATTGTTTAAGACCTATACGGTATTTCAAATTTAAAGAAATTTCATTGGCTGACACATGATGACATGGAATTTGAATTAGTAACCACTTATACTATGAAATGAGAACTCGACATAGTTCTCGTTTTTCTCTCTCCTAATTTTAGTAACTATTTTTACCTCCATTTAAAAAAGGGTTGATACCAGTATCACACATTTTCATTTTAAGACATTTTTTTGGGCCTTTGAATATCTTTGCCTTAAAATATTATTACTTTCTATTTTGAAGTGTGTTTTTTAGACATTTAACAAAATAACATACATTTAGAAGCAAGTTATATTGAAAAACATATACATTTTGCATTTTTTCTTTAAAATAAGACATTTTTATAGGCAAAATGAGACATTTTTATTGACAAAATTATAATAAATTCTAGAAAATAAAGACATTTACAACCATTTTCAATGGATTTTCATAGAATTTTTGTATAAAAATGATACTATTTCATATTGTATTGCAAATGTTAAGATTCACATAAATTCACCAATAACTATACCATATATTTGTAAATAACTTATTATAAACAATATATATAGAAATTTTATTTCTAAAGTAAAGTCTTGAAAGTCAAAACAATACTAATATATCTTATCAAAAAGTTGTCAAATTTAACATTTTCTTCAAGACGTTAAACTAGTCAACAGTATCATGCAAGCCAAATTAGTCATCAAAATAGCTTGGCTTTCCTTAGGGACATCAATGTCCTCTTCCATTGGGTCTTCTATTATGTCTACAAGATTCCGAAAGTACTCATTTCCATGACGGATATCTGCAAAAAAAAAAAAAACATTATAGTAAAACAACATTATAGTAAAAAAAAACATTATATTAAAAACAGTTTTAAAAAAACCATTACCTACCTAACTACACCTCAAAAAACAATACATTAATTTTTTTCAAACAATTAACCAACCTAACTACACCACATAAAACATTATATTAATTTAAAAAAAATTAACCTACCTAACTTGAAAATCTTTAGTTTGAAAAAATAATACATAGGTTATATTATGTGAAAGGGTTTAAAATATTATGCTTATTAGTATTCACATATATGAAGATATGTGAATATTCATAAGAATATATATTAGTTTCTTAGATTTTATAGAATAAAAAGAGTGTATATATATGGTTTAAATGTGTAATATCAATTTTTATAATTTAAATTATTGATGCTAGTCAATTAAACCATATAATATTCAAATAAAAATTAAAAAATATCTTGTTATTATTAAGATGCCATTTAAATCTTAATAATGTTTTTATTATATATATGGGATACTCAATCATTTTTGGAAGTTAGTGAATTATATATATATATATATATATATATATATATCCATTTTATATAGATGAATGGTTTGCACTAATTTAAGCCAGAGAAAAAACATTTTTTTAGAAAATTAAATTACTTTTGAAATGATTTTATAAGAAAAGAGAGTATATATATATATGTGTGTGTGGGGTTTAAATATTTTATATCAATCTTTATAATTTAAATTATTGATACGAGTTATTTCAACAATATAAATATAATATTGAAATGAGAATTAAAAAAATTATCATTTTCTTATTAAGATGCCACTTAAATCTTAATTAATAATGTTTTTATTATATATTTTTTAAACTAGGTATTCAACCATTTTTAAAAGTTAGCAAATCATAATTTTAATATATGTATAATACTATATATCCATTTTATATTGAAGAATGGTTTGCACCACTTTAATCTAGTGAAAAATTAAATTATTTTTGAAATGATTTTATAGAAAAAAAAGGTGTATATGGTCTAAATGTATGATGTCAATCTTTATAATTTAAATTATTTATGCTAGTTATGTGAACCATATAAGAATTAAAAAAATATTATTTTATTATTAAGATATCATTTAAATCTTAATAATGTTTTTATTATAGTTTTTCTGGCATACTTGACCATTTTTGAAAGTCAATAAATCATGCTTATATATATTATATTAATGAATGGTTTTCATCACTTTAATCGAGTGAAAAATCTCTTTAAAAAAAAAAATTATTTTTGAAAGTTGACGGAGCGGAATGGATTCACTTCCCTCCACCTCCTATGCCTTCGTCCCTTCCGCCACCTCCACCTCCGCCCATCCATCAAGCACGACACCTCCACCTCCGCCCATGCATCCAGCACGAGCCTCCCTTGCCCCCCACGGGACCCCCCTCCCATCCATCACGAGCCTCCCTTGCCCCCCGCCGGAGCCTCCTCCATGCCAACCTTCCTTTCCCAGAGCCTCTTCCATCTCAGCCTCCCTTTTCTTCTGCCTCCCCATCCCACCACCTCCGCTGTGCCATCGAGGGGAGCGCCGCTCCCTTGGGCGCCAAAGGGCCGCCTGGGCGGTCCTTTGGCACCCAAGGGAGTGGCGCTCCCCTCGATGGCACGGCGGAGGTGGTGGCATGGCCGCGCTCCCTTTCCTTCTGCCTCTGGGCGGCCCTTTGGCGGCCAAGGGAGTGGCGCTCCCCTCGATGGCACGGCGGAGGTGGTGGGATGGCTGCGCTCCCTTTCCTTCTGCCTCCCTCTCCTGCGGAAGCCATCAGTATCGTCCGTTTCTTTTGCTGCTGTCTTCTCATTTGGCCCGTCAAATTCTTTTGAGACTCCAGAATCTGAGCGACAGTGTCGTTGAGCTTTTGCTTAAGTCTGGGTTCATAAAAGTCAGGTTCTTGGTCTGTCTGCAAAATAATATTCAAGTCGTCTTCAGTCGACTGACTTGCGGCATCCTCAATTTATTCCAATGGGTGGCGGCCTCCTTCCTGTGCTGGTCGGCTAGAGACGGCTTGCTGACTTGGCACTATGGCCGATCCTTGGGCTGTCGTTTCTTAAAAAGAAAAAGTGGTAATGTAAAAGAAGCTAGGGGAGTTGCGACCAAAGGGAGTTATCCAAGTCACTAGCCTCTCGAGGAAGCGAGTAGTTAGGATAGTTATGCGACCGAAGGAAGCACTTATTATGCGACCAAAGGAAGCACCGTCAACCAACAAGTGAAAGCGACCAAAGGGAGCGGGCAGGGCTTGCCTAATGAAACTGTCTTAATACTTAGATTGGCTAAGCCACCAGCAATGGCACAAGGAACAGATAGTAACTGGACGGATGCCACCACTTGACTTGCCTCATGAACTGCCAAACTTGGGTTGGCTCAATTGCCGTCATTCCTTTCTATAGGACGGAGCAAGATTGCCTAACCTGACTAAAAGCGAGGAATAAAATAAAAATGATCAATTAAGTGTAATTGTTTATATATATTGAGTTTAATTTTATAAATATAGTTTGTGTCAATTAAGTGTAATTGTTTATATATATTGTTTATAAATTGTAGTGTTTGATTGAGCAAATCATGATTCTTACAAATACCAAGTAGTATTTTTTCTTTCTAAAGATGACCCACTTTGATTATAGTAATATTTAAAAAATAAAAATGATGTTTAAAAAAAAAATGAGTACTTTTTATTTGGTAAAATAACTTGAATTATTATTTTTTATATATAAGATTAAATCTTTTATTTATTTTTTTGAAAACTGAATTTTTACATTGACAATATAACAATATATTCAAAACAAGAAAGAGTAATGTATAAAAAACAAAACTTATTATTTATTAATGTGTTTAATATTTTTCAATTATATAGTTTGCATGTATATAGTTTAGATATTTATATAACAATTTTAAATTTATTGAAACATTTAATTTATATAGTTTTTTTACAAGTATTTTAACAAAATGTTACACCCTAAAAAAAAATCCATATATAGAAAAAAAAAATTATTGTTGTGGAGAGGTTAATAGGGGAAGGGTGTTTTTATATGTTCTTGTTTTTTTTAAATGTATTGTTGTAGAGGGGTTAAGGGGATAGGGGGGTTTAAATTTCTTTTTAATTTTTTTAATTGTAATGTTGGGTGGGTTAAGAGGGCTAGATGGCATTTAAGTAGGTTAAAAAATAAAAAATAAAATATAATCAAAACTACAAATCCTAGGAACTAACATTTTAGATGTTTTTTATTAGTATGATGTTTGTAATTGAAACTTTGAAGGAGATTTTGAAAATTTATATAAATCATTTGTTCTTGTATAGTCTAATGTATGATTTCATTATGAATCACATCATAATTTCTATTCTTTTATATGGTTAGAGTGGTGAAAATATTTATGAAATATGTTTGTTTTGTTTAATATGCAAGTTTCAAAAAAGTTGTAATTTGTCTTTTGAAGAAAAAAATCGTTTTCTAATTTAGGGGTTGATTTTAAACTTTTTGTAAACAACAGTATGGGATGTTTAGGCCATGGCTCTATTTTTAACCCCGAAAAAAAAAACATGTATACTGGTATCAACACTTTTCTATTTGGGGGTGTTTTTGGTGTTTTTTTTGAAAAAAACATCGTTTTTATGGCTAGAGTTCTCGTTCTTAGTATAGAGTTCTCGTTTTATAGTATAAGTGGTTTAGTGTTAAAAGGCCCATTTTGAGTTGAAATTTCCTCTAATGTCTGCCCGCTCGCCAAACATTTCCAAGCAAAGGTGGTGTCCAAGAAGCTGAGCCAGTTGCCCATATTGATCATTTTGGCCTTAACCGAGGGGATTGTGTTGCAAGCCGAGCTCCATCTCCCCAACATGTCCTCTATGAGAACCCCCATCATGTTTTTAATTAACCAATAATGGTTAACCTTGCCTCTGCCTCTCCATGTAGCAAGTCACTCATTCACCAGAGGACCCTCCCAATCATCAATTAAGACACAAACAGGGATCAAGATGCTAGCTTCGTAACCCTCCTCCGCCACGACACTCAGCCCACTTTGTGTTTTTCCTCGGTCGGTGCTTCCCCTTCATGGGATTGCCCATTACCTGCACATATTGGAGACCATAGTTTCAGGACGTCGTTGATGGAGGTGGTGGAGCTGCAAAACCAACAGCGACGGGAGAAGTTGTAGAACAAGATGGCCGCGACGATAAGAGGCGAAGTTATAAACACCAGACCACAAGAAGACACACACTGCAACGTTCCAACCGAAAATGTTTCCTTTGTCTGTGGCTCATCGCTTAACCCCATCGCTCTGTACCTGCTGAGACCTCACACGCTGCATGGTAACCGCCATTAAAACTAGAGTAAATTCGATGGAACAAGCCCGAGCTTAGATAGACTAGGACTAGACGTCTTCACCCACTTGCGAAGAGGAGATGAGGGGGCCGCGAGGGAATTTTAATGACCCCGACATGCATGGTGCCACGCAACCGGCTTCGAGACTGTGTTGTAGATGGGGCATGCTGGCACTCGCATTTGGGTGCATAATTTTTTTTTTTTATTTAACATAAAATTTAACTTTATTTAACATAAAATTTAAAAATTTAAAATTAATTTTTAAAATTTAAATTCTAAAGGTTAATATGTCTTAATATTTATTTAATATTAGATTTGGTAGATAATACATTAAAAAAATATCTATTTTGAATTTAATTTTTAAAAATATAATATTTTTAAATATAAACTCCAAACTTAATATCTTAAAGCATTTAGATAATATTGATATCGAAACTTATGTAGTACAAATATATTATTTTAAATAATTTGTTTTATTTTAAAAATTATATTATTTTAAATACTTTGTTTTATTTTTAAAAATTATATAATTTTAAATACTTTCTTTTATTTTTAAAAATTATATCATTTTAAATACTTTGTTTTATTTTTAAAAAATATATTATTTTAACTTTGTCTTATTAAAAAATACATATATTATCTTTGGCTCGCCACCTTGCCTCCTTTTAATTGAGTTTTCAGTAAACAATTCTGTACCCGCCTCCTCCCATTACCTCACAGCTAGCCCAAATGCCACTGGCATTCACCATAAAGCTGAACCTGCAAAGAGGAGATATACATGCAATTGTTTTCCTCGACTGATTACTGAAAGTCATGGTTATCAAATTCGACCAAATCCATCTGATAAATTCGAAAAATTCGTCATTTGTTCAATTCGCATGGCCCGTTCCAAGCAGTAGCTGGTGGGCGAGCATGTATTCATTGTGTCATCACTTCTATCATTTTTAGGGTATTGAGAAGGATCCAACAGACAACATCTTAATTGTCAGATATTGTAATACAAATGTTGTCATTCCAGAGTTTGCAGGACTGTGTGTCAATATTTAACGGTGTCCAATACAACTTCCTGTATCAGGATTTTGTTTACAATTGAAGAAGAAAACCTTTCAAAGTTTAGCTGTTGCTTTCCTCCTCGGCTACTAGGATTCCACTATATAAGTCAGGAGCCGCCTTTCTCCTTCGCTACTATGGCCAGGCCGTTGTTTTATTCGGGCTTGATTTTCACATAACCATAGGCTCAGAAAACAGGTAACTTTTTGTAGGGTTTGATCTCACTGAGACAAACAGTTAAATTTTTGTAGGGTTTGATCTCAGTGAGACTACGGTGCAGGGATGTTCGTTGTAGTTCCCAAGAAGATTCGCTTTGGAGAAACCATCTTCTGTGATGAAAACACAATGAGAGTTTGTCAAATAATATACTGACATGAGGAGATCTTACCATGACTATCTGTCGAATAATACTGAGTTTGTGTAAGCTCTTCTCAGAACGATCACAAAACATGAAGAGATCTTCCAAAAGATAGGAAGGAAAACAAACAAAAGCCCTCAACTTGAGCACTCTGCCGAGCCTTCCTCCTGCATCTTCAACCTGAGATGCCTAGCCAGCCTGGATTCAGCCAAAAGTATCAATTTAGATGGTACTCCAGAACACTCTTCAAGCCTCTTCAGAGGTGGCAAATGGGCCTGTTTTTCACAGAGCGTTGCAGCTAACCAGAGGGCTGCAGCTAGGCAGATCCTGATTTTCTGTCTAGACAAGGCACCCAGCTTTTGCAAACCCTTTCCCACCAAGTCCATGGCGAAGGACTCTGTAGAAGGATTTCTGAGATTCAGATGTCTGCACCACTTTCTCTCAAAACTATTTCTACTTTCATATCTGCATGCAGCACGCCCGGTTCAGATCTTCTATGGAGCAAGCCAATTTCTTTCTTGGGGTTTTTCAGTTGGGGTATGCTGCCAACCGTCTGGCTATTATCCAAGGTGCTGGTAGTGCTTGCTCCATAAGTGTAAGACCAGTCATTAAAAGAAACCTCAGACCTCTCAGTAGCCCCGGTCCCTTCATTATACCCCCCTTCCTTGATAGAAACGTCAACAGCCCTAGTCCTCTCATTATCCCCTTCCCTAAAACAAGCCCTCATGTTTCCTTCTCTTGCAATTCTCAGACCATTTGCAGGGCTGCAATCAATAACCACATCAAGTCCCTTACTATGATTAGAAGATGCAGCAAAAACATCCTCAGGAAGGGCAGATTCTGCTGTGGAATTACAGAGAAAAGTCTGTTCCATGCCCTGAGAATTGCAGCTGGCAAAGCAAAAAGACTGGCCTGCATGGGGGCCTGCCCCAGAAATAGTTATTTCAGTGTATTGATGGCATCTGCAGCACAAAACTACCCTAGCATGCCTTGCTGTTATTATTTATTATACAGAACTTAATGTCTGTTAACTAATTACATGACCTAGAACTTTCTAGTTCTTTACCAGCATTAAATTACAGCGGAATTTAATCAGAGATTGAATCAATACCTGGATCCATTTGTGCAGGGCTCTGACTACTTCAGACTCTAGAACAGTGAAGTCTCTGCTGTGTTTTCAGAACCCTCTGTTCCTCTATTACGTTTTTCAGAAACCTCTTGAAGAACCCTTTGCACAGAACAGCAATGAAGATTCCTCTGCACAGAACAGAGATGAAGAACCCTCTGCACAGAACAGAAATCCGATTTCTCTTTCTTACCCTGTTCCAATACACTCTTTCAGATCATTAGATGGGTATTATGAAGGTTCATTTATGGGCAGAGAGAGGACCGGTTTCCCCAAGACTGTTATTCTCCACCTGCCCATCATGGTAGGAGATTCGAGACCATTACCCTAAATCCGTTACCAAGAGCTCCGTGAAAATCGTAACTGTTGCCAGCACATGCGTCTCCTCATATGAGTCATTAAAACTAATTTTCTAAAATTAGTCTTACATTCTCCCACTTGACACATATGATAATTTAATGTTAGATTTTAACAGAGTAGTCATTATGTGCGCCATAAGTCATATTCATCTTGGTTTTCAGTTTGGTCATCATAATACTATAATTAAACAACACAGTAATGCGAGTCATGACGGTTCCATGTCAATAAGACAACATAGTCCCTTTCATGTACCACGGCATTAATAATCTGTTTAATTAGTCTGTAAACAAGGAGTGATTTCATAAGGTCCAACAATAATGTCCCTTGTCGGAGACTATTCCTGTCATCATACATTTATTCTCATACATGTACGTACACATTTAGAACAGGATTTATCAAACAGAAACATCTTTATTAAGATCTCAAAGTGTCAAATAAGACAAACAACATTATGTGATCCATCTCATAAAAGCAGCAACTATTATGTGCTACGTTCAATTCTCATTCTGTTAGCATGTTCCTTAAATGCCTTTGGTGGTAATCCTTTCGTCAATGGATCTACAACCATAAGCAGTGTGCTTATGTGTTCAATTGACACTCGTTGTTTCTGAACTTCTTCTTTAACGGCAAAGTATCTCAGTTCCATGTGTTTAGCACCATTAGAATACCTGTCGTTTTTAGAGAAGAATACAGCTGGGGCATTATCACAATAAATCCTCAGCGACTTGGCAATAGAGTCGACAACCCCAAGTCCTGAGATAAAATTTCGCAACCACAATCCATGAACCGTGGCCTCAAAGCATGCCACAAATTCAGCGTCCATAGTGGACGAAGCAGTGATAGTTTGCTTCGCACTTTTCCATGATATTGCTCCTCCGGCTAATAGGAACAAATAACCAAAAGTAGACTTTCTACTGTCAACACATCCAGCAAAATCTGAGTCTGAGTAGCCAATCACCTCTAGATTATCAGACCTCCTAAATGTGAGCATGTAATCCTTCGTTCCCTGCAAGTACCTCATCACTTTCTTTGCAGCTTTCTAGTGTTCCAATCCAGGATTAATTTGGTATCTTCCCAACATACCTACTGCAAAACTGATGTCTGGCCTAGTGCAAGTCTATGCATACATTAGACTTCCTACTGCAGAAGCATAAGGAATTCTTTCCATCTGTTTTCGTTCCCATTCATTCTGCGGACATTGCATAAGGCTGAATTTATCCCCTTTCTGAATAGGGGCATCACTAGCTGAACATTTATCCATTCTGAATCTCTCTAGAACTCTTTCGATATAAGCCTTCTGAGACAATCCTAACAATCTACGTGATCGATCCCGGAATATTTCAATTCCTATCACGTAAGATGCCTCACCCATATCTTTCATTTCAAAATTCATAGAGAGAAAATTTTTGGTTTCGTGTAATAAACCAAGATCACTGGTGGCAAGCAATATGTCATCAACATATAGAATCAGAAATATAAATTTACTCCCACTAACCTTTAGATATATACACCGATCAACGGTGTTTTCCTTAAATCCAAAAGAAGTAATGGTATAATGAAACTTAAGATACCATTGCCGGGAGGCTTGTTTAAGCCCATATATTGATTTCTTAAGTTTGCAAGCCAGGTGTTCTTTTCCTTTAATGGAGAAACCTTCAGGTTGATCCATATAGACGTCTTCCTCTAAACTCCCATTTAGAAAAGCAGTTTTCACATCCATTTGGTGCAGTTCTAAATCATAATGAGCTACCAATTCCATAATGATTCTAAGTGAGTCCTTCTTGGACACAGGAGAGAAGGTCTCTCTATAATCAATGCCTCCTTTCTGAGTGAAACCTTTGGCCACAAGTCTAGCTTTATGTCGTTCGATATTACCCTTAGAGTCGCGTTTGGTCTTAAAGACCCATTTGCAACCAACTTTCTTGTATCCTTCGGGCAATTCAACGAGATCCCAGACTTCATTT
Source organism: Pseudotsuga menziesii (assembly GCA_001517045.1). Lineage (NCBI taxonomy): Eukaryota > Viridiplantae > Streptophyta > Pinopsida > Pinales > Pinaceae > Pseudotsuga > Pseudotsuga menziesii. The sequence goes on along the minus strand of LPNX010646567.1, from coordinate 187,379 downwards.
TGGTCCATTGATTTCAATTCATCATTCATGGCATTAATCCATTTAGTAGAATCATTACTTTCTATGGCTTGTGAAAATGAAACCGGATCCTTACACGTTCCTATATCAAAATCAGATTCTTGTAGATAAACCACATAATCATCTGAAATAGCAGACCTCCTTTCCCTTTGAGATCTCCTTAATACTACTTCTTGTGGTCCATCTACTATGGGTTCATTCGTGACAGCCTCATTATGGAGTGGTGGTTCATTAGTTTGTTGTTCAATATTGTCAGGATGTTCATCAATGATAGGAACAACAATTTCCTTCGAAGCCATAGGTACAGGAACTTGTACCCTAACTTCTTGGATAACTACCTTTTGTAATTTATCACTCCCACTGACTTCACCATTTTCAATGGATCTGGCATGACCGGTTTCTACAATTCTCGTACTGTGATTAGAGCAATAAAACCTATACCCTTTGGATTTTCCAGGGTAACCAATAAAATAACCACTGATCGTTCTAAAATCCAATTTCTTTTCATGTGGATTATACAATCTAACCTCTGCTGGACAACCCCAAACATGCAGGTGTCTTAAACTCGGTTTCCTTCCTGTCCACAGTTCAAAAGGGGTTTTTGGAACTGACTTACTAGGAACCCGATTTAATAAGTATACAACGGTCTTAAGAGCATACATCCACAATGATTTAGGTAAATTGGAATTACTTAACATACTCCTAACCATATCCATTAAAGTACGATTACGCCTTTCAGCTACACCATTCTGCTGTGGTGTTCCAGGCATAGTATACTGTGCACATATGCCATGCTTTTCAAGAATTTTAGCAAATGGGCCAGGGCACTGTCCTGTTTCATCATACTTTCCATAGTATTCACCACCTCTATCAGATCTAATGATTTTAACCTTTCTATCTAATTTCCTTTCAACCTCAGTGATATATACCTCAAGGGCATCCACCGATTGAGATTTTTCATGCAGCAAATAGACATAACCATAGCGTGAAAAATCATCAATAAAGGTGATAAAATACTTTTCTCCACCAAAAGATGGATTGTCAAAAGGCCCACAAATGTCTGTATGGATAATCTCAAGAAGCTCAGTACTTCTTGTGGCACCTTTTCTGGTGTGTTTTATTTGTTTTCCCTTAATACAATCTACACACATTCCAAGATCAGAAAAATCTAGGTTCAAGAGAATCCCATCTTTTACTAATCTAAGTAACCTTTCTCTAGAGATATGTCCCAGCCTTTTATGCCACAAGTATGAGGAATTTTCATTCGTGAGACTACGTTTAATACCAACATTATGATGCAAGGTAAGAATAGTTTCAGCAAATTGATTATCAAGTTTTAATTTGTATAAACCATCAGAAAGAATGTTCGAACCAACAAAAGAGGTATTCTTAAACAAACTGAAACTTTTATTTCCAAAATTACAGGAGTAACCATCAATGTCAAGTCTAGACAAGGAAATTAAATTTTTGGAAATAGAAGGAACATAAAGAGTCTGAGACAAATCCAAATGATAAGCAGAATCTAGAAATAAACGGTAAGTCCCAATGGCTTCAACTTGAGCTTTAGCCCGATTTCCCATGAATAGAAAATTCTGATTTGGATTTGTGGTCTGGGTTGTAAGGAATCCCTGCATGGTATTAGAAACATGAGTAGTAGCCCCAGAGTCAATCCACCAAGTATTAGAAAGAAATTCAGTTAGGTTTGATTCGAAACAAATAGAAATGAAATTCATACCTTTCTTTTCGAACCATTCCTTACGTTTCGGACAGTTTTTCTGATAGTGTCCCGACTTTTTACAGAAGTGACTCTTATCACTGTTCCTTTCCTTCTGATAAGCCTGAGAACCTTGATTAGGCTCATATGCCTTGGATGGTGTTTGCTTCATGCCCTTTCTAGGCTTTCTCCCTTTCCTTTCGGCTCCTTGAGTGATGAAATGAACTGAATGTTGTCCATGTTGCTTAAGTCTTGCCTCTTCTTGATTGAGCATACCGGCCAACTCATTCACATTCCACTTATCCTTAATAGTGTTATAGTGAATCTGAAATGGCCCATACTGAGAAGGCAAGGAGTTTAAAATGAATTGCACAAGAAAAAACTCATCCACATTCATCTCAAGAGTCTTTAATTGAGCAGCCAAGTTTGTCATTTCAAGGACATGCTCATGCATTCCACGCGTACCATCAAACTTCATGGTGGTAAGCTTAGCCATCAGTGTCCCAGCAAGAGACTTGTCTGTAGTTCTGAAACGCTCTTCCACAGATTTCAGGAATTCTTTAGCATTCTCAATAGTAGGAAGAGTTGACTTAATGTTGTTTGCTACAGTCATTCGCATGAACTTAAGGCTCAATCTATTCGATCTTTCCCATGCTTTGAATGTAGATTTTTCTTTTGCACTGCTGTTACTGGTAATAGCAGCTAGTTTTTTAGATTCAAGTGCTACATCTAGATCCAGAACACCAAGGTGAAACTGGACCTATTCTTTCCAATCTGAGAAATTCATTCCATTCAAGATCGGGACAGAAGAGGCATGCGAATGCAGCGAAATAGGAACTGATACTGTAATCATAAATACATGCTATGTGACATTAATGCTAAGAGTTATAAGCAATTTGAAAATCATGGTTAAACAATAGTGAATAGTATTACCGTGACTTACCTTTGGGCTAATCTTATGGTAAACTATTAACAATTATGGTGATTTCCTTTCACCTAATAGGACTGATTGATAAAATATTCACAACTAAGTAGGTATGTTACCTTTGAGTATCCATATTGGCCTCAATTG
>LPNX010646567.1:135318-179970 GCA_001517045.1 Pseudotsuga menziesii | reverse complement strand
TATATATATATATATATATATATATATATATATATATATATTCAAATTCAAATTCAAATGTTTTAATACTAAGCTTTTATATTTTCATATTATCTACTTATTTAAGAGTTTTTTTTCAATTAATTAATTAATTAATTGATTTTAATGACGTCTAATAAGCTGAACAACCTAACTGGAAAATAACAACCTAATTTGAATATCTTACACAAGGTAAACACTCTCCTCACAAGGATTACGTCACTTAACAACTCCACAAGTTGTTTTTTTTTCCAAAGAAAAAATTCGTAAATATATATATTCACATTTTACAGATGGCTCTAAATTGTCCATTCTCGCAATATCCTAGCCTCATCGCTGATACCATTTACATTCAGTCATAGCATTGAAACTACAAATTGATCATATCAGATCATACAAAATAGATCATAACAGATCATGCAAACATAGATAAAAAAGGATCAACTCAGATCATACAAAAAACTCATACACTAAAAGGACTATACACATCTCAAAAAATATTTGAAACTTACAAATATCATGAATCAGTTCATCTATCATAATTCAGCTTTGATTCATCATCATTAAGGTTCATAAAAAATTTGCAAAAAGGGATCTTCTTTCATGTTCATCCTCATGTCATCAGCATAAAGATAAGTCAACAAAATAGACCAGATCCTCTTCAGTTCATGGACTCATAACAGTCCCAGTAAAATTGTTACTCAAAATATTTGAAAGGTCTCCTAGCATTCAGATGCTCGATACTCCTTAATGGACCAATAACCTTCCAGAATCGACCCTCCATCTTTTGCCAATACATCTGCATGAGAATTTCTTTCCCGATATATATGCTTGAGAACCACACATTCAAAACTATCTGTAAGTCTATTCACTTCCTGTAGAAACATTGATAGTTCTAAATTCATTAATCTGTACTTACCAGTAGCCCAGTTAATTACAAACTGAGAATCACAAAATCTGAATTTTTTCCAATTGATTCCTCCTGGCCAAAGTAAGTAGAAGCTTTAAAGCACATAGCTCTACAAAATTATTAGTATCCAACCCTAAACCAACTTTAAAAGAGAAATAATGCTCATCAGTAATATAAAGCATGCCCCCAGCTCCACATATTTTTGGTACCCGAACTGCAGATCCATCAAAATATCCCCATGCATAAGATTTATCAATAAATTCAACATCTATAGATCTTATTTTTACCATAGAATTATCCTGAGGGAAAGACCTCATCATCCCCATACTGAAACATGAAACTTGAGCTGATGTCAAAGAGAGATCTTCAAAACAAGACTTATTCCTGGCTTTCCATATTAAACCATAAGACAATAACAGGTAAAGATTTAATATGTGCTACCTCTGAATTTAAACACCATGACTTCATACATTCTGTCACTGATTCCGCACTCATTAGATTCTTGATTCTTTATTTATCCTCAATGATTAACCAAACTCTCTGAGTAAAGGAACAATCCACACCAAGATGAAAATTGGTTTCATCATCCATTTTGCACAAATAGCATCTGCCAAAACCTTCTCTACCTTTCTTAACTAGCACATCCCATGCCAAAGCTTTATCCGATAATATAAACCAACAGAAAATTTTGGCCTTGAGTGGGCACTTAAGCTTCCATAGTACTTTCCACCACTAGGAATATTCCACATCCCTGATCATCATTAGCTGTGCATATCCATCTTTTGGTGTATACTTACTAGATTTAGACAGGTTCCAAACCAAAACATTAGCTTCCTTTGAGATCCTCGCATGACTAGCTTTAAGAATAGCTAGATATCCATTCCACCCTGATAACCATTGTTGTTCCATCAAACAAGTCAAACCAGGTACTCCAATATCTTTTAGAAAAAAGATTCCAACCAAATATAATTTCTCAATCACATAAGAAGGCGGGATATGTCTCCACAAGTTGTTGACCAGTCATTTGAACAAGGTCCATATTAATTTTAAATAATTTTGAATGATGTATAACCCAAAAAAAATTAAAATAAAATATTAATAATAAAATTAAGTTTTAATAGAATTAATTAAATTAATAGTAAATTGAAATTGAAATTGAAAAATAAAATATAACCCAAATCATTTGAAAATTAACACATATCTTTGTAACTTGTAAATCAAGATTAATCTAATAATAATAATCTAATTTTAAAGTTATTAATTTAATAATAATAATCTAATTTTAAAGTTATACTCTAATTATATATAGTTAAAATTATTTGAATTTGATTAATGGTTTAGTTTGTAATTAAAAAAATATAATTATATAATGTATATGTGTTATGAAAATAAATATTTAGTCAAATTGAAAAAAGAAAAAATGAGATATATGCATATTTATTCTTAGTTATCAAAGAATAAACTAAAGAATCCATCTCTTGGAAGATGACAACTAAATGTCACTCTTGATTGTATACATACACAATTTACGTTAATATAATCCTGTTTCAGAATTTATTCACCTTGGCATTGCTCTGGTTTCTTCAAATAACATAATTGTTGCATATTATGCTTGCTACATTACATGTCCAAGTATGTAACTGTAACTTCCATAATTATGTGTGTCAATATATCAGTCTACCAACAATTCTCTTTGTGAGGCAACGAGCCTACTAATTTTATCCTAATCTGCTATTTGTTTTTAGAGCATATTAACCTAATTTTAATATCCATTATCATCCACGTGAAATAGGTTTCCTGGCTACCAATGGTTAGCTTACTCTAGAAACCAAGTGAGAACATCGATTCAACTTGAGAGCTGGTATACATGTGTAACTCTTCTTCATGTAACCTTGTGTGCACACCTTTACATGCATCATTCTAGATTCCTTTTGTGTGCATTGTGCGTGTTGGTATACACATTGTGCTATGTGCTCTGTACACATATTACTATCCCCTTCCATTTATATATGGTGTGTATCACTCACTAGTATTCCCTCTGCTACGTATTATCTATACAAATGACTCCATTGCATCAATCTGTCTTGCTAGTATTCCCCCCCTAAGCATCACATAGGGATGGAAGTCTTTAGTGGGACTAAACCAAAGGAACTAAAACTCTATCTCATCATGTTGTGAAATCTATGAGTACATATAGAATGTAGTGACTACACTCACATAACCATATGGAATCAACTTCATCTCAAAGTCTATCTCGTCATGTTGAGAAATCTATGAGGACGCATAGAATGTAGTAACTACACTCACATAACCACATGGAATCAACTTCATCTGCATGCCGAAGTGTCCAAATACATATGTTCCTGACAATTGGAAGCTAGTACCTGTCAATTTGTCTAGAGTAAGTTGAATCTCAAGTTCATCATTGATTTTCTTGATATGCATAAACGCCCAAGTAGGTACATAGTTCATTTGAAATTGCACGCCCTCATCTATTGGTAGAAGTGCTATAATTATTGCAATCAAAAGCACTATCGCTATTGGTATTATTACTATCATTTCTCTAGATAACCACTATATTTCCTTATTACATATATTGTATTGCAATAGATTATAGCTTGTGTTGAACAACTTGTAGATTATGTTGGCAACCTTGTATCTTCTATATAAGTGATTTTGTTATTGAAGATGCATTCTCTTGCCTCAATTGTTGAAGTAGTGCTCAATGGAAAAGAGAATTCACCATAATGGTCAAGAGAGATCAAACACACACTCATCTTTAATAATATGTGGGATGGCATTTGTGAAGGAGAGGGTGATATTGCACCCGAAGAAACTACATTAGACAAAGAACTTGCAATATGGAAGAGCAAAGATAAGAAGGCATATGCATTGGTTGTTGTTATAGTAAGTGAAGCTCAGTTAGTTCGCATATCATATATGTTAAAATTCTTATGGCGCTTTGAAGAAATTGAAGAATTTGTATGAATCACACTCAGAATTGGAGCTAGTCCATTTGTTGTTGAAGTTCATCAACCTAGAGTTGAAAAATAATTATCTTATGGCTGTAGAATCTGAGATTAAATCCATTATGCATGAAATTGAGACCATTGGTATAAAGGTGGACATTTCTCTCACCACCAACATTAAGGTCATTTATGGCACTTACTCCCACTATTTTGAGTCACTTCAAGATAGAGGCCAACTGAAAGATCTCAAAATTGACAATCCGGTGGAGAAAACTACAGAACGAGAGAAAGTTTTTGGAAAGAAGACACAACCAATTATTGGACACACATGCATGATCACACATAAGACTGAAATGTGTAGATGTTAAGAGCCAATATGAAATGTATTATATCATGGAAGTTATAATACAAAAATAGACGACCCTTAGATGGCCTATCAATGTACATGTATCAAAAACATCAATGATGTACATACAAACAAAACTACATATGTCCTAGACCATGCATCAAAGCTCTAACTTCCTCTTGTCCACAAAAGTACACATCTGTCCTAGACTAAAAAATCAAAACTCTAACTTCCTCTTGTTTTTTCTTGAGTGTGATGCTTGTTGCCTCTGTCCACGACCAATGTGCATCTCTTGCAACTGCAAGTCAAAGATAGTATTTCTTGATCAGGTAATTGAACTAATATTGAAACACCAAAAAACTTTGAAAATTTAAAATATGAATCAATTACATAAAACAAACACTCACTGAATCCATCTTGGGCATAGATGCATCTTGTGTCCTCCACCTTGTCAAGAGCCTCTCTGCAATGGTGCTCTGCGAATAAAAGAAACCATGTCAATTATCTCAACAATTATCAACATGTATGCATGAGAAAGTACTAAACATCTTTGTAATTAATGAACATCTCATCGAAAAAATCTACTATGTGGCAAGAGACTGGATTTCTTCAGTAGCAATCGGAGCCATAGGTTGAACATCAACCTCAGTTGCGTGCACTAATGGACCAGAGTGAGGCTGCATTCACTAAATGCTAAAATAGTTAGACATCATGCATGTGCATACACAATACAAATTAACTGTATACTATACAAATATTCAAGTAGATACCTTTGTGTGACTTATTCCCATTGTAGATGCAATATTAAATGCAACATCAACAACCCCGCTAAGGTCTGGCATGGAGGACCCTCCATCCTAATGCTATAAACATGAGAAAAAAACATTAAGAAAAACAAGTTGTGGAGTGAATTGAAAGCTAACCAACAATTGTCATCGAAGGCTATGTGTACATTACCATGGAATCTGTAGGTCCATGATCATGGACACCTGCTCTTTCTACGAAAGAGGGTCGTCTGGTATGGACAAAACCCTTATTTACATTTGGACTATGGGAGGAAGCCAAACCAAAGCGGTGGTGCAAGGATTTGCGTTGATTCCTTCAATCATAGAGTGTTGTCATAGTTGGACATGGACACGAATGGATGAAATAATGTACTGAAAAAATAACATATTGCAATATACTTATCTATGCCTAGGACATATATCCCCCATGGGGGGATTGATGCTAGTAATTTCTTGCCCCTCTGAGAGACAGATAACACCTGCAAGTTTAAAAATTATAAGTATTAGCAATCTATAAAGGAGTGCAATAAGAAGAAGAAAAAAATTGAACAAGATTAAGTGATTAACCATGTAATTACATTCCTGAGGTAATCACAGAAGCCACCTGGGGGGGATTCACTAAGATCAATGTCTCTCGCATCCTGTTCAAAATGTGATGCCTCCAACATCAAAAATTGTAAATTAGACCATTTAACAAATTAATGAACTAATAGGTATTGGAAAAGTGACATGTATTAACAAAATGACATGTTGAAATATGACCTCAGTGTTGGTTGTTGTCGCCTTAGATACAACAACACCAGGTACACTACCACCCCTTATAGAGGCATCAAGCTCTTACATGAGTAAAAATTGTATATAGTAAGAATCTTTTAATATGTGTACAATATGGAAAAAATAAAGTAAACAACATTAGATTTTTTACAATATCCTTACCTGATCGACAGTCATCGTAGAGATACCGTGTGTTGGTCCACAACTATAGCAGGCTTGACCACACATCATACACACACGTGGCTCAATCTAGGGCTTATGGGATGTCGGTGTATCCCCACCAATAGATGGTCATCTACCATCAAAAGTTGATGGCTATACCCCACCAGAGGAAGAGGGCCCTTCTTGGTCAATAGTTGTGGTGTGGCGGGCAATTATCTGAGCTAGCGTCAGAATTGCCTCCTGTGTCTGGGGAATCATATCATGTGCAGTAGGGACAACTAGCCTCGGTTATGGGGTGGAAGTATCTATCGATCAACATATCTATCCCTAACATTGGGATGGTTTTGGGGCATCCCCCTACCAACGCCTTGGAACCCCAACATGTCAAAATAGATGACATGTTTTCCCATCACAAACTCTGTATAAAGTTTCTGGAAGAAGTACAACGGTACTTCTATGTTGTTGTGTGGGGGTATGTCAAAAAACATGTACCATCTGTCCATTTAGTGATCTCTGATTGGTTGAAAAATGCACTACTCAATTGAAATATGTGGTATGGTAGTCTCTGGCATGTTATTTGTTTCAGACACTCTAAATTGTGAATATATATGTGTTTTGGTTATTTTGATCTTTTAATGTCAGTGTAGCTCAAACCATCAACATATTCTTGTTGTTTTCTCTATCTGTACGATGTTGTGTTGTACATTGGATTGTTGGATCTATTGATAGTGTCTACGATGGACTCTAATGATGTCGACAAGGAGTAACTTAGTTCATCTCCATCCCTCGAAGTTGCACCAATATCTCTCAAATGACCAACCAATCTAAAAATCTACGCATTATGGTCCATAGCAGCCACTACAATCATAAATACAATAAACATATCATTAGAAAAATACACATGGTATAATGACATCGGTAGGCAATGAAAAATGTAAAACTAGTGTACGACAAATAACAACATGAACAAATTTAACACGAATAAACATATAACATTTTTCCATCTTAAATTTATGTCGTATATGTTTATTAATTTCAATTTCCAGATGTATACATTAAATGTTCTATGAGTATACGTTGATTGGGAAGGTTCACTACCTTATTTTAAGGTTTGGATTATGAAGTTTTATCGAAAATGTGGGGTGTTGACTAATGCCCTTGGAGGACCAACTCCGAGATTCTGGGATAGATGCAAGGGATAGAGCCTAGAGGAAGGGGCACAAGGTGATATTGATGAATAAAATCCAAATATATGTAAAGATTTTGATATATGCAATTATTTGTTGTAGCGTGAATTTTCTTGGACTATATAGGCCATTTATCATCTTTGTTTATATGTAATTTGGGGCATGTATAGATTACACTTGATTTTATTTTAGTTGTATGCACTCTTTCTATATACCCATGAGAGAATTTGCATATTTTTGTATACTTGTTTAGGAACTAGAATTCAACAAAATTCACAATTTTCAAGCTTTTAGGGTTGCAAGGTTTCCACTGGATTCTATCATGTATGATAGTATGTGATTGGAATGTAATAAAACACATCAACCTCCCTATGTATCTTGATGTTGGCAGAGCCTATTGTTGAACTCTGTTGTCTTGATCGTACCAAAATGTACCCTTCACTCAAGTGAAAACATTTATTAAGCACGAGAAGCTTCTATACCTTATTTTAACACTTGGAATAGGAAATTTCATCAAAACTTTAAGGTGTTGATTAATGTCCTTGGAGGACCAACTTCGATATTCCAGATAGAAACAAGGCATAGAGCCTAAAGGAGGGTAAACGGTGCTATTGATGAATACATTTCCAATATTTGCAAGGATTTTGATATGTTATTATTTGTTGTGGCATGAATTTTCTTGGACTATAGGCCATTTAGCGTCTTTGTTTATGTATTTTGGGGAAGATATGAATTCTACTTGAAAAAATATTTAGTTGTATGCAACCTCGCTATATACTTGAGAAACTTTGCATATCTGTGAATATTGGTTTGGATTCACAAGGATGCCTGTGAATATATATGCACATAGTGAAATTGATTTGTTTTTTATGAGTAAATTAGGGTTTTGGTTTCCATTGGGCATGCAAATTTCTTTTAGGACATAGAAATTAAAAAAATAATGGTTTCAATTCATATTAGGGAATACAAATTATTGAAAATAATGAAACTAGTAGGTTAGTATTTGGTGTAAATACCTAAGAATGAAGAGATTGATCTTGAAAGTGGAAATTGTATGCCTTTCTCACCCAAATTGCGTTCATCCTTGTGTGCTTTGGTTGGTTTGAAATCGTTGCGGTTGATTGTTGTGGAGAAAATGACAGGAGCGATCCATTTTGGGCGTAAATCATGTTTTACAAAACGCATGCACATTTTGGAGAGCATAATGCATGTGTGTTTTGTAAAACATGATGCATGCACATTTTAGAGCAACATAATGCTCTCGTGTTTTGTTTAACTATCCTAGTTGCCAATCAACATGGTAGGCTTGGGACTAGTCTTGGTAGGATCGACATTGCTTGGGATGATTTATCTTTTATAGATCTTGAATCATTTTCTTGAATCTACCATTGCATCTAAAAGGTCCCTCAACTTTGTGCACTCTCCCCCATCAATAATTCCCACAACCGTCTTTGAAATGTTGTCTTCCTTTATATTAAATTCTCTAAAGATGTGCGTGAAAAATTTATGGGAGAATTTTTTATTAAGCTCTTTTACTCGATCAACCGACTGGTTCAATAAAAGCACATATAAAGTATAATTACCATTTTCCCAGTCAATGACAACATTTTAATCCGCAACAATCTAAATAGCGAAAATACCCCTTTGTTTTGCAAAACACAACACACCCCAAAGGAAAAGAATTTCTACATGTGTGTTAAAACCAACACTAGCACTCATCCTCAATTTTATCATATGGTCTTTCTTCATTGAAAATACCATTCTAGCACCACAGAGACCATTATTTTATGCCTCGTCAAAATAACAAGTTGAAAGTCATTCATCCAAAGAAGGCATAGAATGCAGTCTAGGAACATTAGTCTTATGTTCCTTGAAATGTTCAAAGAAAAAACTAATAGTATGGGCACAAGTATGCGCGATTGAGGGCTTATAATCCTCAAAAGAACTTATATTCCTTGTCTTTCAAACTTCCCACTGTTAGGATTATTAATCCTCCCTTGACCATACTGTCTATTAGATTATTTATCCTAACTTGGGAACCTTAATTAATTAATTGGGTCCACTAGTACCATTGGGTCCACTTCGTCTAATGGGGCCACATGTACCAGTCATTGGATTGTGGGGAACACTGCTAGAGGTTAACTGCCACTTACTGCATGTGCATGCATAAGTTTGGGTGCCTCCTAGACCAATCCCTGCATTTTAGAAGCCAATGGGAGTCCCGACACCAACCTACTTCAATTAGTTGGAGTTAGTACTATTTAGTCTCAGTTAGCCCCCGGTTACTTTCAGTTAGTTCACAATCAGTTAGCTAGCGCAAGCTTTACATGGATAATGCATGCCTGCATGTGGAGTAGGCTCATTTCCCCGCCTACCACACTCAGTTGCACTAAGTTAACTAGTTGTCACTGATTGTTTGAGTTGTTGGACATTTGGGAGTTGATATGTTGGACTCTGACATTGATTGAGACACCCTGAGTCAGATGGTCAGTTAGCTACAGTCAGATCCAGTGGATAGATTCGAATTGCATGTCATGCATTCAAATTATTTTCTTATGTAAACTATTGTAACACCAGATTTTATTATTGTGAATGATACTGTAAATTCCTGAGCAATACTTGTCTGATTCCTATGTGGTTTGTTTTGTTCAGTTTGTATCTTCATTCTCCATTCTTTTGCTGCAAACATTATTAAAACTAGTTGCTTGAAGATCTAAATGGAATTCAAATTCTAATATGGTATTAGAGCCTTCTTAGGCAGGTTTCATGCTTGTTTCTCCCCATCGAACATTAGAAGTAGTTGGGTTTCCACAGAAGTCCCCTATGATGATTTGTTGGCTCTGGATTTATTCAGAGCAATGGAGAGGGCGTGACAGAACCTGAAAATATGTTCATGTCAAGAGGAAAAGCATGATTCTAACAGTTCAGATATATTTAGTTTTGCAGGTTCAACTTCATATGGATTTGATATTATCAGTTCATCTTCTTACTCCATCCACAAGATATTCAGAATGGAAGTCGAAGATGATTACATCTCTGAAGAGACAAGGTCTCTATGAGGTATCTATGGGACTCGGTAAAGAGTCTTATGAATATGAGAAAGACTGGATAAATGATGGTAATTGAGCTAATGGAGCAATATGTGGGACTTTTTCTCGAAGCTTGCTTATAGACCTTATTGAGTTTGCAGAATACCCAAAGGATCTCTGGATAGAATCTTTGGGAAGCACAATAAGGATTGTTATAGCAATATGGGGAGCACATTCAGAACCACAAGAGTTCTTTACTCAAAAGTCTCGATCTCTACTCTCTTGATGAAGTTGTTCAAGATGAAGAAGAAGCAGGATCTTCCTCACAGTCAATTCGAATTGAAGAAAGTCTCCTTGGAGTGACTCCTTCTCCTGCTGCTCTGCAAGTGTATGAGATCTCTGATATTTCATCTCCTCACATCGATGATCCAAAAGAAGACATTTGAATATCTGTTGTTGAAGAAAATATCTCCTTCCATTCTATGCAAAAATTCTCTATTGATTCTTCTATTATAAATTATGTGCATAGTTTACCGGTGATTTCTCCAGGAAAGGGTGAGGAATTTGATTTCTCTGTCTCTAATGATGTTGATGGTGTGTAGATAAGTAATTCTTTGGATATTTTGGAAATAATATCATATTGTAGGAGTGATCCATTCACTCTCATTGATCTAGAGCTTCCAACAAATTCTTACATGATTGCATGCATCAATACTCAGGGTTTTGAAGAAGGGGAAAACTGTGCATCTACCATTTCGGTGGAGCACACTCCTGGATCTGATATGGACTTTATTGGATATGATATGATCTTATTTGTATCTAATATGATATTACTTGGTTCTAGGGTTCAAGAGATTTTAGTACCGCTTGTAGTTGTTCTCATCAATTTTGGTGTAAAGAAACAAGTACCAAAAATCTCTTTCAAAAGTTTTGAAGAAGGAGAAAATTGTGCATCTACCAGCTCGGTGGAGCACATTCTTGGATCTGATATGGACCTTATTGGATATGATATGATCTTATTTGGATCTAATCTGATATTACTTGGTTCTAGGGTTCAAGAGCTTTCAATACCGCTTGTAATTGTTCCCATCAATTTTGGTGTGAAGAAACAAGTACCAAAAATCTCTTTCAAAAGCTCTGTTGGGGATTTGATGTCAATTTTCTCTCATGAGTTTGCTGATATTATATTTTGTAAATATTTGGATATTTTGGAAATAATTTCAGGTTGTAGGAGTGATCCATTCACTCTCATTGATCTTGAGCTTCTAACAAATTTCTACATGATTGCATGCACCAATATTCAGAATTTTGAAGAAGGAGAAAATTATGCATCTACCATCTCGATGGAGCAAACTCTTGGATCTGATATGAAATTTATTGGATCTGATATGATCTTATTTGGATCTGATCTGATATTACCTGGTTCAATATTTCATGTTCATGAGCCTTCAGTACTGCTTGTACCTGTTCTCATCAATTTTGGTGTGAAGAAACAAGTACCGCAAGTCTCCTTCAAAATTGTTGCTGGGGATTTGATTTCATTCAACACTTTTGGATCTAATATGGAATTATTTGGGTCTGATATGCTCTTATTTAGATCTGATCTGATATTACTTGGTTCAATATTTTAGGTTCATGAGCTTTCCAGTACTGCTTGTAGTTGGTTTCATCAATTTTGGTGTGACAAATCAAGCACCGCAAGTCTCCTTCAATTTCGCTGTTGAGGATTCGATGTTAGTTTTCTCTTATGAGATTGTTGATATTAGATTTTGTGAATTATTGGATATTTATGAATCTATATCATATTATGGAGCTCAAGCATTCGCTCTCCACAGTCCCATGGATTCTCTGCCTTTGGCCACATGCTCATCTCCTCATAGAACTAGTAAAGACAAATCCATTCTGCATTTGCCTGGACACTTGCTCCTAACACTTGGGGCTGATTTTACCACTCATGGTTTGTTGTTCAAGGTTGCAATATATTAGTTGCTTGGGTGTTCCTCACATGGTTCAAATTCTCAAGCGCCTTTGCTCTCTCTTCAGATGATTTCAACTGCTCTACATGGGTCCAGTTTTCACCATGCAGCTATTTATATTTCTGATTCAGTTGAGTGCATTGTTATTTTTCCAAAGAGGAAGATTCCTCCAAACATAAGCACTTTGTTTGGATTCATGGGTTCACTTGCACAGAACCAAGATATTGTTGCTGCATAGTGTTGCAAATAGTAGCAAATTTTTTCACAATTTTTTCAAAATTTGTATTCCTGCTTATTTTGAGGGGGGGGTTTCCCATAAGGTTTTCCTCTGTTTCCTCGGTTGTATTAAGCAACATTCTGTCTTTTAGATTGTATTTGGGTGACCTATGGTCTTGTTACCAGGGCCCACAATTGTCTAAGTTAGGATTCGAGGGGGTTTTAAGATTATTAATCCTTCCTTGACCATACTGTCTATTAGATTATTTAGCATAACTTAGGAACCTTAATTAATTAATTGGGTCCATTAGTACCATTGGGTCCACTTGGCCTAATGGGACCACATGTACCAATCGCTGGAGTGTGGGGAACATTGCTAGAGGTTAACTGCCACTTACTTCATGTGCATGCATCAATTTGGGTGCCTCCTAGACCAATCCCTACATTTTAGGAGCCATTGGGAGTCCCGACACCAACCTACTTCAGTTAGTTGGAGTTAGTACTAGTTAGTCTCAGTTATCCCCCAGTTACTTTCAGTTAGTTCACAATCAGTTAGCTAATGCAAGCTTTGCATGGATAATGCATGGTTGCATGTGGAGTAGGCGCCTTTGCCCACCTAACACACTCAGTTGCACTGAGTTAACTAGCTACCACTGATTGTTTGAGTTGTTGGATATCTAGGAGTTGATATGTTGGACTCCGACATTGATTGAGACACCATGAGTTAGATGGTCAGTTAGCTACAGTCATATCCAGTGGATAGATTCGAATTGCATGTCATGCATTCAAATTCTTTTCCTATGTAAACTATTGTAACACTGGATTTTATTATTGTGAATGATACTGTAAATTTCTGAGCAATACTTGTCTGATTCATGTGTGGTTTGTTTTGTTCAATTTGTATCTTCATTCTGCATTCTTTTGTTGCAAACATTGTTAGAACTATATGCTTGAAGATCTAAAGGGCATTCAAATTCTAATACCCACACCATAAACAACGAGATCTCCTTGTATTTTACCTTTTGCTGAAACCACTAGAACATACTATATGGGAAACTAGAGAGGCGTCGATGTTCTTGAATCTTTAAATTGTACTAACCTCCAACCAAATAGAAAAAATAAAAGGACAGTAGCAGAATATATGCGAAACAATTTCCAAATCGTGTCTACACAACCAATGTTTAGTCATTGTGTGCAAGCTTATGGATTTGCATAGTGTAGAAATTTAGAAGTGACTCGCACTTTTAAATTTAGGTCACTTCTAAATTTCTACACAGTGCAAATCCATAAGCTTGCAGGCAAATTATTCCAAGTGAAAATTTTGTTTTCTAAGGAAAGCCAAATGACACATTTTACATTTAAGGGAATTCTCCACTTCTACAAAATCATGCATTTTTTGCAGGAATAATACCATCCTTGTTGTATCTATCCCAAATGAGGGATTCCTCCTTATCCATCAATTTTATGCCGCCTTTGAGTAAACACAAATTATATAAAAATATATTTCAATATTTATTTTCAATAATATATATAGAAAGAGAAATGCCTCAGAGTAAACAAAAATTATATTTCCATATCGGTTATAAAAAATATTTCAATGTTTATTTTTAATAATATATATAGATTAAAAAAAATCCATATCTTTTTATTTAATTCTAAGAAAAAATGTAATTTTTGTGTCATCATTGAATTGACAAATAACATTTAATTAAAAAAATCTAATAATTGTATAAATATGTTAAATGTGGGTTGAATTTATCCTATATTGATATCAAACAATATATAATAAATTGCAAGTAAATGTTAAAAAAAAACCTAAAACTGCAATCATTCCCGAAGAGGGATTCATCAAATCACCATAAGTGCAAACCATTTCCCATCATAATTTAATTCATCTAAAAGTTTGCCGTTTTAAAAAATTGATTTTTATGCAAAAATGTTAAAAATATTGGTTTTAACATTAGCCCAACCACAAGTAAAGTGGCTGATAGACACAACTAAGTAAGTATAATTTTATATCCATTGTTCATACTAGATTGTTGGAGTTAATATAAGCACAAAGCAAAAAAACAAAAACAAAATTTTAGCCCTTTCTTTACTTTAACTGTGAAACTGATTTAAATCTTAATCAAGATGCATTTATAATAACAAGATACAACAACCATGAAAAAAATCCCTGCTATACGTTAATCTTGTTGATCAACTGAAGCAAGTCCAAAATCTAAGATAATATGGACATAATGATAAAATATATATAAAGCCACAATAGGTGCACATATATGTAAGGAATCATAAAACCATTCACAAAAAAAAATCGATTACAATTTTTTAGGTTTTATGGAAACAAAATTCTGATTTTACCATAAATTAGAATTATGTTTTTTTTTTACTTTTTCCATTTTTGGTCATTGTTGGGTTTGATTAGAAGTTCAATATCCAGCCTACTGCAACCTATTTAATGTTTCCTTAGAGCGGGTTGGATTTCAACTAGCTTGAGATCCAATGACCGACAGCAACTCTGCGGTAGGATTACATGGCAACAACTCTGGTAGCATTAAATGGGCTGCCACTGTTTGATTAGAGGATACTCATGTACTCTTTAAATTGATATTTGCATTAAGTTTTAAGATTTAATGAATCTTGTATAATGTAGCAATGATAAAACCTTGTGTACATAAAAGATAGACTTGTCTATTAAGACAATATTTCCTCTGAAACAGATTTGTTACACCTACAATTTGTCATATACATATTAAAAAATATATCATATAGTAGTCAGATGTGAGCCTACTCATGTCATAGGATGGATACTTTGTGAAGTGTTTGAATATTAAATATAATTTAAATGACTATTTTCTACTATTTATCTGAATGGTTTTAAATGACTATCGATGTGTCAAGTGACCACATTGGGTCCCTGCCCCTCTCTCCCCTATTGAATGCAACTTGTTAATTGACGCGATCCATTGTGAGTTGTATGTTTTGATGTGAAGCTTCAGCCAGCCCAGATCATCACGTGTGCATTCAGGATAAACTTTGAACCTGCAAAGAGGAGAGATACATGCAAATGTTTTACCTGGACTGATGACTTACGGTTCCATAATTACCTTTTAAAAGATATATCCAACAATACTGCAGCCTGTTTCATTTTTAACAGATCACTACCACGTTTGGCTGGCCACCAGTATTTTTAAGGCTACGTGCTTGGATTGCAAGGTTATGTGTTTGGTTTGGAAGGTGATCATTGGATCTTTAACAATGTGAAAAATAAGATTGATTGTCATTGGATTTTTAACCATGTAAAAAATAAGATTGATTGTGTCACTGTAAAGATCATTTCAGTATGGTTTGAAGTACATCTTTAACAATGTGAAAAATAAGATTGATTGTCATTGGATTTTTAACCATGTAAAAAATAAGATTGATTGTGTCACTGTAAAGATCATTTCAGTATGGTTTGAAGTACAGTTAATTTTAAATAGATTGTCTAATTTTTGCCATATTCTTCCGGTAACTATAAATTATAAACCCAAATTATTTTCGTTTTGTACCTAAAGAACTTGATAGGAACACATTGAAATCTGTTTTTCATCCTCAGATTATACAGTCAAATTATTCCATCATTCCCTTGTTTTCCTGAGCATTGCTTTTGGACTGCTTATTGAATGACTTGAGCAACTTATTGAAATCTGTTTTGTAAAAAATTCCCAGCATTAGCTTGTCTTCCCCGCAATTCAGATTTTGTTTGAGTTTTGCTTTTATTTGAGGCAAGAAAAACTGTCCCTGGTTATTCATAAGAATCAAGTGGCCACAAAAACCTTTTCAAAATTACAAGATAATAGTGACTACTACACCATGGTGTGACTATATCAGGAAATCCCAGAAGAGAATATTATCATTCATGCAGCCAGCATATACAAAAAAGAACAATATCAGCCTAAATCGAAACAACCACAAAATGGCTAAGCTAACCTACAAGCTGTCCAGCCCAACTGTCAGCTACATTGCTAATGAAAAAGCCCAACAGTCCGCTACATTGCTAATGAAAAACAAGAAAGAGATCACCCATAAGTATCATCACGGCTGAAAAAACAGAAAAGGATCCAGCCCCAGTCCTCTATCATCAACAAATTCCTCAAAAAAACAGCATCCCTTCATCCACAAAAATCAACAAATTCCTCAAAAAAACACCATCCCTTCATCCACAAAAAGGGCCTCCTTGGATAACTTATCCCTCGTAGTGTTGTGTTCTCTAAACTGTTTGCATTGCTTATGAGCAATGCTTATGGAAACTTTGCGCCTCCTTGGATAACTTATCAGCCATAGTGGTGTGTTCTCTATAAACTCTAAACTTTGCTTTGCTGTTGTGTTCTCTATACATTGCTTATGGCAACTTTGTAGCATGTATGTTTACTTTCACTTTTTGCCTTATTTTTTTCATTTCGTGTGGACCATTTTTTTCTATATCTTAATGGAATTAAGTTGTGGGACAAATTTGCCTAACTCTATGTTTGTCATTGTCGTAGTCAGCCAGGGACACTAATTGGACCCAAAAAAAACAATTAATGATCTCTGCCTAGCTATTTTTCATTGAAATGCTCGCAGGAAGTAATGAATATTCAAGGGCTTTGTAGAAGCCATTTCATCTTTGTTCAGCCCTTGGTTTCTTAAGAAAACAACAAACAGTAGACAGTCATGGCAATGGTCATAGCACATACCAATTAATTAAATCTACAAAATCTTCCTGCTGGCTTTACTTCTTCGCCTTCAACTTTACAGCATGCCCAAAATTTATATATTACATCTCATACTGTCACACTTGTTCGGGATGGATCTTTTGGATTTCGTATCGAGGTCGCATGGGCATACAGACCAGACACAGACTCTTAGAACATCTTAATTGGCAGTTATTGTAATATAATTGTTGTCATTCCAGGAGGGTTGTTTCCAGGGTTTGCGGGACTGTGTGTCAATATTTAACGGTGTCCAATATAGTTCGATACAACTTCCTGTATCAGGATTTTGCTTACAATTGAAGAAGAAAACCTTTCAAAGTGATCTCTCCGCCATGATATTTTTCCTCTTGCTCAGCTGTTGCCTTCCTCCTCAGCGGGCTACTAGGATTCCACGATATAAGTCAATAGTCGCCTTTCTCATTCGCTACTATTGCCACACCGTTGTTTTATTAGGGCTTGAATTTCACACAAGTTACAACAGTTAAATCTTTGCAGGGTTTGATCTCAGTGGGACTGTCGGAAAAAGGTTTAAATTTCGTTGTAGTTCCCAAGAAGACTCGCTGTGATGAAAGAAAATGAGAGTTTGTCGAATAATATTCTGACACATCTTGTCATGACGATCTGTTTGTGTAAGCTCTTCTCACAACGATCACAAAAGATGAAGAGATCTTCCAAAAGATATGAAGGAAAACAGGCAAAAGACCTCAACTTGAGCACTCTGCCGAACCTTCCTCCTGCATCTTCAACCTGAGAAGCCTAGCCAGCCTGGATTCAGCCAAAAGTATCAATTTAGATGGTACTCCAGAACACTCTTCAAGCCTCTTCACAGGTGGCAACTGGGCCTGCTTTTCACAGAGCGTTGCAGCTAACCAGAGAGCTGCAGCTAGGCAGATCCTGATTTTCTGTCTACATAAGGCACCCAGCTTTTGCAAACCCTTTCCCACCAAGTCCATGGCCAAGGACACTGTAGAAGGATTTCTGAGATTCAGATGTCTGCACCACTTTCTCAAAACTATTTCTACTTTCATGTCTGCATGCAGCACGCCCGGTTCAGATCTTCTATGAAGCAAGCCCATTTCTTTCTTGGGGATTTTAACTTGGGGTTCACTGCCAACCGTCTGGCTATTATCCAAGGTGCTGGTAGTGCTTACTCCATCAGTGTAAGACCAGTCATTAATAGAAACCTCAGACCTCTCAGTAGCCCCGGTCCCTTCATTATACCCCCCTTCCTTGATAGAAACTTCAACAGCCCTAGTCCCCTCATTATCCCCTTCCCTAAAACAAACCCTCATGTTTCCTTCTCCTGCAATTCGCAGACCATTGGCAGGGCTGCAATCAATAACCACATCAAGTCCCTTACTCTGATTAGAAGATGCTGCAAAAACATCCCCAGGAAGGGCAGATTCTGCTGTGGAATTACAGAGAAAAGCCTGTTCGATGCCCTGAGAATCGCAGCAGGCAGAGCAAAAAGACTGACATGCATGGGGACCTGCCCCAGAAACAGTTATTTCAGTGTATTGATGGCATCTGCGGCATAAAACCACCCTAGCATGCCTTGCTACCAAGAAATTAATTCCATGGATATTAGCATCACATTTATAACACAAATTTGCAGCATCTGCTTCACAGCGCAATACAGCTTGATCGCCACAAAGCTCACAGTTGGGTTCCTTCCCTTTCCCCATAATCAAATTACTGCCCCCAAAACACAACTTCTCTAGCAGAATATCGCACTGAAAACTCACACAGTAAATCCAAATCAATCCCACTGAAAACTCTCACAAGAAATCCAAAGTAAACACCCAATTTGTAGTTGGAACGGGATCGAAATAGGCTGAGAATCGAAATGGAAATGGAGAGTTATAGCAGCGACCGAATCTATTTACATAAAATGTTATGATTAAGTAGCGGTAAATGCATTTGAAGGAGGAGAGTGAGAGGCAGGCGATCCAAATGGCCAAAGGCGGTTGTCGATAAAGATTTGGCAAGTGGCCACAACAACCTCCAATTCATACGCTAACGCAACTCAGTATATTTGACATCTGTCCACGCTCTCTCCAATTAACACGTCCCTTTCACCCTAGCCACTGGATCTTCTTCCATCGTATCAAAATAAACGATCTCCAATTTTCGCTCGAATAAAAATATTAATAACCCGCTTATTAATTTTGTGGAGGACATCATACCGTCCGTGTTTTGAATTGAAATTGATTTAAAGATCTTCTTGCTTGCATCTTTTTCGTCCACTAAGATGTGCTTCGAAATATCTGCTCTGCACCCAGCATGATCTGACACGTGGAATGTCCGAAATACTTTGACTATGTACTATACATTGAACGGCTCCCGAGTCCCGTTGTTTATGAATCAAATTCAAGATTTATTTATTAATTGATGAATTACCGCAGCCACAAGAGTAGGAATAGTTTAATATATAAAATTCGAAGGCAGTTTTAGATATGAAAGGTATAAGGACACATTGATGGACGAGTTTTAAGCTTTACTCGTTGCTTGATGACGTGTAAGGCAGGAAAGTGATTTTCCCGCCGCTTATGTTTAGATAATAGTTACAAGTTCGACATATATTTAGGGTTTTTATTTAAAAATTTCTAGGTGTTAAGGAGTGGTTGGTTAATTGGATTTTTTATATTTTTATGTTGTTAGACATTTTTATTTGAGATTTATGGTGGATTATGGTTTAGGCTTTTTCATTTACTGATGAGGATGAGACATATGGCATCAAAATAAACAATTATAAAAAAAAAGAATATAAAACATAACTGATGAATAAATAAACTGGTAGCGATAGTTGATGAATGGATAACCAACACTTTATGACACAAAGCTAAAAGAACGCTATATATAGCATTCTTCTCGTTATTTGTCATATATATATTAAATGGATAATAAAAAGAATCCAAATTTCGACACCCTTATCTCTCAACCATTTGATTCCTATGGAGGGGATCCACCCACAAACTATGTGGGTGTGCTAGTAATAAAATAATAAAATTTAACAAATATGGGTGTGTTAGTAATAAAATAATAAAATTTAACAATTTTGAATTTGATTTCTAAATTAAGTTTCTTGAAAGTATAAATTTTAATGTTGGAGGATGAAAGGCTCTGAGTAGAGATCCTTGGATAGGCAAACATGCATAGAGGAGAAAGAGAAATAGAGTGCTTAAACTACCATTCTAAAATTGTTAAATTCATAACATCAAAGATGATAAAAGAGTGTGTGGGTAGTTAGCTTCTCTTTTCCAAAAAGTAAAATAAAAAAATACATAGCTTCCCACTTCTCTTTTTAGATACTCAAGTAAAGATGTCATAGAACACAAACTTAGCACATTAAGACTCTTTCTTCACCCCACTTTATCAACCACTTTATCAACCTGACTTAACTTGGGCCAATTATTTTTCATTGCATCCATTTTGAGGTTGTTAGCACATATGACATGATGAAAGAGGAATTCAATAACTTGGATAACTAGTAGTGTAAACAATAATTCCAATATACCATATAATTTAAACCTTTTTTTTATTCAGGATTGGCATAAATAACCCAAATGCCTATAAAACTAATAATTTGTGTTTTATTACCATCAACCTTTTATCAATCTTTTTGAAAAAGTTATTATTATTTTTTATGAGTTATTGTCTTCTTCTATGTCCATTGGTTGTAGATTGGGTGGTTGGAAGAAATGAATGTTATCTTCTCCAACGAGGTTAAGTCAAGTTCAATTTTTATAAGTAGCATGTTTGCTCTTGTTGAGCCCTATATAATCGAGTAGGATAAAAAACAACTAAAAAGCCTCGAAAAAGTTTTGATTAACAGCTCCTTATATAATGAATAACTGAATAAGTGAATAAATAAGTGAATTGTGTAAATCTTGATTCTGCGGTTTTAACAACTAAAAAGCCTCAAAAAGTTTTGATTAACAGTTCCTTATATAATGAATAACTGAATAAATAAGTGAATTGTGTAAATCTTGATTCTTTTATTAAAACAGTAAGTAGGTAAAAAAGTTTCCTTTATGTGTTTCCAACCAAAATCCACTTAAAGAAAGTGATCATAGATCATAGTGTATGATGAACCAAAATAGATAAGATATAATAAGTTAAAATTAAAAATTAAAAAAAATAGAGTATTATTATATAATTAAAAAAAAAATTAAAAAAATTACTCACAATTAAATTATTATTATATATTATTTTACTCGCATAAATATAATTTCGAAAAAAAGACTGTGGCTATAATTCCAGTTTCATTTTTGTAATGATCACAACCACAAGTCTTCCATAATTTTTTATTATTAATAATTTTGAGATAGTTAGGGTTGAAGACCTAGTGACCTGCAATCTGACAGCTGCCCGCATTCTGCCCAATGTTGACCACATTTAAGATACCTACTCCCTATCCTCTCCACTCCTTCCGCACACAAAAGTAATGGACTCAACTCTCTGCTCTTCAAAAGATGTGGGCCCTACGGTTGTATTCGTGGAGGTCCCTGCACCACAAAAAGGATCTACGGATTCAACTGTTCTATTCTGATCCATTTAAAAATATTATTAACAAATATTATTTTTTTTATAATTTAAAAATAGAATATTAATCATAATTAATTTTTAAATTTAATTATTAATTTAATAAAAACATCTAATTAAATGATAAATTAAAATTAAAATTAAAAAATTAAATTATAACCCAAGCCACTTGAAAATTAAAATATACTTTTCATTATTTGTAAAATATATAATTTTTATATTTCTTTAACCATTGTAAAATGCAGCTTTAAAATGTTGTAGTGAAAGTTGTTACTCGTTTGAAGAAGATGTTGTCACCTTAGGTAATCTAACTTTTTCATGTTGACTCATAACTTATCAAAAATAAAAAAGTAAATACAAAATTCATTTCTCTTCTTAAAATTAGATTATATTAAACCAGGATCTATTAAGCATCCAAAGGGATCCAATTTATTGATGTGAAAATTGGGTTTAAGATGGATAGTTTTTATTTTTTATTTTATTTTAGGAACCAACATAGAAATTTTTTTAATATCTTTTTATTTGTTTTAATTTTTTATTTTATGAACATATATGGATTATTTTAATTATTTTTTATCCACATATTGGGTTGTAAAGCATCTGGCTACTCTTGATGCAATAAAACTAGCATAGATCCATGTTAATCGCCATATTGGGTTGTAGAGCACCTAGCTACTCTTGATGCAATAAAACCACTATAGATCCATGTTAAACCCCAATTCTTGAGGTGTATTTTTTTTTTAATTTTAATCTCAAAAAATGTGATCCTTCTATTGTNATATATATATATATATATATATATATATATATATATAAGTTTTCCTCATTATTTATTTACTCAGCTGAATCTTTGTTTTCAAATTATGGTTTTGTATGAAATGAACTTTTTCATTTGGGCATGGCATTGGTAATTGTACCTTTTTTTTAAAATTTAATAAAACAAAAAGGACTAATGATTAACGTTTATTGAAATAAATTTTTGTTTATCAAACCTTCAGGAAAAAAGAAGAGAGTTATTTGGTTTGCTTTAAAATTTTAATTCTATGCTCAAAAAGCTTGAATGGTATCTTTCCTAATTCACTATAGTTTTGGTACGTTATGAGGTTAAAAAAATTTGTATTGTAGCTAATACCATGAAAATGAGATTTAATGTGGGTGTATGCTGGGCCTTCTAAGAGAAAGTGATTTTATCTTCAACTTTCATAAACTCACAAAGGAGGCAAATTGTTTTGCCCATTGTGTTTTAGGAATTGGCCAACATCTTGTTTTGCTATAAAGCTTATGAAAGTTCGTTCTCATAAATTGGTCTTATTAGACATTAATAAATATTATCATTATCATCAATATATATTTATAAAATATTTAAATACAAATAAAATATTCAAATACAAAATCATAAATATTTAAATTTCTCATTTAAAATAAATGTAAAAAAATATATTTAACATAAATTTCTATTTCTACACTTGATCACAATCTATATTAACTATCAGATATACATGAGTTTGTCTCCATATACGTTAATTATCATCATCTTGGTCACACATATATATATAATGATTTATTTATTTTTTAAATTATTATTAATATATTACAAAAATTAGATTACAATAAAATTAATTTATTAAAAATGTACTATTTTGTTTCTCTCTAATGTATTTGTATAATGAAATTAAATTTTCTATATACATTCTATTGATTTAGTAATAATAATGATCTCTAACATTATAGTTTATTGGCATTATTATTTAATAATAAATATGATTAATTTTATTTTTTAAGTAGTTTACAAACTCTGTAGTGAGGTTTACTTTGATTTGACCCCAAAATCTTTTGCTTTCAACTCACAGCACTAGACTATTTAATCTAGCCCACCAGACTATAATTAATTTATTATTATAAATTATTAACATTAATTTTGTTATTATAATTTTAATAACATGTTTAATAATTATTAAATTAAAAATATTGCTTTTATTATTATTGATATATTATGTTATATTGTACAATAAAATAAAATTTTGTTTGATTTATTATAATTAAAATAAAATTATGTTTGATTTATTATAATTAAAAATGTTAAATTTAATGGTTGGTTATGTTTACTTTATTTGTATAATAAAATCAGGTTTTCTCTCTTTTTTATTGATTATGATTAAAAATATTAATTAATAAAACTGAATATTTTAAAATGATTAATATTATTTAGATTAATTTTATTATAAATCATAAAATATTATTATAAATAAATTGTTTAATTTAAGATATGTTTTGTATATTAATTAACATAGATCTGTTTTAAAAGGGATATAGCAAGCCTAGACCAACGTGTTTTTAAAGTGTAAATGTTGATGAAATGTTTTAATTTATCTATTTTGTGTTTTTTTATATATGTGGTTAGAAATGTTTTCACTAATTTGAGTCAACATGTTATTATTTTATAATTATTTTTTTAAAGGACACCTGTCAAACTCTAGGATGAGCACAGAAAGAGTTACACATCTCCAACTTTTATAAGTTTTCTCTCTTTTTATTAATTTATGATTAAAATATTAATTAATAAAATTTTAGAATATTTCAAAATGATTAATATCATTTAGATTAATTTTATTATAAATCATAAAATATTATTATAAATAAATTGTTTAATTTAAAATATGCCTTGTATATCAATTAACATAGATCCGTCTTAAAAGGGATTTAGCAAGCCTAGCTAAAGTGTAAATGTTGATGGAACATTTTAATTTATCTAATTTGTGTTTTTTTTATATATGCGGTTGGAAATGTTTTCTCTAATTTGAGTGGACATGTTATTATTTATAATTATTTTTTAAAGGACACATGTCAAATTCTAGGATGAACACAGGAAGAGTTACACATCTCCAATTTATCTAAATGTTTTAACTCTAATTTAAGCCTACATGTTATTATTTTATAATATTATATTAATACATCATTGAAATTGAAACATTTCAAATCCAACAGTGTTAAAGATTTTTTTTTTTTAATTCGTATAAAGTAAAAATAAATATCTACACAAAGATAACTCGTAACTTGTGGGTTTTGAAATTTGGTAACTTGTTGTTTGAAGATGTCCCTTTCAATATTGAAAGAGTCAACCCTTTTATTTATGGGATGCTTTTGGAATATTAGAAATGATGTAGTTTAAAAAATTAGCTTGCAAGTTGTTCGATATACTCTTGCGAGGTTGTTGTTCCCATGATTAAAAAAAATAAAATAAGGATTTTCATGGTACTATTTTTTTGGAAAATGTTTCAATTGCCTATTTTGATGGAGCTACTCAACATGGAATGTAGGGCTGGAATGTTTGTCAAGATGAGTGATTCCCTCAATTTCTCTATGTGGATGGGATGTAGTTCAAGAAGTCAAGATGAGTGATTCCCTCAATTTCTCTATGTGGATGGGATGTAGTTCAAGAACACAGAGATGAATTATTAACGTTATGGGAGTTACTTAATTTTGTTTACTCAAAGGTATTGCATAGCTCCAAGCTGCAAGTGATTCGAAAGTTACCATTAATTGGGAACTAGAGTGGGCAACTTACAACTTTCTCTTTGGGAACACTAGAAAGATAGGATAAGAGTGTTACATGATCAATTTGTCTCTATCAGCATTAGGCATCATACATATTTTACAATCAAATAGATGATAGACTGTCAAAGAGAGCATTTGATCTCACAGAAGGTCTTATTTATTTTGTGGAACCCCAACACAATCAAGTGATTGCGAGGGGCACTGTTCAGGCATTCTAATCGTGCTCTATGTTGTATGTTGCATGTCTCTCAATTTTCAAGATGATGTAGTTCGATGCGACAATAGTAAAGGCACTTCTCCTTTTTAGTTTTATAGCACAATGACAGTTACTTAGAGATAGGACTCTTCCTCTGGTTTAATGTTTTCTGGATCTTTTGTTATAAAACTGTTGTAAGTAGTACCATTAGTAGTATTGGTTTAGCTTGGGCATGCATAATATAGATCAAATTTGTATGTATGGTTGAGGTGCTCTCATTTGTTTTTGTTTTAGTTCTTATTTACTATCAATCTTGTAGATGGACTTAAATGTTGCGTTGAAGACACTATGATGTGTATAGCTGTATAAATGTTTTTATTATTCACTCTATAAATATTAAGAAGCATTTTTTTTTCAATTGAAAGAAAAAGATAATGTTTCTTATCATCCACATGTCTCCGAGCATTTTCATGATATATTGCACAAATAGACCCATGTTCCATAAGGTCCTCTTTGCTTAACAACTCTACATGTGACACCTTACTTGGATAAACTTAACATGATATGTGGATATTTACTTTTGAAAACCTCATAATTTACATTTCTCTAAAAATCTCTCCTCTAATATGACCTTATCCTCTTTTGGGTATAATGATGTTTTTTATTCTTTAAACTTGTTTTTATTTTGTATTTATAATTAATATATAAGTTTCAAACTTATATTTTTAATTAATTATTATATTCATTTTATTTATGATTTATGTAATTTTAAAATAAAAATAATAATAAAATTATATAAAATAAATTAAAATACTATATAAAAAATAAAAGTGATAATAATAAAATACAAACTATACCCTGCTAACTTTTAACTTGAAAAAACTATAACCATTGATCATCTCACAACCTACAATATATTTACTCCTATTTTATGTTCATATATACTTAAATTTACTTCTATTTTATGTTTATATCTTAGAAATCCAGTATTAATTTGAATAATGAATGAGAGCCTCATAAGAAACATATAATGAATCTATATATTATCATATATTGATCTCTCATGTAAATACAAAAATGTTTTTCATTTATAACAATGAAAGAGGCCTAGCATTAGCTAACAACAGTTTAGTAGATAAAGATGTCTACGTTAACTTCCAATTAAAAATAGTAGGCTAGATTGGTAAACACCAACACGTCCCATGTAAGCAAAATGTAGGGATAAACAAAGAAAACAAAAATGGATCCTAACAACAAACCCTGCTAAGGTACCCATGTACACACTCTTATAAGCGGAGAAAATGAGAAAAACTCGTAAGATAAAAACTCCTCTCCGAAAGAGAGTCAAACACCAATGCAGAAAAATGCACATTGCAAACTCATGAGACAATGAGAGTTGAATGCATGCCATCCCCTTAAAATA
The DNA here is from genome assembly GCA_001517045.1 of Pseudotsuga menziesii. NCBI lineage: Eukaryota > Viridiplantae > Streptophyta > Pinopsida > Pinales > Pinaceae > Pseudotsuga > Pseudotsuga menziesii. Next base: position 153,143 of record LPNX010646567.1, on the reverse strand, counting down.
AATTGATCCTGTAAAATTAGTCTTGCCACAAAAAGGTCTAATTAGGTACTCATTTACAATCAATAAATCATCATATATTGAGTGTCCTTGTCACACAACAATCCATCTTGTCGGAGTGCATGGGTCATTAATCGTTGATATTGCCGAGTCAATATAGGAATCAATGTCATGTACAAGGATCACTTTGAATATTGATCTTGATCAATCATGGTGAATAAAAAATAATGCAAAGAAGCATTGCATACCCCCCCCACCCCACAATTTTGAACTAAGTGAAAAATATGATGGCAATAGAGGTCACAAGCGATGGCAAAAGCATGGAGGTACGATCTAAAGGTAGCAAAGATGTCAAACAACCTAAGCAAAAAACACTCCAAAGTGGCGAGCTCAAAGAGACTTATAAACAAGATTGGTCATGTTATGAAGTCAAATGCCTAATGACACTCTAAAACTATATGCACAAGTGACATACAATCCACGACTCAAAGGTGTAGAATGAGAGGCACCATTAATAAAAAACTATCATGGACAACAATCCTTGATATGGGTCTTGGCATACAAGACTATGCTAAGTACCCATTTACAATGTATGAATCAACACATATTCATCGACTTAATAAGAAAAACAACTATCTCAAATAGACAAATCAATGTGGTGTTCAACCATTCATATCAAATAGAGTGGAATTGATCCGAATTTCAGGGGGAATATGGTCTAAATTCGGATGTATGAGTCATAAAAACATTTAATGAGAGGCCACACGCTCTCAGTCATCATAAAAGCATTAAACAGAGAGGCCACCCTCTCTCATCCATGGTCATTGACAACTCATGGTTTTGTTTCATGGTATGGCTTCAAGGCACATCGTACCTCTCTCATCCATGGTATTTCACAACCCATGGTATTGCCCCAAGGCACATTGTAATAATGTTATAAAAAGGCTCTATGCCTTCTCAATAAGGCATGGAAGGATTTTTGGCATCCTACATTTATCTTATTTTATTCAGTTATTGAGTTATTGGTGCTGAGTGTCTTTCTGAGTATGGTTTGAGAGGTGAGGCTCAAAGAACCCTCTTTGAGCCTCACCCCTCCATGTCACATATTTACTCTATGTTATTCTATGCATCAAATGATAACAATTTGCAGGTTTACGCCCCTCCTCTCTTGGCATCCAAGCCTCTCAGGTCTCAGCCCCCAAGATTCGGATCAGGAATACTCTTTGCAACACCTTCAATACAAAAAACAAAGGATCCACTAAAAAATTAAAGAGAAAACACAACTAATAACCTCTTTACTATCCATTATCAAAACAACTATATCAAAAAAGCTTTCAAAAGACAAACTCCTTGGCAATGATAGTTTACTTGCATACTATCGTGATTATGGAAATGGATACCTAGTCTCATCCATCAAACACAACCTACATGCTAACTCCCCCACATGATCAAACATGCATTAAAATGACATGCTAGAAGATACATACAATCAACCAAGGTTGATCGTAGAAGAGCAGTGCGCCACAACTTGGTGGGCTAGCTCAAGTGGTTGAGTGCTATAAGTTGTGAGAAGAAGGTCCTAGGGTGAAATCCATGGGTGGCTATACATTGATATAAAAGGGCCTTGCTTGATGTCCCCATCGGATTAGCTCCGTAATCAGAGTGAGGGGTGATATCCTCTCACTGTGGACCCCTTGTAATTTCTTCCCATGGACATTACAGCCACATGATGGGTTTGTGAACCACACTTAAAAAAAATTGCGCCATACCATAGAAATCCATATAAGTGATTGATTTCGTTTTGAGGGTGGCCTTCACAGTAGCTACAATCTGTACCACTGCCTGTGACTGGGGAAGTTCCATCGGTTTTGAGTTCCTATCAACTCGAACAATATATGTCTTGCATCCATTGGTGGCGTATCCAACCACCAACAATTGAATTGGTGGCAGCATCACCAATCTGCAAAAAAAATGCATTTCTCATTATATTTCCCCCAAAAGATTACTTCTCCGTCTCAATCAAAATTTTCAAGATCTTCCTCGTCCACATGTACACTTCGATTTCTTCAGTAGTGAAAATATCTGCTTTGCACCTGTCTAACTTAGCGGAATTGTTAACACGTAGTTAACTAGGCAGTGATTTGACACATGGAATGTCGAAAAATACTTTGACTCTGTAGTCTACAAATATCTCCGTTATTTATGAATAAAATTTAAGATTTATTAATTGATGAATTACCACAGCCACATGATTAGAAATTGTTTACTGTATAAAATTCCAAGGCAGTTATAGATATGAAAGGTATGAGGACTCAAAAAAGGGAATGGTTATATTCTTCATCTCATTTTTGCATAATATTTCTGTTGCTTTGAAGAGGTGTATTCTGTAGTAGAGTAAAATATGTGTAGCTCTTTTCGTGCTCATCTTGGAGTTAACACATGTTCTCTTAATATATATAATGAAATAATAACATATCGATTCAAATTAGATTTAAAACATTTGCAACAACATATATACAAAACTACACAAATTAGATAAATTAAAACCTTTCCTCAATATTTGCATTCTAAAAAGGGTTTGCACTTCGAGATATTTGATCTCTTTGGGGGCTTGGTAGATCCCCTTTTAAGATGGATCTATGCTAATAGTACCAAAACAACGAGGAACTAAGTACATTCTCTACACTTAAAAAGTGGTAATTGAATCTTTCACAACTAATATCTACAATGACATTGGTAAATAAACTATCCTAAAAATTAAGAACTTAACAAAACATAAATACATATTTTATAAGCTAAGGCTTATCTCAGGAAATGCATACACATTCTATTTGAATGGAAGAACTTATAAGTTATGTCTTTTGTGGAGGACTTTGAACTTCATACTTTAAGAGATTCAATGGTCCCAATAAATAATGGAATAAGTTGGACATGTGAGTGTTTCTAAAACATTTTTTTGGTACTTTAAAATCTTTCTTTGATTTGAGCTAAGGCATGGAGAATAATGTCTATATGCCCCAATTGTTTTAAATATTGAAAGTAGGTTTGTATAGCTTGTTGTATAAGGACTGTGGCCAACACTAATTCCATGGCTTGTTCCTGAGGTAAAGGTGAAATATGTTTGGTGTTCACTACAAGTTGCACCTTATAGTTCGTTCATCTTTGTCTCAAACTTGCACTTAAAGTGGTGAGGGTTCATGTCGCTTTTTGAGAGGAAGAGGAGATCCAAGACCACACAACGCTAGACAAGACAAAGGGGAGGAACTATCATGCACACTAGAGGACTAACCATACTATAATCATGAGGCAAACAAAGAAGAAGTTTGACCCCTAATTTATCCTAATGGAAATTGCAAGTGCAGGGAATTTTTAAACACGAAGCTTGTCCTTTGCAAATCTAAACCAAAAAGAGAGGAATGGATATGGCTTCGCTCTTGTCGACACCTTTGATAGATTTTAATGTTGGAGGAATAAAAGGGTGAGAGTAGAGCCCCTTTGGATAGGCAGGCATGAATAGAGTAGAAGGAGAAATAGAGGGCCTTAATTACCCCTCTAGAATCGTTAAATTCATGACATAAGGGACAATAGAGGAGTGTGTGGGCGGTTAGCCTCCCCTCCTCCCAAACACACATGGCTTCCCACCCCGCTTTTAATTAGATACTCAAATAAAGGTGTCATGGAACACAAACTTCACACAATAAGACCCCTTCTTAGCCCAACTTTATTAATATGAATTGACTTAGGCAAACCTCATTATTTTCCATTACATCCACTTCGAGGTTGTTAACATAAACAACATGATGAAAGAGGACTTCAACAAATTGAATAACTAAAAAGTTTTGTTCTAATAATTAATTTATCAAAGAATAGAGTAGCATATGCCCTATGATATCAAGCCATCAAGCCATTGACAACTAGTAAAAAATCACATATCACTGTTATTGTGTTCCTAATTGGATTAGGAAAAAATTTCAATACTTGATAAACAATCAAAAAATTCAACATCATTGTAAACAATAATTCCAATACACCATACAAAATAAAAACATTTCCGTAAAGGTCTCTGCACCACAAAATGAATATTCATATTCAAATGTTTACCCAAAATATCTCGTCGGCTAGATTTCAAATTTGTTTCCCGTCAGTCGTCAAATTATTTCAAATTTGTGTGACGAGCTTTCCGACTTAACGACTCCACATGTTGTTGTTGACATTTCATGTCGGAAATGTTGACATGACAAATTAATATTATTTTTAAAATAATTTTGGACAGCATTCAGAAAAAAATATCAATTAAAACATATTATCAACAATATAAAAAAATCTTATAATCTATTAAATTTAATTATTAATTTGAAAAAAACACCTAATCGAATAATAAAAGAGAATATAATTAATTTTTTAATTTGTTATTAATTTAAAAAAAAGACATCTAATCAAACAATAAATTAAATTTAAAATTAAAAATTAAACATAATATTAACCATAATTCATTTTTAAATTTATTATTAATTTGAAAAAAAACATCTAATCAAATAATAAATTAAAATTAAAATTAAAAATTAAACATCCACTTGAAAATTAATATACATAACCCAAACCATTTTGAAAATTAAACATAAATAACCCAAATCATTTTGAAAATTAACATATACATTTGTATGTGTGAACATAGATAATCTTTATATATTTTTAACAATTGTAAAATGTAGCTTCCAGATGTTTTGTTATACCAAAAGTAGTGAGGTGCTTACAACATAGTATGGAAGAGATGTTATCATATTTGTCATTCCCATGTTGTTGGTTCATAACTTATCCAAAAATAAAAAGTAATTAAAAAATTCATGTCTACTCATTAAATAAAAAAATAAAACTAGCATAGATCCAATCTATTAAACACCCGAGAGGGATCCAATTTCTTGAGGTGTAAACATTTTATTAGTGTAAAAAACTAAGATAAAAAAAATGTACACCTCAAGAAATTGGATCCCTCTCTCTGCTTAATAGATCTAGTTTAAGATGGATCTATGCTTGTAAATATCATTTTATATTCATATCTTATCATGTTACCATCTATTTTTTATGCCTACGGAGTGCAGGTTATAGTCTAATAATTCATAGTCAAAATGCTTTGAATTTTGATGAGTTTGTAATTTAAAATTAAATTATAATGTGTAGTAATAATCTATTTTTAATGTCACCCAAAGGGGTTGGATCCATTGGTGAAGAGCGAGGAGTTTTTCACCATTGGGCAAGGTTCAATTCTAATGAGGGTCGAACCTGGAGCCATGGGAGCACCATGAGGTAGTGGTCGAATGTGTGGTTCCACCTAGAGAGATTGTATTAAATGATCTCGTGACTCGTGGACACATAAGTGGATCAAAGCCCACCACCATGTCCTCCAACATTTACGGGGGAGGCGAGTGAGGGAGGGATAATCTTTGATCCTGGAAAAAATATAGTAGATTCTTTTGCCTGGGTTTTGGGAACGAAAACTAATAATGAAACTGAGTGGCTGACTCTTTTGCATGGGCTCGAACTCATTGCCAAGCTAGATATAGACAACATTTCCATCATAGGAGACTCTAGACAAATCGTCTAGAAGGCGCAAAAGGGACATGAAAAAGGAAATACCAGATGCAAAAGAATTGCTAGAAGGATCTCACGTCTTAACTCCAGTAAAAAAACAGCTTTTATCATGTCCTTCGAGAAAACAATGGAAAATTTGACCCCCTCGCTAATAAGGGAGCTAGTTTAGAGCTAGGATCGATGTTTTACAACAATGGCAAGTTTAAATCCCACCATGTCCCATGATCACACTCTCAATAGTGACCCTTTCCCACTCTTCCAAGGTAAGGGGCCAAGGAAAACGAAATTCCAAGACTGACCTCTCTGTTGTGGCAGGTGTATATGTAGAGGGATGCATGTACGAGCCCATGTGATTTTCAGTCAGAGCATTCACGACGACGAAAGGAAGCAATTACTCTTGCTCCTTGTTCTTGTTGCTCCTGCATGCAAGATGGAAGCAGAACATGATTTTCATCAGAGAGAAGGACAAAGCATCATCCAACAAGTTGGAATAGATAGGAAGGTAAGTGATTAGGTTTTCGTTTCGAAGTTCTCGAGCTTGATTCATTTCTATCCCTAGTGTATGTGGGAGGAGATAACGGATATGGAGACAGAGAAGAGAAAGGAAAAAGAGTGGTTAGAGGGTCTTAACAACATCAAGAGTGACATTGTTGATTTCAAAATTCACTTGAGGAAAGTTTATGAAGCGGTTTGTAGCGGACTCAAACATAACTAGGAGCTCTCTACAGATACAAGGTACGTGTTAAGCAAGTTCTCTTGACATGATTCACAACTAAACGACATGGGCGGGGATATCAAGGAACTTTTGGGAAAGGTTGATAAAATTGTTGAAGATGTGCAGAAAATGGTCAATATGACTCAATGCAACAATTGCTAGGAGACAATAGCCAACAAAGCGCAACGAATGGAAAAAGTATCAGTTTCAAAGTCATTTCCAGGCATGGAAGCAAAGAAAAAGAAGTAGTCTTGCAGCCTTAGGTTTTTTTTGACGTTTTTTGTATTCTGTAATTTTTCAGTTTATCAGAGTTTATCCCTCCTCTAGTATGGTGAATTCTAGGAAGAATACCATAAGCTTTTGTAAAGATATGGTAGTTTTAATCATGGTTCTCTCAGCCACAGTGAAAACAAATTTCATACAGGCTCTTATTTTATGTTTCGGATGGTTGTGCACAACTTTTTTTTTAATGAAAATGATTCCAGTTTATGTTGAAATAATAATAATAAAAATAATCTATTTTTAAGGTCATAGCCAAGCTATACACCAATTTGGTGTATGAGACCCCCTTGTTTGTAAAACAAGGATGACTACTCTTCGCATAGCAATTTACTGCTAAAGTCTATAGAGATGTACATATCCCACTCCCTCCGGATTTGAAACTATAACCTCCTAGAAACACATGTTATTAATCATTAAGTATTAAATCATATATTTAAAAATTAAAAAATATTATTTACAATTTTTGTTACATAGTTAATGTTATTTGTGTGTATCTGTTTTTAGTTACCAAATAATAAACTAAAGATAACAAAAGGTCACTTTTCATTGTATAAATAACCTATTCACATTAATATAATATCATCCCAACTTGAAATTACCTTGCCTTGACATTGGTGTTAGAGTTATGGTATCTTCAGATAAGTCCATGATTGCGTTGGCCTGTGCCATACTATTTTGAGGTGTCCCTTGGTGCATATTATGCTTGTTGCATTAACGGTCCATGTTCAATATTACGTAACTGTAACTTCCATAATTATGTGTGTTGGTATATAAATCTACCAGCAATTCTCCTTCTGAGGCATTGAACCAACCATTTTTATCCGAATCTACTATTTGTTTCAAAGCATCTTAACCTAATTTTAGTATCCATTATTGTCCATGTGAATTAGGTTTGTTGGCTACCAATGGTTACTTTACTCTAGAAACCAAATGACAACATTGATTCAACTTCATAGCTAGTATACATGTGCGACTCTTCTTCATGTAACCTTCTATACACACCTTTGAATTAGATGTCTATCAAGATGCAAAGGAGATTAATCTAGATCCTTGACATAGTTTTCTCTCCACCTTTACGTGCATCATTCTAGAATCCTTGTGTGCATTATTCATGTTGGTATACACATTATGATGTGTCCTCTCTGCACATATTACTATCCCCTTCCATTGCTATATGGTTTGTATAAAAGAGAATATAATTAATTTTTAAATTTATTATTAATTTGAAAAAAAACATCTAATCAAATAATAAATTAAAATTAAAATTAAAAATTAAACATAGTATTAATCATAATTAATTTTTAAATTTATTATTAATTTGAAAAAAACATCTAATCAAATAATAAATTAAACATCCACTTGAAAATTAATATACATAACCCAAACCATTTTGAAAATTAAACATATATAACCCAAATCATTTTGAAAATTAACATATACATTTGTATTTGTGAACATAGATTATCTTTATATATTTTTAACAATTGTAAAATGTAGCTTCCAGATGTTTTGTTATACCAAAAGTAGTGAGGTGCTTACAACATAGTATGGAAGAGATGTTATCATATTTGTCATTCCCATGTTGTTGGTTCATAACTTATCCAAAAATAAAAAGTAATTAAAAAATTCATGTCTACTCATTAAATAAAAAATAAAACCAACATAGATCCAATCTATTAAACTCCCGAGAGGGATCCAATTTCTTGAGGTGTAAACATTTTATTAGTGTAAAAAACTAAGATAAAAAAAATGTACACCTCAAGAAATTGGATCCCTCTCGATGCTTAATAGATCTAGTTTAAGATGGATCTATGCTCGTAAATATCATTTTTATATTCATATATTATCATGTTACCATCTATTTTTTATGCCTACAGAGTGCACGTTATATCATTCATAGTCAAAATGCTTTGAATTTTGATGAATTTGTAATTTAAAATTAAATTATAATGTGTAGTAATAATCTATTTTTAATGTCGCCCAAAGGGGTTGGATCCATTGGTGAAGAGCGAGGAGTTTTTCGCCATTGGGAAAGGTTCAATTCTAATGAGGGCCGAACCTAGAGCCATGGGAGCACCATGAGGTAGTGGTCGAACGTGTGGTTCCACCTAGAGAGATTGTAATAAATGATCTTGTGACTCGTGGACACATAAGTGGATCAAAGCTCACCACCATGTCCTCCTAACATTTACAGGGGAGGCGGGTGAGGGAGGGATAATCTTTGATCATGGAAAAAATATAGTAGATTTTTTTGCCTGGGTTTTGGGAACAAAAACTAATAATGAAACTGTGTGGTTGACTCTTTTGCATGGGTTTGAACTCATTGCCAAGCTAGATATAGACAACATTTCCATCATAGGAGACTCTAGACAAATCGTCCAGAAGATGCAGAAGGGACATGAAAAAGGAAATACCAGATGCAAAAGAATTGCTAGAAGGATCTCATGTCTTAACTCCGGTTAAAAAATCAGCTTTTATCATGTCCTTCGGGAAAACAATGGAAATTTGACTCCCTCGCTAATAAGGGAGCTAATTTAGAGCTAGGATCGATGTTTTACAACAATGGCAAGTTTAAATCCCACCATGTCCCATGATCACACTCTCAATAGTGATCCTTTCCCACTCTTCCAAGGTAAGGGGCCAAGGAAAACAAAATTCCAAGACTGATCTCTCCGTTGTGGCAGGTGTATACGTAGAGGGATGCATGTACGAGCCCATGTGATTTTCAGTCAGAGCATTCACGACGACGAAAGGAAGCAATTACTCATGCTCCTTGTTCTTGTTGCTCCTGCATGCGAGATGGAAGCAGAGCATGATTTTCATCAGAGAGAAGGACAAAGCATCCTCCAACAAGTTGGAATAGATACGAAGGTAAGTGATTAGGTTTTCGTTTCGAAGTTCTCGAGCTTGATTCATTTCTATCCCTAGTGTCTGTGGGAGGAGATAACGGATATGGAGACAGAGAAGAGAAAGGAAAAAGAGTGGTTAGAGGGTCTTAACAACATCAAGGGCGACATTCTTGATTTCAAAATTCACTTGAGGAAAGTTTATGAAGCAATTTATAGCGGACTAAGACATAACTAGGAGCTCTGTACAGATATAGGGTACGCGTTAAACAAGTTCTCTTGACATGATTCGCAACTAAACGACATGGGTAGGGATATCAAGGAACTTTTGGGAAAGGTTGACAAAAATGTTGAAGATGTGCAGAAAACGGTCAATATGACTCAATGCAACAATTGCTAGGAGACAATAGCCAACAGAGCGCAGCCAATGGAAGAAGTATCAGTTTCAAAGTCATTTCCAAGCATGGAAGCAAAGAAAAAGAAGTAGTCTTGCAGCCTCCGGTTTTTTTTACGTTTTTCGTATTCTGTAATTTTTCAGTTTGTCAAAGTTTATCCCTCCTCTAGTATGGTGAATTCTAGGAAGAATACCATAAGCTTTTGTAAATATATGGTAGTTTTAGTCATGGTTCTCTCAACCACAGTGAAAACAAATTTCATACAGGCTCTTATTTTATGTTTCGGATGGTTGTGCACAACCTTTTTTATTTAATGAAAATGATTCCAATTTCTATTGAAATAATAATAAAAATAATAATCTATTTTAAGGTCATAGCCAAGCTATACACCAATTTGGTGTATGAGACCCCCTTGTTTGTAGGACAAGGATGACTGCTCTTCGCGTAGCAATTTACTACTAAAGTCTATAGAGATGTACATATCCCATTCCCTCCGGATTTGAAACTATAACCTCCTAGAAAGAAACACGTGTTCTTAATCATTAAGTATTATATCATATATTTAAAAATTAAAAAATATTATTTACAATTTTTGTTACATAGTTAATGTTATTTGTGTGTATCTGTTTTTAGTTACCAAATAATAAACTAACGATAACAAAAGGTCACTTTTCATTGTATAAATAACCTATTCACATTAATATAATATCATCCCAACTTGAAATTACCTTGCCTTGACATTGGTGTTAGAGCTATGGTGTCTTCAGATAAGTCCATGATTGCATTGGCCTGTGCCATACTATTTTGAGGTGTCCCTTGGTGCATATTATGCTTGTTGCATTAACGGTCCATGTTCAATATTATGTAACTGTAACTTCCATAATTATGTGTGTTGGTATATAAATCTACCAGCAATTCTCCTTCTGAGGCATTGAACCAACCATTTTTATCCGAATCTACTATTTGTTTCAAAGCATCTTAACCTAATTTTAGTATCCATTATTGTCCATGTGAATTAGGTTTGTTGGCTACCAATGGTTACTTTACTCTAGAAACCAAATGACAACATTGATTCAACTTCATAGCTAGTATACATGTGCGACTCTTCTTCATGTAACCTTCTATACACACCTTTGAATTAGATGTCTATCAAGATGCAAAGGAGATTAATCTAGATCCTTGACATAGTTTTCTCTCCACCTTTACGTGCATCATTCTAGAATCCTTGTGTGCATTATTCATGTTGGTATACACATTATGATGTGTCCTCTCTGCACATATTACTATCCCCTTCCATTGCTATATGGTTTGTATCACTTGCTAGTATTCTGTTTGTCGCCTATTCTCTCTACAAATAATTCCATTGGATCAATCTGTGTGCTAGTATTCCCTCTGAGCGCCATATAGGAATGGAATTCTTTACTGGGATCGAACCAAAGGAACTCAAATCCTATCTCATCATGCTAAGAGATATATGAGGACACATAGAATGTACTGACTACACCCACATAATCACTTGGAATCAACTTCATTTACATGTTGGAGTGTCCAAATACATATGTGCTTGACAATTGGAAGCTAGTACCTGTTGTTTTGTCTAAAGTAAGCTGAATCTCATGTTCAACATTGATTTTCTTGATATGAACAAAATCCCAAGTAGGTACATAGTTCATTTGAAATTGCATGCCCTCATCAAGCATGTTATCGATATTGTGTGTACTATTGGTAGAAGTGTTATCATTATTGCAATCAAAAGCATTTTCACTATTGGTATGATTTCATTTGTATGCTATCATTTCTCCAGATAACCACTATATTGCATTATTACATATATTGTATTGTATAATATTGTAGATTGTGTTGCCTACTTTGTATCTTCTGCCCAAGTGGTTTTGTTCTTGAAGATGCATTATCTTTCTTCAATTGTTGAACTAATGCTCAGTGGTGAAGAAAATTCCCCATAATGGTCAAGAAAGATCAAACACACACTCATATTTGATAATATGTGGGATGGTATTTGTGAAGGAGAGAGTGACATCGCACTTGAAGAAACTACAATAGATAAAGAGCTTGCAATATGGAAGAACAAAGATAATAAGCCATATGCACTAGTCATTGTTATAGTAAGTGAAGAGGTGAGTCAACATATCATATCTACTAAAATTCTTATAGTGCTTTGAAGAAATTGAAGGATTTGTATGGCTCACACTCAGAATTGGAGCTAATTGATTTGTTGTTAAAGCATCTAAGTTTAAAGCCATTATGCATGAAATTGAGGCCACTGGAATAAAGGTAGACATTACTCTCACCACCTATATTAAGGTCCGCTATGGCACATACTCCCACTATCTTGAGTCACTTCAAGCTAGTGGCCAACTGAAAGATCTCAAATCGACACTCTTGTGGAGAAAATTGCAGAACGAGAGAAAGTTTTTGGAAAGAAGACAACCCACTATAGAGATTGTGTGCCTTGCTCTAAAAGGGAAGAATCAATCACATGTTTCTTTTAGAGGAGAAGTAAAAGAAGAAGTGGAAGAAAGAATTTTAGAGGTAGGGGGGTAGACATAACCATGGTGATAGATCTAGTTTTCACTATGTCCATTGTGGAAAGAAAGGACATTAGACAAAAACATGCAAAATTCCATGGGAGAAGATCATAAAGAAGAAAGAGGCAAGGCTCATGAATCAGGAAAAGCTCATTAATCTTCTCATTTCATTGTTGCACATTATAATATTGGTGTAAATGAAGTTATATTCAATGCTTCATTTGCTTCTTAGAGAGATACTTGGCTGCTTGGCACGCTGCCTATCACATGAGTTTAAGAAAAATATTTCATATGTGCTAGTATCTCTAGAAAGATGTGGGATGAAACTAAGGATCCTTGTCTTTTCCCCGTCATATCAATAACAATGCAACATAAAATGAATTGGTAAATTGACTTCAACTATAAATTGAAAAATTATTTGTAATGATGTGGTGCGTTGATTTGAGTAATAGTACATTTTAAAGTGAACAAGCCCATTATGCTAAAGATGATGGTTTGTAGTTTCAACTTCGAAAATGAAGCTCTATTCAATGCTTCATGTGCTTCTTGGAGAGATATCTGGCCGCTCTACACACTACCTGCCACATGACTTTATGGAAATACTTTTTTGAATAATTAAATGACAATGTAAATGCTATAGTGTATTTTGTAGATAAATCCAACCTCAAACCTAAGGGAATTTTCATCATCATGCTCAATTTTCCTAGATTCCAAGACTATATTGAAAAATGTTCTCTATCTTCCAAAATATGAGGTTCCATGAAAGGGAGACATCATACATCTTATTGAATAGAGTGGATATGTCTTTTTAAATGACACAATTACAAGTTTCGTTGTGAGTTCTATGTTTTGATGTGAGCCTTCAACCACACCAATCATCAAATGCTTTCATCATGATGGTGTTTGATCCTTCCGTTCCATGTTTGGTTTTCCTCTAACTTGCCACGTTGCCTTTTATTAACTGTGTTTTCACATGCAACTTTGTACCAACCTCCTCGCATTAATACACATCCATCCCAAATGCCACCACCTCAATACGATTTATGTTTATTCACAACGATCACAAGTTCACCATAAGCCTGCAAAGAGGAGAGATACATGCAACCATAGTTACCGTGTTCGAGTTCAAATTCGAATTTGAATTCAGTATGGTACATAAATTGTTCAAGTTTACAATTTACAATTCGAAAAGAAATTTGGCAAAAAAATCTATAATATATTTAAAATTAACAGTATAACCTATATATTCCCATACAGCCATATGTAGAGACCTTCTACATTATGCCTCATGTTAACATGTAGAGGCATGTGTTACATTCATAGTTTTCGTGCATTGCTCATTATAGCTAGTTAATTAAGTGAAACTGCCAACAGGTTCAAGTGATCCCCTCTGAGGAGAGCTACTACTAATACAAGGGTTTTAATCCACTAGGCTTAGGCTAATTATATCATAGAAGTTCAACTAATCCCACACACAACCCTCACAGGAAACACGTAGACAAAAGTTCATAGAGTGAAATAATATTCAAGTGATCCCACTCCGAGGAGAACTACTACTAATATAAGGGTTTTAATCCACTAGGATTAGGCTAATTATATCATAGAAGTTCAACTAATCCCACACACAACCGTCAGAGGAAATGGAATAGACAAAGTTCATAGAGTGACTATAGTTAGACCCAAGGAGGCCAACCTGAGGTTGTAACCACAAAGGAAAGATCTTTTACTCAGGTTGTATGAACTTATATATCTGTAAAAGAAATGTGTCTTTTATACCTCCTGTAGTTATACTCTCCTCCATGTAGATCTTTTCTATGGTTCAAGATGTGGGCTAGGAAAACCGAATTCAAATAGACAATTCGATGAAACGAACAAACTCTCAAATTCCCAAATTTATTTGGCCAATACAACCAAATTTGGTTACTATGCATGCAACTGTTTTCCTTGGAGTGGTTATTGGATGACTTAAGCAACATATTGAAATTTATTTTTCTCCTTTAAATCTAAAAGAAATTTTTTTTTCCACTATTCCTATATTTCCCCCACAATTTACACTTTGTTTGAGCATTGCTTATGGCATTATGTTTGATGACAAATTCACCCTATTCTATGTCAAACTAAAATCCAACGCAATTTTACCTCATTAATTTGTAACGTTAGATTTGTTTGGTTCATTATCGTGGACTTAACAACTACCGGATTGCGAGTGTGTGGGCCCTGCAATATCAATATTGAAAATGGAGTCAATATTACCAGGTTTGTAATTAGTGGGATAAGGTGCTAATGGGACACAACAAACAATTAATCATCTGCACCGCATTATTTTTTCTTGAAATGTTGACAAGAAGTAATGAATATTTACATCCTTTGAAGTAATGAATAATCACAAGCTCTTTCTTTCTTCGCCTTTTAACTTTACAACATTCCCATTCTCACAGTCCTTCCTATTCCTTTCGTGTTTTCCTACCCAAAATTTCTACATTAAATCCCAAGACACTTAAAAAAATTATCTACTTTGTAGTATTTTCTTGTTTTGTCTATTCTAAAGATTGTGCTTCTAGATTTTTTGATAGTGCTACTGCAAATAATAGTTATGGTTGTGGTATGGTCTTGAGAGTTTTTGCGTAGTCTTCTATTTTGCTTTGGATGAGGTTTGTGTATGATACTAATACCTAGGCTAAGCTTCTTGCACTTTGTGGTCTTTTACAATTTGTGCACTAACATAATTTCCTCTCCATTCATATTTTTGGTGACTCAAAAATTGTAGTTGATTAGGCCAAGGATAGTGGAACTTTGTAGGTGGTTGAGTTGGAACAATGGTGTAAAGGATTTGGGACTTTATTTCCAGATTCCTTCCATTTCTTTTTCTCATATCTATAGGGAAAGAAATCTGCTTGTAGATAACTTTCTAAAAGAGCTATGGGTGTAGAAGAAGGCATGATATTTTTTGAAAAAATTGTGGACAGTAGCCTCGTGGACAAAGGATGCTACAGGGCCTTTTAGCAAAGCACCCCCCCTTTCCCTTTTGGCCTGTAATGGTCGTTATTGCTTAAGTGGTAAAGGTAGCCTGTTGTTTTTGCTTGGATTAACTTCCCTACTTCTTAAAGTTTAGGTGAGAAATGCACGGTCTCATTCTGGATGCACTTGGAATAGATGTTGGACTTCCATACGATGTTTCTTACGTATTAGGGGATAAGTTAAAGAGCATTCACATGAACAAGGGTGAGAATATGACCACTTAGCTCACCAGGATTACACAGGTTTGTGATGAGCTTGGAGCTATTGGGGAGGTGATACAGAGTGTTGAGTTGGTGTGTACCAGTGTTATCGGAACCGGACCGGAACCGGCAAAACCGGCCGGTCTGACCGGTTTACGGGGTTGGCCGGTCCGGTCAGCAAAAAAAATCAAAAAACTAGATTTTTTTCCAGACCGAGTACGGAACCGGCCACAACCGGCTGAACTAGCCGGTCTGGACTGGGGACTCACTAAACTCAAAATTATTTTTTTAAACCAGAAAATAAAACTTTGTTGATGTACTTTGGAGCCTCTTTGTTAATGTACTTTGGTTCAGAACCTCAGAGATGTATTGCACTAAGTGCTATTTTGGATATTTGCACCCATATTTGCTATATATATGAGAAACTTTGCATATTTCTGTATTAATGGTCTGGATTCATATGTATGCACATGAATATATATGTTTTTTACAAAATATGAATATTATGTATCTTTTAGTCAGCTGGTTTTTTACCCGGTTTTGTGCCGGTTCCGGTCCGGTTCACATTTTGGGCTTCGTCGGTTCGATGACCGGTCCGATTCCAATAACATTGGTGTGTACAACCTTGAATGGTGTGGCGAAGCCAAGGGATGTATTTGTGGAGTCAGTGGTTGATCGTGAGCACATCCCTTCATGGAATCGTCTTTGGGATGATTTCATACAGGAGGAGACACGTAGGGGATATGTACAGGGTAGTATATGTCACAGCAAAAATGATGAGGAGAATGTGACATTAGCAGCAAAGGAGAAAAAAAAAAGTCCAAGAAGGGTTCTGATGGTGGAACCAAGCATCAGGATGGAGAGAAGAAAGACATGAGCAAAGTGAAATGCTTGTGTAGAGAGAACATCATCCATCACCAGCAGGGACGTTGGGGATCACATGGTGCATTCCATGATTGTTGGGAATTCGTTAAGTGCTTCCACTACTTCCTCCACTTGGTACATTGATAATGGAGCTTCAAGTCACATGACAGGTGATCGATACATGCTTGGAGTTGGAGGTTGTATTGGGTGATTATATAGTGGTGAGAGTAGTTGGACATGGCACAACCCACTTTGACAGGGAGTCCATGCAACCCATGACACTGAGGGATGTCTTGTATGTCCCTGGGATGAAGAAGAACCTTGTGTCAGTTTCCACGATTGAGGACATATGTCTTGGGGTATATGTTTTAAATGGGAAAGTTCACATCTTTCCCAAAGCAGAGGGTCCATCTGCTTCATAAGTGATTGGAGTCAGATGCGGGAAACTGTACAAGCTTCTCTTCCAACCACATCATGCATTGTCACACACTCAAAGCAGCAGTGAGTGGTGTGAGTTATGGCACATGATGATGGCTCATCTTTGTTGTAAAGGAAAGTTTTCTATGGCTAGGGTTTAAGAGGCCATCAACGTACTGGGGTTGAAAGAGAGATGCATAATGTTCAGCAAGTATATATAAGCAAGTTTCAGAGATTGGAATGGTTCATACTGTCAAGTAAAATAACTCCCGATTCATTTATTCCATTGCAAAATCATTTATTTATACATTACATATGCTGGTTGAGTTTCATCTTCCGACCAGCCTTTTCAGCTTTCTACATAACTATTAATTTTCCTTTATTTATTTACAAAATATAATCCCGACGGATTATATTCCAACAATCCCCCCCTTAATCCGAAAGGGTGTTAGTAAGTCCGAGCATGTTTCTGAATCTTTCAAACTTTTCTCGTCCAAGCGCTTTGGTGAAGATGTCTGCAACTTGATCATTTGTGGAACAATGTCGAAGATGGACTGTCTTGGCCTCTACATGATGTCGAATCAAATATTACTTTGTGTTGATGTGTTTGGTTCGATCATGGAATCTAGGATTCTTAGCCAGCTTGATTGCAGAAGTATTGTCGATCAATAATGGAGTGGAGTTCTCCTGTTTTTCTTGCAAATATTCAAGTATCTTCCTGAGCCATACTATTTCTTTCGTTGCTTCAGCTGCAGCGACATATTCTGCTTCTGTTGTTGAATCTGCCGGAACTGACTGTTTGCGTGATCTCCATGAGACAGCTACTGATCCAAGACTCATAGTGTATCCAGAAGTTGATACTCCTGTCTCCTTATCGCCATCAAAATCTGAGTCTGAATACCCAATAAGTTTGAAGTCATCCACCTTAGAGTACTTGAGTCCAACGTCTTGAGTCG
>LPNX010646567.1:88405-134593 GCA_001517045.1 Pseudotsuga menziesii | reverse complement strand
TTCATATTCATTTTCATAATATTTCTTTGGATGAGGATATTTTTCCAAATGATCAAGCTGTCTCTCAATGGACTGGTCATTTTTATTAGTCTCAAGAAAATTGACATCTCTGGAAATAACAAACTTCTTGTTTACCTCATCATACAGACGGTTTTCTTCGTACCCCAGGAAAATGCATTTTCTGCTTCGAGCACCAAGCTTGTTTCTTTGCTCCTTTGGAATCAAGGCATAACAGGTGGAACCAAAAACTCTGAGATGCCTGATTGAAGGGAGATGGCCAAACCACATTTCATGTGGAGTCTTGTTATCAACAGCATTTGAGGGACTTCTATTTCTCAAATAGGCTGCACATTTCACTGCATCACCCCAAAACATTAGTTTTACATTCTTAAAAAACATCATTGAGCGGACCATATTCATTATGGTTCTGTTCATTCTTTCTGCTACACTGTTTTGTTGCGGATTGTAGGGAACCGTAGTCTGATGTGCAATTCCATGTTGGCGAAGATAATCTTCAAAAGCATTTGAAGTGTATTCTTTCCCATTGTCAGTACGAAGTGTACCAATTTTAGATTGTGCTTGTTTTTCTATCAATGCATGAAAGTCCTTGAATGTTTGAAATGCTTCTGATTTTGTCTTTAATGTGTAAATCCAGCACATTCTTGAGTAGTCATCAACAAAGGTCATAAAATACTTATTCCCATTGGCAGAAAGAGTTGGCATTGGGCCACATAAATCAGAATGCACTAATTCTAATTTCCTACTTGCTCTGAAATTAGATTCATGGAATGGCAGCTTACTGTGTTTCCCTAATATACATGCATCACATTTGCTCTTTTCTCTGGGAATGGTGGGCAAACCAAATACACCATTCTTTCTCAACAAATGAAGACTGTTATAATTCAGATGACCAAATCTTGCATGCCACAATAAACTTAATGACAAATTACCTTCTCCATGCTGAGAGAGGTAGGCATAGTTCTGAACCCTTGCAGATGAACCCGTTAGCTTCAGCAGCTTCCCATCTTCGTATCCAGTCATGATGACTTGGTTGTCAGAGGACTTTCTTATTTCTACGATTCTATCAAACATGTGGATGGAATGGCCTTGCTGTCGAATCTGCACCAAGGATAGCAGGCTTCTCTGCAACTCTGGAAGATAAAGAACATTTTTCAACAAGAAATCAGGGAATCCAGGCATCTTCAGCCGAATGGTGCCCATTCCCTTTGGTTTAAGACTTGACTTATCTGCAAAGTAAACTATGCCATTTATTGTTTCATTAAGTTCTTCAAAACAGTCTTTTCTAAAAGTCATGTGTGATGTTGCCCAGTATCAAGTAGCCAACAATCTGTGTAAGATGAAAGTGAAATCATTTCATTAATACCAAGATTACAATGTGCAACAATACAATGAGCAAAATCTAAAAATTTACTAGCATCTTGGTTCTTATTGTCATCTTTCTTCTGGTTATGTCTGTCTTTGATGGAGTCCCACGAAGCCCAACACTGATCTGCTGTGTGTCCAATCTTTCCACAACGCTTGCATTTCAAATCTGATCTTTTGCTGGAGTTGTTTCTGCCTCCTCTACCTCTGAAGTTTCTTCTTCCTCTGCCTCTCTTTCCAGTGAGAGTGGCACCAACTACAGATGCTATAGATTGCATCTTCTGTGATGAATATGCAACTAAAACAATAGGAGAAAAGAAGAAAGAGTAAAGGTGCAGGTCTAAGTATTTGCCACCTTCCTCAAGCTTTACAACAAAGTCACAGTTTATGAGGTCGTAGCAATCTTCTCACATAGTATGTGATCACAGCTTCATTATATATTCCCAACAAACAATTGCAGCACTGAACATAAAGCGTTTTACCTCCACGCAGCTGAGTCTTCACAATGTCTTCAAGCTTCACGTAGTTTCAGAAAGGCGTGAATCTTCACCGCAGTCTTTGATGGTCTCATATATCCAAAATGCACCTTCGGGCGTTTGAGTGGATATAAGCAGCTTCAGTTCGCAGTAATTCAGGAAGAAGAAATTCTTCACGCAGCAGTTCCAAGAATATACTATTCAAGTTCACGGCTCCAATACACCGTTCACATCATATACAGCAGTCATGGGCCTCTTTCACCCAACACAAATGAAAATATTTGCAGACTTTTCCAATTAAACTCCACGCATAAAATTAGGGTAAAAATTAGGTTTTATGCAGTCTCCAACGGTCACAAGTAAATACAACAACAATATTTTACCTCCGTGAAATTGGGTAATGTCCTGAATCTTACACCAACAATCTTCAGTCATTGGGCTTCAAAGAACTCACAGTAGCATATCACGTCTTCAATCTTCAATACAGAGGTCGCAACAACCATTGGGTTCACATCACGCAACTCAAACACATATTTTCCAGAAGGCACAGACACAGTCTCTTCATTCGTCGCAGATTTAGCAAAGGAGTGGCTCGCGACCCTCCAAGATTCGACACAGACCCAATGCACTTCAAATTCGTAGGTGGAGGAGCCCTCAACACCGTAAATGTAGAATGAGAGAACACAATCACCAGACTTAAGAGTAGACTCTCACAAATAAAACATCGATAACTTTATTTGAAACCGTGGATATGGAGGTTCCAGGAATATGAGCTCCCCTTAGCTGAATACAGGAGAGCTTCTTGTGACTGAATCTTATTCAAGCTCAGTGCATAGGCATGAGCTCTCACCTCAAGTTCGCAGCAAAACAGCTTGTGAATGTAGTGTATCGCAGCACCGAGTCTCTCCTCTTCAACAACGTGTTGATTCTTCCAACGCTAGAGCAAATAGTGTGGATTCTTTCACACAATGGACAGCCTTAGATGGAGGCCGTGAATGTGGTGAGAATGGCTCACGACCCTCTCAAAAAACAGTTGTAATCAGAGACTCGAACAAAAGATTGCATATTGGGGAAGTCTCGACACTGAAACAATATTCGCAGTGGCAGCTATATGAAAAAACAGTGGTGAAAAGGAGATGCTTCATATGCAGAAGAGGGTTAGGTATATGATGAATGCAACATGTAGCTAGAGCTCAGTCATTTTGGCAGAGACTATTCAGGTATAAACTATTCAAGGACAACCATGCAAAAGATTGAAGGTAATCGATAATTCGGCTAACCAATTCAGACTTCAATCCATCAAACACGCTCCTCAACGCAGTCAAGGGAGTAACACTTATTTTAGAGCAGCCAGCGCATGCACCAATGCATGCAATCTGCAGACTGAGGAAAGCTCACGGTGCAGATAGCAGCAGAATGCAGACTGTACATGCAGGAGTTATGAATCGCTCTGATACCACTGTCAGGTAAAATAACTCCCGATTCATTTATTCCATTGCAAAATCATTTATTTATACATTACATATGCTGGTTGAGTTTCATCTTCCGACCAGCCTTTTCAGCGTCCTACATAACTATTCATTTTCCTTTATTTATTTACAAAATATAATCCCGACGGATTATATTCCAACACATACCTTAGCCAAACAAAGGTTGATCCAAGCAGCCCTTCAATCCTCCTCTTGCTCCTCTTGCTCCTCTTGCTCCAAGAGACCTGCAAAACGAATTATACCTTCCTCAAACCAGTATAACCACATATAAAGCAATGATAATCAAATAAATATGAGATAATAATCTGATTAACATCATAATATGATCATAAACTGAGATTCAATCACACATTGAACAATTATTTGGGAAGAAGAAGGACACCACATCTTTATTAATCTTGAAAACAAGTACAAATATACCTTCTCTTCAAGTTGGGCACTTCACGAAACCTTGATCTGGTTCTGTTGCTTCTCTTCTCCAAGGAACTCAGCCTCCAAGCTTTGCAACACAAGGAGATAGCTTCTAGGGCAAAGGTGTGGGCAAAGAGAGCTCCAATTCCTCCAGCGTGACAATGCAAAAGTTCAAGTCCCCTCTCATGGACCTCCCTACCTCTATTTATATGCTTTATGAAAAGTTAGGGTCGAAGACAAAGTAGTTACAATTGAAGGAGTCAGTTACATAACTATCCAAACTACCTGAATTTCAAAATACGTATTTTTTTGACATTTTCAGGAGGCGTACGCGGGTTGCAGACACAACAGTTGCATACGCGAGGTATATGTGGGTTACAATGCAGAAAATTGCGTATTTAAGGCGTACGTGAGTATTACATATAACAAGTCGCGTACATACGAGGGTTTCCTTAAGGAAACTCACGTACACATCAAAAAATCTCATTTTAAGGGTACTTCTGGGCAATTTTAGACTTTGGTGTCTTCTGGAAAGATTTAGCTAACGCAGATACCTTTCCAACGGTGCAAATATGAGGTCAAACGGAGTTACAGAACTCAAGATATGGGTCCTCCAAGTTAGGTGTTTTTTCAGTGACTTTCATGAAATGTCGTCATGGAAGTGTCGACATGCGACGAAATCATGGGAAAGTGGTCACAGGCAGAGATGTGTCATTTTGAGCTATAACAGATGCCCCCTAATGTATGAGGTTAGAGGAGAAGACGATAGCCGAAATACATTATAAAGGAAACAGTTGAGTATGGAGAGAGCAGAGAATCCAAGATCAAAAGGATCGAACAAAGGTACCTGAAAGAGAGATAAATGTAAGGCAAAAATTGATCTCTGGGACATACAAGTCCATATACAAATCATCGCCATAAAGATACAGGCAAATCCAACATATGTATAACTGATGAAACTATCATGGTTGCTCAATATGCAAAAAGGCACCATATCAAATCTAAAGGAGTTATGGCCACAAACGAACAAGGTGGATCCATACTCGACAATCGATCATAGCCACAAAAATGCAAAGTGGATCTATGTCTCAGCAAAATGTCATATAAAGTGTAACAAGGTCTTGCGGAACTTGGTTAATAGCAAAAGATGATGAAGCTACTGTCAGCCCAAGGTCTTCAATCCAAACCGCCCAAAAAGGTACGAATCCTAACCATGTGAATAAAGGAGTTGAAGTCGAACACGGAGGAAACTGTTTGATTACCGGTCAATAATGAGAACCGTTAACAAACGCGAGAGAAACCACCATTAATGAAAACGGTCCCCAAGGTACCTAGTACATTCTAACAAGTGTGATTACAAGGACTTGAAGTCGAACACTTGAAGAATCCATCGAGTAGGAGACATTAAGGTATTCCCACTACCCAATAGCGAGGGAAAATGCCACTGATGACTGCAATCCCCAAGGTACTGTCATAAAAATCTAAATCTCATTCCCAGAGCAAGATGTGTTGCAGTCGATAAGATGAGATCCGTTGGAAGGAAGGCATTAAGGCATCATTCATCATCCAACACGAGATAAGTCAAAGACTAATTGGATCTGGAATTGGTACAGAATTTCACAACAAGGACCGCCGAAGACATGATGTAATGAACTGATAGTAAGGAATGGCCGACACAAAAGGTCAAGGCCATAGCAGAATGGTCGACAAAGATTTAATCCTTGAATAGTGAGCACGACACAAAAAATGACTTATGCAGCTTTTGACACGAAAGGACCAACGACATAAATCTGCAATGTAAGAGACATTGACAGATTCCCCATATAATTGGAAAAGAAACCAACTGGAGGAGTAAGAAACTCTGAATCGAGATAAGGTCAAAATACTAGGACCCAACTGTTGATAAACTCAAAACTGGTGCTTTGTTCAAGGAAATAAGACTTGCTACCATGATGTAAAAAATATGTGAATGAACTCCCTTCCCCTCTTTCTTGTAAAGGTTTAATGAGTCCAAGAAATCAAACTCGGGACCATCTTCATTTTTGGCAAGCTCGAAGAAGAGACAAAAGAATGCTTGATAAAACACTGATTCGTGGATTTTACGAGCCCGAACTAGTACATGCTCGACGGTGTTTTCATAGTTTAGAGAGTTTGAAAACTCCAAAGAAGACTCCAGGGGGGTGCTTTTTCGTCCAATTTAGTCTCCTAAGGCCGGAAAAGTATAAAACAAACCACATAAGAACTCTCTTAGCTTCTGAAGAAGTAAGGCGCACCTTTTTCGTATTTAGTCAAGAAGATCCGAAAAAGGTTAAATTACCACCTACCCAACTCTCCTTCAAAAACAACATATAGTTTGAGTTTTACGAGTGTGAAGGAAGACAAGATCACTTGAAAAGATCCATTTCATTACAAGAAATGGGGCTTACAACAATAAACTCGATGCTTTGTTCTTTAGGGTTTAACGAGCATGACAGAGACATAAAGTACACTCAGAATCTTTTTCATGTTTAGGCCCAGAGCACGAAAAAGAGAAAACTAAGCTCATACCGGGTGTTCCTTTTCTGTAAATTTAGTCCCTCAGGTTCGGAAAAGCGATAAACATATGCCTGAGAATACTCTTCTCAATTCCGAAGAAAAGAGAGTGTTCCTTTCTTGTATTATTCCACATGGTCTGAGAAAGCGATAACCTACCACCAATGCGGATGCCCATTCACATATTCTTAACAAGCCCGAATGGACAAGTTTACTCAACAGTCAAGTCTATTTTGAGGAGTCAAACCTAGGTCTAAAGAAACTCAATATCTTTCCCGTGAAGTTTTAACAAGTCCGAAAAAGTCAACTCGCGGCCTCCTTACTGTTTTTAAAGAGCTCGAAGGAGAGCAGAAAGAATGCTCTAAATGCGAGGAGACGAGTGTCATAGGCAGGTTAAACTAGTTCCAAGCGCAAGGAAAAAACCTATGCATAATGCAAGGAACATGATCAAGATAAAGACACTCGGGGAAGGTCTCCTCAAGGTAAAGGGTGTCAAGTTGCAAAGGCAAAATGATACAAGGCTAAGCGACGATGAGAACAAAGATGAGGGCTTATACAACGAGCTAAAAGTGTGGAAGCCGACATCAGGCTCATAAGCGCGAGCAGGGCACATGCAAATGCAATTACAACTTGAACAACAAGACAAGGCGAGTAAACAGTTGTGAATCCAACTAAGAATCTTGTCTCCAATAAACAACAACATCAAGATCATATTCAAAAGAAAAGTTCTAATGCAAATTACTTTGGTAGAAACACATGTGACTTTGCTATCTTGTATAAAAGGTAATGTCAAGGCAGAATCGACTGAAGAAGATTCTATAGCATCAAGGCTTGAGAGTTTATAATCAGTAATATCGACCTCAGAAGGAAAGCAAAGACCAACAGAGGAGATAGTGTCTGCAGAAACAAACTCAGTAACACAGGAGTTGAAATATATATAAGAAAAATCAAACTCATCAAGATCACTAACTTGCTATTCAAAGGGAGAGTCCAAAAACTCAAAAAGTCCAACTTAAGCAGACTGATCCATGGGAAGATCAAGTTTACTAAGCAAATCAGGGTTATACTTAGTCACAACTAAACCAACATCCAGAAGAAGGTCAGACTGTATCAAAGACTCTAGGAATACTTCATCCGAAGGAGATCATACGAGATAGGACACATGTCTAAACTTTCAAATGGATTGACAGAGTGGAGAGCAGGCTCCATAGTCTGTATAGGATGACTCACCTGGTCAACTACTGGGACCAAGTCCCGAGAAGGTAAGCATGAAAACAAAGGTTGTTTCTCAGTAGCAATTGTACACAAAGGACATGAGGCCACATAGCTCACCTGTGGCGGGGTAGTGTCTATAGAAACACTGGGATTAATAAAGGAAAGACTTGGTCCCTAGTTGGGTCAAGAGACAGATCAAGAAAATCCAACTGATCGATAGTGACAATTTCTTCGCCATGATTAAAGTACATCACACGAAAGAATGTTGACACCACAGCTTGCATGGCATAGACATAATCACGTCTAAGGAGCATATTGAAGTCCAAGGGGTCTTCTATCACCATGAAGTCAACTAAGACGATCTTCCCACCCAAAGTAACAGGTGTTTGAGCAAGAATTCCCAAATCTATACAAGTTCTTCTATCAAACGCCAGTAATTGACTAGCAGTCGACACAAGGCTGGGAGATCCCATGCCTTGCCAAGCACGAGAAAACAAGATACTAACTGAGGCTCCTTCATCAACAATACAACGAGCAATCGTGTATGGTTCAACTTTGACCTTTATCTGGAAAGGTGCATCAGAAGGAAGGTGCAGCTCAACTAGGCTATTCCAATCAAATGAAGCAATCCGAGAGCTTAGTGGGGGTTGATCTGAAGTAAGTTTAGTGCCCCCTTGTTCAGTAAGTTCTGAACTGGCAATGAAGAAAATGTGACTAGCATACACTTCACTCTCCAAAGGAAGAGTGGGATTGGTCGCAATGGAATCGATTCAACCGCTTCATGAAAGTCACTCTCCAAAGGGAGAGTGGGATTGACCAAAGGTGACATTGGTTCAATCACATCAGGATCACTCTCTGAAAGAAGAGTGGGATCGACCAAATCTGAGATTGGTTTGACCACTTGATCAACCAGAGGTTGAGTAGGTTGTTGAGAAACTATAGGTTGTTTAGGAGAAGGAAATTCTTGAGTCTCGGACCACACTCTCCGCACCTCTGCGATAGCAGGGCACTGGTGAGTAAGATTATCTCCCTCACATAGCTTACAAGGGAACTTAAGTTTGCAGTTCGAACGACCAGTTTTCTCAACAGTATCAACATGACTAGTAGTGGCTGACTATTTTCTCTCAACATGACCTACATAGGCTGAGATTTTTCCCCCAGCATGACCACCAGAGGTTGGGTGACTGGGTCCAACATGACTAAGAGAGGCTACTAGTTGAAAATATTCAGAATGTTAAAAAATGGGATGACTATGAAACCAAACTCTTCTCACCTCCGCAATAGAAGGGCATTTATAAGTAAGGTGGTCTCCCTCACAAAGCTTACAAGGAAACTTGAGCTTGTGTTTTGAACGGGTAGTCTTTTCAACAATGTCAACATGACTCGCAGTGGCTGACTTTTTGTCCTCAACATGAGCCACAGAGGCCGAGAGACTTCCCCTAGCATGAACTGCAAAGGCTGAGAGACTGGGTCCAACATGACCTGCAGAGGTTGGATGGGCACCACCAGCATGAACAACAGAGGCTGAATGGTTAGGATCAACATGCTTTGCAATAGTTGAGTGTGTGCCCCCAGCATGAACTTCAAAGGCTGGGTGGATTGATCCAACATGACTTGTAGAGGTTGGATGGAGAGGTTCAACTTGAACACTAGAGTTTGAACGGGTTCCCTCAGCATGAACTACAAAGGATGAGTGACTAGATCCCATGTGACCTGGAAAGGTTGGCAGGATCCCACCAACATGATCAACAGAGACTAGATGGTGAAGATCAACTTGACTTGCAGAGGTTGAGTGCTTAGATCCAACATGACCTGCAGAGGTTGGATAGGTGCCCCCAGCATGAACTGCAGAGGCTAGGTGGTGAGGTTCAACTTGACTTGCAGAGGTTGAACGAGTGCCCCCTTTCTTATGTGCCTTCTTCCTATTCCTCCTTCTTTTACTCCTTTTAGACTGTCGGTTACTAGTATGAGTACTTTCAGCGCATGAGGTAGTAGGAGTAGGAGAATCAACTACAGGTGAAGGGGAAGCAGTGTTTTGATGCCCTTGATATAAGGAGCTTACTTGAGAAGCACCAGGAGCATTCGGGACAGTTGGAGTGGAAAACAACCACACCGGTAGCCCTAGGGTGAATCCAGGTAAATTCAAGGTGGCCATCAAAGGAACACCAACATTCCATGTGAGAGGAATAGTACAAGGAGTTCCCACCATAGGGATCTTTTGGTTGGTGTTCAAAGGGGTGCTAGCCATAGTTTCAAACTAGGAGACAAAGTCTGAGGTTGATAGGCACCCAAAAGTACAAAGCACACACCTGAAGGCAAACTAAGTATAGACAAACCACACAGCACTCACTAAAAATTCCTAAAGCCAAACAAACAAACAAGTATACGATATGCTTTCCAGAAGAAAGCTGATAGACAGTTACTTGGCGTCCCTGTAGATGTTCTTAGGCACGAGCAGAGGAATCACCCACCGCCCTCCCACACCTTCTACCGGGGTTACCTTCCAAGCCCGTCCAAAGTCAACCAGAAATAGCCTTCCAGTGTACCTGTGTATGAACCCTAAATGTCAGGCTACCTTAATTATATTGACAGTCTAGGGGGACAGTCGCAAGCCTGGTCCGTACGCATAGGCAAGGTAGCAAAGCTTGAAACCCTGTCTAAGACAGAATCCACAGATGCGCAAAAACCTTGGTCTACACTTTGACAAGGAATCAGAGGGTTATCTCCTCAGTCCAAGCCTCCATGCGGCCTCGTGCTTAACTCTCGTTTGAGAAGAGCTTCCCAGATACAATCAACATAAAAAAGGGTTTACCTAGTGATTGGCCAACTATGTCTGAATTTTAACACTTGTGGGAAGTTTAAACTCCCTACCCACAAGTCTGGCCTGAGCTAGTTAGTGTATGAGCCTATAAAATAAAACTTACTAATAATTTTTAAATTATATCGTTTATTTTAAGGGTTGTTTTTAGTTAGAGGGTAAATGGTGTGAAACTTATGTGGTGTTTTGACTCAAAGTTGAAATAAAATGACTAAGCAAAGAGAAATGAAATGCAAAAAGCAAAAACTATTCTCTTTATTTCTTCAAATAGAAACTTGAAAGCCACAAAAGAACAATTTCTTTTCATTTTTTCAAAAATAATGATATGCAGTGCATCAAAGAAAAAACTCTAATCTACATGCGTATTAAACAACTATATGTTCTTTTTATTTTTTTTTATAAATTTAAAAGAAAAACTACCTACAAACTAAATGTATGCAGATAACAAGAACAAAGCAAAATGAACTCTAATATACAACTACCAAATAGACTCTAGAATGACCTAAAGTCGGTATAAACCCTACTTGGAAGGAAGGCTTGCATAAGAGACAAGTCAACTATTTTGGCAAGGTGAAGTTAACCAACAAAAGAAGAAGGAAACAAAGACCAATAAGCTTCTAAGTTCAGACAAAGATCACTAACAGAGGCTGACCAGAAACATAAGCCAAAAATCAAAACAAACAAAGGGGGTAGGGGAATGGGCAAAGAGAAACCCTAAAGCTATAAAAAGACTTAACACATAGATAAAGAACAACCAAAAGGGATGACACTAACTCCTTGGAGTCATGCACTTGCAAAGGACCCCAAAAGACCTACCAAACAACCCACAATAGTAGAAAAAAACACAAAAATGGTGAAAACTGCCTTAGGAAGGCAAGGGAGGTGTTCTATCAGACAAATAAAGTGTTCCTAAGTGGCAAGAAAGACCTGAAAGCTTGCAAAACACTGAAAAAATACAGAGAAACCCCAAACAGACAAGGCTATCCCTAGCGAAGACGCCAGTTTTGTTGTAAAAGAAAGTTTCCTATGGCTAGGGTTTAAGAGGCCATCAACGTACTGGGGTTGAAAGAGAGATGCATAATGTTCAGCAAGTATATATAAGTAAGTTTCAGAGATTAGAATGGTTCATACCTTAGCCAAACGAAGGTTGATCCAAGCAGCCCTTCAATCCTCCTCTTGCTCCTCTTGCTCCAAGAGACCTGCAAAACGAATTATACCTTCCTCAAACCAATATGACCACATATAAAGCAATGATAATCAAATAAATACGAGATAATAATTTGATTAACATCATAATATGATCATAACCTAAGATTCAATCACACATTGAACAATTATTTGTGAAGAAGAAGGACATCACATCTTTATTAATCTTGAAAACAAGTACAAATATACCTTCTCTTCAAGTTGGGCACTTCACAAAACCTTGATTTGGTTATGTTGCTTCTCTTCTCCAAGGAACTCAGCCTCCAAGCTCTGCAACACAAGGAGATAACTTCCAAGGAAAAGGTGTGGTCAAAGAGAGCTCCAATTCCTCCAGCGTGACAATGCAAAAGTTCAAGTCCCATCTCATGGACCTCCCTACCTCTATTTGTATGCTTTATGAAGAGTTAGGGTCGAAGACAAAGTAGTTACAACTAAAGGAGTCAGTTGCATAACTACCCAAACTACCCAAATTTCAAAATACATATTTTTTTGACATTTTTAGGAGGCGTATGCAGGTTGCAGAGACAACAGTCGCGTACGTGAGGAGGTATACGCGGGTTGCAATGCAGAAAGTCACGTATTTAAGGCGTACGCGAGTATTATATATAGCAAGTCATGTACATACGCGGGTTTCCTTAAGGAAACTTGTGTACACATCAAAAAATCTCATTTTAAGGGTACTTTTGGGCATTTTCAGACTTTGGTGTCTTCTGGAAAGTTTTAGCTAACATAGATACCTTTCCAACGGTGCATAGATGAGGTCAAACGGAGTTACAGAAATCAAGATATGGGTCCTCCAAGTTAGGTGTTTTTTCAATGACTTTCATGAAATGTCGTCATGGAAGTGTCAACATGTGATGGAATCATGGGAAAGTGATCACAGGAAGAGATGTGTCATTTTGAACTATAACAATCTTCATCATTCATATTTGAGGATACTAAGAGACATGACCACAAGTTTTGTAGATTCAGCACAGAGCAGAGTGGTGTATGTAGAGGGTGTGCTTTGAGAAAGCACACCAACACTGCTTTTCCGAGCAGTGACAATAGATCAGAGGGAATGTTTGAGTTGATTCATTCAGATTTATGTGGTCCCATATCTTCTACCTCGTTGACAGGTTTTGAGTATTACATTACTTTCATCGATGACTTTCCCAAGAAGACCTGGATCTATTTCCTTAGAAGCAAGAAATCCAAGGAAGTCTTGCTTCAGTTCCAAGAGTTCAAAGCTCTTGTGGAGAACCAGACCAGAAAGAAGATCAAGGTACTTCGATTAGATAATGGGGGTGAGTATACTTCCCATGCATTCAATGAGTTTTGTAGACAAGAGGGGATCAAGAGACAGTTGACCGTTCCTTACACTCCATGACAAAATGGAGTGGTTGAAAGGAACAACCGCTCGATAGTGGGTGCATTTAGAGCCATGTTGCATGATCAGAGTCTTCCTTTCTTTCTATGGGCAGAGGGTTGCAGTACAGTTGTTTATGTGCATAACAAGAATCCGCACTGTGCCTTGGGGTGCAAAACTCATAAGGAGATGTTCACCGGGAAGATGCCTGAGATAGGCCACTTCCCGCATCTTTGGATTCCTTACATGTCCCTTCTAAGAAGAGGACAAAGTTGGAGGCTACTGGAGAGAGGGGTATTTTTGTTGAATATGAAGATACTTCATAGGCTTTCCGCATTTACCTTCCTGCACAGAGAAAAGTTGTGGTGAGGAGGGAGGTGAGATTTGAGGAGGAGCGAGCCTTCAGGAGATCTCAAGATTTTGAGATAGAGGAGCAGCAGGGTACTCCACAGGTGACAACATCACAGAGTTCAACAAGTTAGGGCACAGGGTCATAGGTTTCAGGAGTGAATTGGTCACAAGTTACAGGATCATTAGTTTCAGGGACTCGGTCTACAAGGACTTCTGGTACAAGGACAGTTTCACAAATCACAGGTTTACAGGTTACACCTTCAAGTGATTTGGATACACTTGGTACATGTTCAAGTTCACTAGGGATAGGATCTCAAACTGTTGGTACTTCTTCAGGGAGACATTTGTTTGATGAGGATGTAGAGGAGGGTTTGCAAGAAGATGCTTCTTCCAAGAAGAGAAAGCCAAGTTGGCTTAGGGAGCTTCTGAAGGAAGCAGAGGAGTCTGTGGGGCCACCTAGGAGGGAGGTCAGAGAGAGCAAGGCACCTGAGATATTTTCTAGCTACATGGCACAAGTGACTGGCTTGCGTGAGTTCGAGCCTACTACTTATGAGGAGGCTTTCGTACACCAAGTTTGGAGAGATGCCATGATGGAAGAGTACAATTCCATCATGAAGAATGGGGTGTGGGAAGTCGTTCCGAGACCAGAAGGGAAGTTAGTTGTGACTTCCAAGTGGATTTACAAAATCAAGCATGTTGTAGATGACAACATCAAGAAGTACAAAGCTCAATTTGTACCGTGTGCGTTCTCACAGATACAGAGAGTTGATTATGATGAGACCTTTGCGTCGGTTGCCAGATTTTCTTCGGTGAGAGCAATGATCTCCGTCGTGGCAGAGATGGGTTGGAGGATCCATCAGATGGATGTGAAGACCGCTTTTCTCAACGGTCTTCTACAGGAGGAGGTATATTTGGAGCAGCCACAGGACTTTGAGATTTATAACAGAGATTCTCATGTATGCAAGTTGAAAAAGGCCTTGTATAGTCTGAAGCAAGCCCCTCAGGCTTGGTACTCGAGGATTAATTCCTATTTGCTTTCGATTGGGTTTCGGAAGAGTGAGGCGGATCCCAACTTTTACTACATTGTGGTTGGTGGTGTTTTGCTTATTCTTCTGTTGTATGTTGATGACTTGTTCATTACTAGAGGGGAGCACATGATTGATGCATGCAAGAAGGATCTTGCTTTAGAGTTTGAGATGACCGACCTTGGGTTGATGCACTACTATCTAGGCATGGAGGTATGGCAGGAGGATGGACATGTTTTCCTGGGGCAAGGAAAATATGTTGCAGGTGTTCAGAGGATATCTCAGATGGAGGACTACAGACCTATGTCTACCCCCATGATCACCAACTGGAAGAAGGTTCATGCTTCTGAGGGAGAGTTGGTGGATCCTACATTGTTTCGTCAACTCATTGGTTTGTTGATTTATTTGGTCAACACCATACCATATATGATTTTTGCAGTGAACACTCTCAGTCAATTCATGGTGGAGCCCAGGAGATTGCACTAGGTAGCTGCAAAACATATTTTGAGATACCTTGTTGGGACTGTAAACTATGGTCTGGACTACAAGAGGTCAGGTGGAGTGTACTTGGTTGGCATCACGGATTCAGATTGAGCATGAAGTGCTTCGAACTGGAAGAGCACTTCTAGTTGATGTTTTAGATTGGGCTCAGTTGTTGTGTCGTGCTTCAACCGGAAGCAAAAGTCTGTTACTTTGACTTCTGCAGAGGATAAGTACATGGCATTTAGTCAGGCTAGTTGCGAGGCATTGTGGCTTCGCAAGTTCATGGTTGATTTATTTGGTAAGGAGTTTAGGCCTACTATCATTCACTGTGACTATCACAGTTGCATCGGGCTCTCTGAGAATCCAGTGTTTCATGACATGTCAAAAAACATTGAGATCAGATACCACTTCATCAAAGATTATGTCCAGTGTAATGTCCCTTTTTGAAATTTTTTTAAATGACCAATTATTTCACTTTTTCCCCAATTTTGACCTTAACTAGTTTTGATGTCTAGACCTCCAAATTGAACCAAATGCTTCCAAATTTTCTCTGAAGGTACATGACTGATAATATAACTTAAATACCATGATAATGTATGTTTTGTGACCTCCCAATTACTTCTGCAAAATTGTTTAATGTTATGTTCAAAGTATGATTCTTTACTAGCAAATTGGAGCTCCAATTCCCCCCTGGGTAATTGCCGAAAATGGCTTCACAAATGATCCTAAAGTCACTTGAATTTCTGAACAGATGCTGGGTATGTGTAAGGTACATTTTCAAAGTCTCATATGCATCATGGTTCAGTTTATACAGTCTGTTATGACTCTTTCCAAAACAACCACCAAGTCACGATTTCGACCCTTGGGGAAAATGCACCAAATCTTCTCCCAATGCAATAAAAATGAGTAAAATGGCTTCCAATGCTTAAGTACTGAACATGAGACTAGAAATAAACATTTATTATAGTCCATCCATCATACATTTATCAGAGATGCATTCCTCCATTCGAAATAATAAGCATTACCATGGCATATATCAAAATGGAGTGGAAATGGTCATTGTTTGCTCACTAAAAGTCATTTTGACATACAACTCTTGGGAATTTCAACTTGAAACTTTCTAAGAATGAAGAACATAGAATATTGAACTGTTTCCAATCATAAATGGACAATGAAAGGCTCTCCCAATTCGAAATCATCAGCATTACAATGGTTCACAACAAGATAGTGGGGAAATGACACTATTTCTTCATTGTTCAACATTTTTACATGAATTATTTTGGGTTTTTCGACCTGAGAGTCTTCTAAACATGAAATACAGAGCATATACTTCAGAACATAAGATAATGAACATTAGAATCTTCCCCAAAGAGATCAATAGCTCACCCAAAGCGCAATCCCTCCATTGGCATGAATATGGTGTGAAAACTGGAAATAGTTGAGAGAGAGTGCTGCAATAGAAGAATCCACATGCTTTCCTGTAGCTTACACCTGCAAATAAGACTCCATGAAAGACCTAAGTGGCCTTTCCAAACACCAACTAGGATGGGAATCTTTCACCCTCGAAATTGGCTTAAACAAGAAAACTAGTCATCCACTAGCTCTCACAATTCACAAATGAGCAAAAGCTTTTTCTCATAGCTGATCCCTGCATTTTATAAACATTATTGGTATTCTAAGGTTCCAAATCCATCCATAAACAAAAGCCAAGTCGAATTGGTGTGGCTGCTCATGCTATGCCATGTGGCCTCTCTCTTCGCCTTCCCTCTTCTCCCAAATTTGAGTAGGAGCCTCTTAGCCTTCTCCAACTCCCAATTTAGACCTCTAAGATGCTCTATTCAGTCCTGACATGTCAGTATGTCAGCCTTCAGATCTGAATTGTGTCATAACTGTCATAGAATCTCCATCATTGGTGTCATAGATGTCATAAATGTAAGGGGAATCTAGCCAAGTGTCCATGAAACTCCCATTTGGCTCTTCCTCTCCCATGTAAGTTACAATTCATCCCAAATTCGACCTATGAAGTATATGGACAAGTATATTAGCCTTATAATCCATCCAAAAACATTAAACTTCCCATATATTATAATTTGCAAGAGAAAGATACCATTTAACATAGGAATTCTAGCTAGTGTGGGCCCCATAGTCTCCATGTGTCTTCATGCTCTATTACCACTTCCATTTTCTCTTGTATTTATTTAATAAGATCAATTATTAAACATTTATCCCCTTCTAATGTCTAAACATTATCCCCCTTATTCCAAATCTCAAAGCTTCCACCCCCAACCTAGGAAACTAGTGATTTTCCTCCTTAGCAATTATTTGACTTTTAGCATCCATTTGACAACTTTCATGAATATGGAAAATGTGATTTGGCCATTGTGAAACAATGCTAAATTTGGGACATTACAAATCCTCCCTTCCCAATATTGCTTGTCCTCAAGCAATTTCAAACATAGTTGTTGAAGAACTTGCTTTCTGTATGATTCTTTGAAGTTGCCACTAAGTTGCCCACTTTGAGTCTTTGAGATACCATGAATATTTCAGAGAGGAACCACCATGCTTGCTGCTGCAGTACTCTGATTAAAATCACCTTATTAAATGGGGAATCCATCTCCCATATTGCTTGTCTCCCAAAGAATTTGAAATCAATGGGAGTAAAAACTATCCCAGGGTTCCATTGCTTGCATTGCACTCCAACAATTAAGAGTGCTCTCCAACCCATACCATTTGGAAAGAGAATTCTTGGA
The DNA here is from genome assembly GCA_001517045.1 of Pseudotsuga menziesii. Classification (NCBI taxonomy): domain Eukaryota; kingdom Viridiplantae; phylum Streptophyta; class Pinopsida; order Pinales; family Pinaceae; genus Pseudotsuga; species Pseudotsuga menziesii. The sequence goes on along the minus strand of LPNX010646567.1, from coordinate 117,105 downwards.
TCCCATTTTCTTGTATGCATTCTTCCAAACATCATTAGTGCATAATATATATCATCAAAGTATACAACAACATAATAAGAATGTACATCAAGGAGGTGCCTCACCAAGCAGTCATGAAAGTGCTTATACCTCCCAATGAGTAGACTACCATTTGCCAAGTGCATACAAGCTTCAAGTGACCAATCAAATCTGCTCCAATGACATAGGTGAGGATTCCATGTCTCATTATGTTGCTCCAAGTATATATAATGTGCATCAATATAATAAGCCACGGGTTCTTTCATCCAAGGAGTGAATGAAGAACCTCCACCAAAATCTGAACCAAATAATGAGCAAAGAAAACATGAAGACTTCAAGTGGATCAAAGAAGTCCCATCAATACACCCATGAATATGTATATCATCATGAAATAATAGAGGATTTTGCTGCCAATAATAATGTTCCTCAATCATATCCCACTTCACCCAAGTGTTGGATGAATTTCCTCCAACATCAAATGAACCAAGTGTTGAGCAAGAAAAACCATGAGCCTTCAAGTGACTCAAATGAACATCATAGGTGCACCCATGTAGATGTGTATAATCATAATGTAAAAAATGATGCTGCTGAAAATGTAAATAATATGGTTCTCTAATAATTCCATCATCAAAAGAAGAAATAGAATTTCCATGCTCTTCATGTGGCACCATCAAAAAGAAACCTTTCACCCATACTTCATTAGGATGACTGTTGCAAAATTTAGAAGTGTAGGATGTAGGAGAAAGAACCAACTCACCCAAATGATCAGTAAGTGAAAAATTGTCATAATGTGAAGTATCCATAGGGGTAGGATTATTCACCTCCCTAGAAAATGCAAAACTTTCTTCATGGGTTGGTTCCAAGGTATTGGAATTATGCACTTCTTCAAAAATTGTGTAACCATTTTCAAGAGGCAACTCAAGTTCCTCTTCCACCATTTCTAGTGATTGGATCTCATCACTATAATCCTCAAGCATATCAAGAACCTCCAATTTTTCATGTTTCTCATGATCCATCATGTCATGAGAATCCTCCAAGCAATCTACTTTATGAAAATCTGAAACATCAGAGGAAAAACAAGTGTCTTGCAACTTTTCAAGAAGTTGCTCATTTTGAATTGTGAGCTTATCAATAACTTCATTATTCTTCAAGTAGGATTCATGTAACCATTCAATAAGCTCAATGACATTTTTTCTATCAAAAAGCAAAGACATGAAATTACCTTTGATGTTGCACATTGCTCTTTGGATCTTCTCCATGTCTTCAAGGAATGATGGCTCCTCCAAGGAAGTAGCTCTCCAACAAGAATTTGATACCAATGCTTGAGTGTCATGGAGTATTCTAAGGGCCTCTTGGATCTTCTTTTCATTCATCTTTAAGGACCTTTCAAGAAAATGAGGCTCTTGCAAATGAACCTCCTCATCTTCTTCCTTCTTGCTTGGACCAACTTCATGAAGCTCAAGTGGTGATGGGGAAGTTGATCTTGTTTCTTCTTCAACTGCTACAAGGTCTTCATTTTCATGTTTAATGGAATTTTGGCTTGCAGCAACATTTTGAAATCTGATCTCTATCACCAACATAGAGTTGTGAGCACCCATCAATAGGTATTCTGATCAGGATTTATGCAGGAATGCAACAGAATACACAAATAACCATAGAAACAAATATGCAGCGGAAATAACACTTCAATTCATTAATCAATAACTGAAACTTGTTTACATACAGAATGGAAATAAACTAGCTAGAGTGCTGGTAGCTTATCTCTGAGAAGAGATGTGGCGGCTACATGCCTCTGAACTCTGTGTTACAATGAAGCTCGAAGGCCTATATATTATTGAAAAACAATGGAAACCCTACACATCCAAAAACCTAACCATAGGAGGTGAAACGCATTAATGTGGGCCCCGTTGGGTAACTTGGTACATCAATTTCCCGGGGTCGTAACTTTAACATACTATCTCCGTTTGACACGCATGATACATCGTTAAAAAGATCTATTTAAGGACTACATCCATAACCAAAAAATATTGAGTCCAGAACGGACTCATATTTTCCCAACCATTCGATGCCAAAAAAACGTCTTTTAGGGCCTCAAAACGGCTCTGAAAGTTTAGGACCTGAAAACTGCCAAAAATAGTAAATTGTGCTACAATTAAGGAAACTGGAAAACTGAAAGAAACAGTGGTGGGGGTCCAAGAGGAATAGGTGGGTGGCCACCAATATCCTCCTGGATCATTCATCCCCCCTCAGGAAGCAATGGTCCCCATTGCATTGAGTTCCTCCATGAGATGAGGAAACTTCTATTGAACTTGGTCCCCGGTGAGCCACTTTCCCTGGTGAAGGAGTTGGCCTGCTTTGACAACTCGATATAGTTGGATCTTCTGCTGGCGGGTGTTCTTGAACTGTGTGTCCATAATCCGATCAGTTGTGGCTTGTTCCATGCAGTCGGGGTTTAACTCTGCTGGTGTGAGTTGTTTTGCCACATCTGATGTGTCCAGTAGAGGTGGAAAGTAGGGCCGAAGGCGGTCCACATTGAACACTGGGTGCAGACCAATGAATGGTGGAATACTAAGCTCGAAGGCATTGTCCCCAACAACCTTGGTGATGGTGTATGGCCCATATCGGAGCGGGCGAAGCTTGCGGTGGGGTCCAGCGAGGCACTCCTTCTGTAAATGTAGCCACACTTTGTCGCCCACCTGGAAGTTGTGTTGCACCCGATGCTGATCATGTCGCTGCTTGTACTTAGCATTGGATATGTCCAATATGTCATGAACCTGTTGGCGAATGTGTTGAATGCGCTCAATGAAGCTGTTTGCCTTGGAAACTTCAAACAGGATATGAGCTGAATCAGCCTGAGTAGCTGCAAATGCCATGGCTATGTCAATGGGACATAGTGGCTGGAATCCCAAGCCCACCTGAAAGGGGCTGTGGTTGGTTGAGTTGTGGAGGGCCCGATTATAGCTGTGTTGTACATAGGGGGGGCTCTCATTCCATGTGCGTGGATGCTTTGAGTTGTACATGCGCTGTTGCCCACCTATTTCGACTAGGTGGAAACTCCATGTATATGAGGATGTACATAGTTGTACAAATGGTACCTTGGAAAAATCTGAGGATTTTTTCACTTCTGCAGGGCAATTGCCCCTTTGTAAAAATGAAATGTCTGCTCCCTTGCGTGGGAAAATTAATGTAATTATATGTGCTAGTGTGGGTCATATGATGTGGATGCCACACCATGGAACTGGTTGTTAGGGAAGTCCCCTCATCGAGTGTTTTTTCCCTTTCCAATTAATCTTGTTGTGTAAACGATTTTAATTGGTTTGGTTTTTCACTCAAAATCCTCCAAAGTGGTGACGGGCGTTCTAACAGTCAAGTCCATGGGGTGGCTAAGGTTTCAAAATGTTATTCATGACCATGCTAGACATTTGTATAGAGTCTTGCGAAGTTTCGTTGTGTTGTTGTATTTTTATTAATTTTTTCTAGTTAATTAACTTCACCCCTTGGTGGTTAATTAACTCAGTTTTGATGTAATAATGTAATTGCTCAAGCACTGGCATTTTGTAATAGGGGCTATGAATGCAAGGTAAATTGCTATGAAACCCCCTAATCCACTGCTTCAAGTCCCATGTCATTCAAACAAGTGGTTGAAGAGATAGACCAATTTTGGTCAGGAGGGGTCTATCTCCCCTAGGGAATTAATTAATTTCCCTCAGTCAAAAATTCATATTATTTGATTTTGAAGGAAAAAATCAAATAATGCCATGGTAATTTTGTTTGGGTGTTGTTAAACCTAGGAAAATTTATTTCAAATTTTTTCCACCCCCATGGCCAAGATATTAATTTTTGAAATTATTTTAAATTTTCTCAACTTAAAAATTGGGAAATTTTAAAATTCAATTTTAAAAATTAAATCTAAGGTGAAATAAGGTATTTAACCTAAGTCTAAAGGTTGAATGTTTTGGAGCCAAAGGCTAAAAGTCAAAACCAAGATTTAGAGGGGCGCTACCATAAAGGAAAGAGCCACATTTGGAGGCGTCACTACTTATAGAGGGGCGCTAGCCATTGAAAACGAGCCAAAAACCAAATAGAGGAGGCGCTAATGGATAGTGGGCTGCTACAATTGGTGGAGGCTCTACCAAATAAAGGGGGCGCATGCATAAAAGGACCCCAAATGTGGAGGTGTCACCATTTTAAAAGAAAGGCGCTACACATAGTATGGAGGGCGCTAGCCATAAAGGGGCGCTACCATCTTTGGAGAGGGCGTCATTTTTGGAGAGGGCGCTACATGCATTTAGAAAGGCGCCAACTTAGAGGAGGGCGCCAACACTTGGTGAAGGGGCGCTAAAATTGGAGGCGCCTAGCTCTTGGGCCCACTAAAGTGATCTCAAAGGTGGACATTTTGGTCAAACCCTAGATCTAAGGGTGGAGAATGCTTAAGACATGGATCAAGCATCTAAGCCATGGATTGAAAAATAATCTAAGGGTGGAGAATGGTTGAGAGGGTGCAAAAGTCAAATACCTAGATCTAGTGGTGGAGATCTAATGTAGATCTGGATCTAATCTTGGCCGTTGATTTTCAAGGGGTTGGGGTCTTCTTCAACTATATAATGGGGGTCTCACTCCCTCATTTGACATGATCTCTCGTGCTATTGTTATGCTGCTGGAATATTTCCCCACTCTTCTCTCATATTCTTTTGGCTATTGTAATCTTCTTGCCCTAGTTGGGCTTAATACAAGTGATCTTTGGAGAAGTTTTGGGTGTCTTTCTTCTACATTTCATGCTTCTTTTGTAAGGTAACTTGCTTTATATTTATTTGATTTGCAGTTGTATTTGCTTAGATAGCTCTCCACAAAGTATTTTGTGGAGAGACTTGTAGGTAGAAGTATTTCTATCTGCATTTGTGAGTAGATTAGTAAGATTCTACAAAGTATTTTGTAGGATTTATTTTTGTGCTCACCTCTTTGCTTACATTTTGCAACTCTTATAAGTTTATTTGCAGGGATCTAAAGCAAAGGAGCATTCCTCCATTGGTTATATTTCTGTTTTTTCATTTTCGCACATTTGTTTACAAGGGTTTTGAAACTCAGTTTTTATCATCGTATAGTGATAAAAACCTTGGTTTTAAGGCCCTAACCCTTAGTATGTTAGTTAAATGCTTCAGATTTATTGTTTTAGCATCATTTAGGTGGCTGGAAACTCAGTTTTCAGCCCTCTAAACATTATATTTCTGTTATTTTTACACTCAGATTTTTACTGTAAATTAGTGATTTCTGGGTACTAATTTTTCTGATAGTTTCTTTAGTGTTTACTGTGATTTCCAGCGAACAAAGCTTGCTGGTTTGTGACAGGTTTTACACAGGTGAAGGGGAGGTGCTGCCCAAATTGGCCCAGAAATACCTCAACCTTCAAACAGTTCCAAAAGGGGTTCAAACCCTCACCTTTCTCTCATCTTTTTCTGATATTTGTAAGCCCCAACGAGAAGTTCTCTTGGGGTATTCTGCAAAAGTTAATAAGCATTTGTAATCTATATGTAAATAGATTAGGAGGTAGGGTAGGAAGTAGCATACTAGTTGCTTAGATTTCTGTTTATGCAATTTTTTCTGTCTAGCCACCTATCTTTGTGACAGACTACCATCTCTGTCACAGAGATTGAAGTGAGGTTAGTTCACTCAGTTTTATTTCTGTTTCCCACCTATCTCTGTTACAGACCACCATCTCTGTAACAGAGATTGTTGTGCGGTTAGGCATTGTTTAGCTAGTTGCATTTTTCTGATTTAAAGTAACTAGATTACTAGTTTTATTTTCTGTTTACCCACCTATATTTGTGACAGACCACCATCTCTGTTACAAAGATTGTTGTGAGGTTAGTTTACTGTTTTAGTTAGTTGTATTTTTTTTTTAAGTTCGGTATTTTTAATTTTCTGTTAAAGGGTAATCATACAACCCATCTATCCTGTGTATCCTCTATCCACTTGTCATCTCCCTTTAGGGACTTCGAGTTGGATATGAAAAACAGGAGAAGTGGGGGTTTAGGTAATTAAAACAACATTCTTTTTTCTAATACAATCAACACATTTTATTTTCCAAGTCCAAGATCAAGTACCAGCACCTCCCATAAGGGATACCGCTTGGTTGATCTTGTTGATAGTTTTAAAATTTACCTTGTATGCTAATCATCAAGACTAAAATTTAGTTCTAAAATTAACCAACAACAACTTCACTATTTCCTGCTCCTCTACTCGGTTATCACCCTTCGGGGTACTCACGAGATACGACAGGGGATAGAGAAGTCTTAGTTTAATAAGCATCCATCTAGTAATTTTCCTGTTAAATAAAAAACAGTGACCTCGGAGGCGACTTGGGGTAGTAGACTGTGGGGGGTCTCTAGGCGTTTTACGTCCTCCTTATTGAGCACCAGGCCATTGGGGTTTGATCTGTGAGCTACGGGTGGGATTTGCTCCCACTTTGTTGACCGCAACAGCATTCTCTCTTTGACTTGAGAAATACTGGATTGGGGTAGTCACACCACCGGTTTGAAAACTAAAACTCAAGAAGAAAAACATTAATAAAATTTATTAAAATCAACCAAGAGACATTGCAAAACGTCCTACAAACACAAGTCATTGTTGTTTATCTTTGCCTTGCTGTTCAACGTTTTACTACAAGCACTTTCACATTTTATTTCACTGCAAGCTTTTCACTTTTCAGTTACAAGTTTTTTCCTTTCAGTTTCGCAAACTCTTGTGGTGGCATTTTTAGTTCATTTGATTAAGTAATCATACTGTTTAGTAATCTGTAGATCTTGTCTATTAAGCTTAATAATTGTTCCATTTATTCAATCTGTTATAATTGTGGATATTGTTAATACTGGTTAACTGCTCATTCATTTTTGTTTATATTGTTCATAGTATTTCATTTGTCCATATTGTAACCTGGTGGTTAATTAACTTAGATTTAAATTTCATTTGTAAATTTGTAAAGTTGTAATTTATCCTTAGACTCCATTTGTTAATAGGCACTAGTCTTCATTTATCTCAAGGTTTGCTTGTCATTAAAAGGAATTCTTTGCATTTGCATGATTCTTGTCATTCCTTAGATAGTATAAAGTCTTATCCTCACCATCTTAAAAAAAGATCCCTTTAGTTAATTTATAATTAATTAATAAATCTGGAACTTAGTTTTCCTGTAGGGACTACCCCCCTTGGCTCTGTTGGGATATTGCCTTAACGGAGGAGTTGTAGACTGTTGTGACAGTGGTCCCCAGCTCTCGCTTGCCTCCAAGGACACACATAGCAGGTTGTGACTTTCTTGTGCCTTAAAGTGTGAATTAGGCGGCAACATCTTTGGCGCCATTGCCGGGGACAAGTCATTTGTCCTTTGTCTGACTTAATTAATTAATTTTTATTTTTTTCAATTTGTTAAACTGTTAATCAAATTCTTTAATTAATTTTAATAACTTATTTTCCCATATTAGAGCTATTTTTTTCTCCAAGTGGCGACTCCACTTCAAAATATAGTAAGGTATTCTACCCGGAGCCATTCAAGTGGTCTACTCAACTCCCTCACTGAGCCTGAAAGGGTGTATAGGAGGAGGTTGAATAGACTTGCTCCCCGTAGACTCCTTGCAAATCTTGGAGAAGAGGCTATCTCTGATATCCATTTGTTGTTTGCCCAAAACAACCAATCCTCACCAATGGATGATCTATGCAAGCCATGTGATTTTTCTAACATCATTGGTTATCCTCATGATTTGCCAGATAAAGCTATAGAAAAGTTACCTTCCTTTCAAGGTAATAATGCCATCAGTGCCAAGTCTCACATCACCAAGTTCAACCAATGCCTTGCCAAGTGGTGTAATGCTCATAACTATGAGGATGTCAAGATGAGGCTGTTTATTTTGTCTTTGGAAGATGATGCCATGGAATGGTTTCAAGATCAGAATGACAATAAGTTCAAAACTCTCAAGGAAATCATTGAAGCCTTCAATGATAGATGGGGTGATAGAAGGGATAACCATTTCTTGTTGGCAGCCTTGCATACTAGTCATAAGCAAGAGAATGAGCCCATGGAAGAATTTAATAAAAGGTTTAATGACTTAGTAAAAAGTCTCCCTGCAGACATCAAACCCCAAGAAGCATCTCTCTTGATTTATTACATCCAAGCATTTGAAGGAGAAATGAAATATCAGATAAGGGATAAGGAACCTGCAAATCTTAAGGATGCACAAGAAAAAGCTATCAAGATAGATAAAAACATGCAAGCTGCTGGTAAATCTAATATTCTTGGGTTTTCAAGGGGTAGTTCTTCAAAGGCTAATGAAGTAAAAAAAGTTAAGTCTGAAAACCAGGAACCTCAAGGTGACTCCATAGATAAGCTCACCCAACTGATTAAGCAAATGGAAGTGAATCATGCTAATCAGCTAGCTGCCATGCAGGCAAACCAGACAGCCTTACAAAACAAGGTAGTTTCTTTGGAAAGAAACAGAGGAAATAATTTCTATCCAAACAAGCCTAATGATAGGTGGAAAAACCAAAGACGCCCCCCACCTCAAGATCAAAGGCCCCCTAATCCTCTAGAGTCTACCAATGTGGTTGATCATCAAGCTATTCCATATTGTAGGCCTTGTGGGGATTTTCATGAAGAAAACACTTGTCAAGTCTTTTTGCAAATCATAAATAATAAAATGAATGAAAAAACAGAGAATGAACAAGTGAACATGTGTGGGCAGAAGTATGATATTGGCATGCATGAATGGATGGATTTAGTTGAGAATAGTCAAAGTGTTGAATCAATAAATGAAGTAGCAGAAGCAGCTTTTGGCCCTAAGCCTAGTGAGCAGCAAGTGTCAGATTTCCCTAGGTATAGAGGAATAACTTACCAAAGAAATGGTAAGAAGAATCAAAGTCAAGAAAGAACTCCAACCAATGTTCCTAAGGTACCTCCTCCCCCTCCTGTTTCAATTGCTCCTAATACACAATTAAACATTGATATAGGAGGTTGGTTAAATAATGCTAAGATGTTGGTTCCTGTAGCAGAACTCATGAAGATCCCTTCTCAAAAGGGAAAATTGCTCAAAGCTATAGAAGAACCTTGTCAGAATAATGTTGACAAATCCATAGCCTACCATGATGCATCTGTCATTCTTCAGAGTATGGACAAAAGAAATGAAAAGAACCAGCCATTCTTCCTCTCATTGTTAGTAAACAATCATCTTTTACACAACTGCATGTTAGATTCAGGGGCTAGCTCAAATGTCATGACTAAAAAAGTTATGGAACAATTAAATCTAAGGATCTCAAGGCCTTATCATAACATTTGCGCAATGGATAGTAAGATGATTGAAGTGTGTGGTTTAATTAAAGGCTTACAAGTACACTTAGCAGCTTTTCCAAACATTCAAATAGAAATGGACATAGTAGTGATAGATGTCCCAGATGCTTGGGGTATGTTACTCTCAAGAAAAACTGGAGCAGACTTAGGAGGAAATATTCAAATGGACTTAACTTATGCCACCATTCCAACTCCTGAAGGGAGTTCTGTTAGATTGAATCGAGAGTTGGAGATGAGACACCATGTAGAAGACCCAAGAAATCCAAGCAATGAATTAAAGTATAAAACTTAAGACTTGGGAAATTATGCAATTTTGGCTAACTCTTGGGGACCTATTGAAGAATCAAGTGAGGATGAAAGAGTTAATCAAATTTGGCATATGCACTTTGATGGGGCCTTCTCCAGAGCTGGTAAAGGTGCAGGCATAGTTATTGAATCCCCTTCTCATAAGGAATTCAATTTTTCCTATAGACTAGAATTTAATGCCACCAACAATGTGCCTGAGTATGAAGCCTTGCTCCTTGGTTTAGAGGTGTGTAAAGATAAGGGTATCAAGAGGTTAGAGGTCAAAGGTGATTATAATTTGATCATTTCGCAGGTTAATAAACAGTTTGCTTGCAAATCAGAAAGGTTAAGAAGATATAGGGATGCAATTTTGGAACTGGTTCCATGCTTTGATCACATAGAATTTATTGCAATTCCTAGAGAATTTAATGCTAAGGCATATAGACTTGCAGTTGCTGCTCACACCCTTCAGAGACCACTAGAGTTAGTAGATAAAGAAGTTAAAATGGAAGTTATCTTCAGGCCTTCAGTTCCAGATAATGTAGATAATTGGCAAGTCTTTGATGATGATAAACAAGTGATTAAGTTTTTGAGTAATATAGGAGAATTTGCTGACTTTCACATTAGTGAAGAGGAAGAAGGTTGTTATTATGCAGAAGAAAATCAAAAGCTTAATCCAGCCCCTAGGAAAGTTGTGTCTTTAGAAAGGGCATTTGATAGAGAAGATGGCCATAAACCTAAAGAAGGATCAGGTACAAAGCCAAGTGATTACATAGAGGTAAACATAGGCACAAAGGAAGAACCTAGGATGGTTAAAATTGGGAAATCAACACCCAAAGATGAAAGAGAACAGATTATTAATTTACTAAGGGAATATAGAGATGTTTTGGCCTTCACATATGACGAGCTTAAAGTCTATAGGAAAGATGTAATTCAACACACTATTCCACTTAAAGAAGAAGCCAAACCATTTAAACAGAAACTTAGGCAAATAAATCCTAAGTTGGCTCCCTTAGTACAACAAGAACTTCAAAAGATGTTGAAAGCTGGAATAATAGCCCACACTAGACATTCCTCTTGGTGCTCCAATTTCGTGGTGGTTAGAAAGAAGAATGGTCAAATCAGGTTGTGTGTGGACTTCAGAAATCTAAATATTGTATGCAAGAAAGATAATTATCCCCTCCCTAAAATGGAAACTTTATTGCAAAGAGTAACAGGATCTAGTATGATTTCAATGCTTGATGGTTTTTCTGGTTATAACCAAGTCAGAGTTAAAGAAGAAGATAGGCATAAAACAACTTTTACAACTCCTTGGGGAACCTTTGAATATATAAGAATGCCTTTCGGTTTATCTAATGCTGGAGCTACTTTTCAAAGAGCAATGGACTATGCTTTCAGAGGTTTAATTGGGAAAATTATTGAAATTTATCAGGATGATCTAACGGTTTTTTCTAAGGATGGGAAAAGTCACATAGGGAACTTAAAACAGGTTTTTGAAAGATGCAGAGAATTTGAGATCTCTTTAAATCTAGCCAAGTCAGTTTTTGGGGTTACTGAGGGGAAATTATTGGGTCACATAATTTGCAAAGAAGGTGTCAAAATAGATCCGGAAAGAGTTGCAGCCATTGCTAAACTCCCCTTGCCTAATACAAAGAAAGGCCTCCAATCCTTCTTTGGTACAATTAATTTCCTTAGAAGATTTATTCCTAATCTAGCAGAAGTAACTAAGCCTTTGAATAAGTTGCTTAGAAATGATGTCAAGTTTCAATGGGATGAAACAGGAAAAAGAGCTTTCCAACAAATAAAAGATGCATGTGGTCAAGCTCCCGTATTGGTCAGCCCGGATTACGCTAAAGAATTCTATCTTTTCTCCTTTGCATCTGAAGACACCATTGCTGGTGTTTTATTACAGAAAAATGACCAAGGTCAAGAACAACCCATAGCATACATGAGCAAAATCTTAAGAGATTCAGAATTAAAGTACCATATAATAGAAAAACAGGTTTATGCCTTGGTAAAATCTCTTAAGCATTTCAGTATTTTCATAGGGTATGCCAAAGTAATTGGGTATGTTCCTAGTACAACAAATAAAGATGTGTTAACTCAAGAAGAAGGCCTAGGTCCAAGAAGTAGACGGGTTGCTAAAATTAAGGAATATGACTTAGAAATCAGGCCCACTAAATTAATCAAGGGACAAGGATTAGCTAAGATGTTGACAGAAAGTAATGAGAAGGCTTTAGGCTTGGTTGATCAAAATATGGTTTGTGAGATTGATGTTCCAGAGTCATCCCCGGATTCCTTAAAGCTTGAGCAAGTTGAATGGTATTCTGATATTATCTTTTATCTTAAAAACTTGACTTGCCCAAGTCATCTTGTTGGTCATAAGAGAAGAGCCTTAAGGCTCAAAGCATACAAGTATATCTTAATTAAAGATGGTTTAGGATGGAGGAATCCAGATGGGATTATCTTTAGATGTGTGGACGAGAATGAATCTAAAAAACTAATGGATGACTTTCATAATGGTTTTTGTGGTGGTCACTTTGCTGCTAGAACCACCACCCATAAGATTCTTAGAGCTAGATATTATTGGCCCACCATCTTTTCAGATGTGCATCAGTTTGTGAGGAAATGTGAACCTTGTCAATTGTTCACTGGAAAACAGAAGTTAGTTGCCCTTCCCCTTCAACTAGTTGTTGTAGAAGCACCTTTTCAGCAGTGGGGTTTAGACTTCATCGAGAAATTTAAGGATAATTCAAGTAATGGTTTTTCATGAATTATAACAGCTACAGATTACTTCACTAAATGGGTAGAGGCTATTCCCACTAAATCTGCAAATGAAAAAGTAATCATGGATTTTCTTGAAGATAGGATAATAACAAGATTTGGAGTGCCTTCAAAGATAGTAACAGATAATGCTAAGGCCTTTTGTTCAGCAGAAATGTCTGCATTTTGTTTAAAGTATGGCATTATATTATCTCATGCATCAGTTTATTATCCTCAAGGAAATGGTCAAGCAGAGTCTAGTAACAAAAACTTAATGACCATAGTCAAGAAAATTGTAGGGGAAAACAAAAGGTCTTGGGATAGTAAAATAAAGCATGCTTTATGGGCTGATAGAATAACAAAGAAAGCCTCTACAGGCAAGAGTCCTTTTGAGTTGGTATATGGTGTAGAAGCTCAGCTACCAGTTCACCTTACCCTGCCAGTGTATCAGTTGCTCCGAGAGTTTGACATAGAAGAGTTTGCACTTCAAAACAGAATAAATCAGTTAGTAGAGTTGGATGAAATAAGGAGAAAAGCTTATGACCAAAACTTCAGAAGTCAAGTAAAGACAAAGAAAACCTTTGACAAGTCAGCTAGACAGAGAGACTTCAAAGTAGGGGATACAGTTGTCCTATGGGACAAAGGCAGAGAAAAGCCAGGGAAGCATGGGAAATTTGACAGCCTATGGTTAGGCCCTTATGTGATCAGATAAGTTGCAGGTCCAAATTCTTTCAATCTGAGTCACTTGGATGGTGAGCCATTGAACATTCCAAGGAATGGTCAACAGCTCAAATTTTATTACACATAGAGTCAACATGGTGTCCAAAGGGACACCCTTTGTAACGTATCTCTAACCCTTTTCCCTTGCATTTCTTTAAAGTTTTCTATTATTTCATTGGTTTATTCATTATGCATATAGATGTGAGTAATTGTATGTCTATTTCATTTTGTATAGCAATTTCATTTATTTATATTGTTTATTGTTTATTTATTGGTCTTTGCTGGAGGTCTTATGTTGGTTATTGGTGAGAAATTTGTGGTTGCAGGATTCTGGAGTTCTCATATGCTCTCCGATGATCGAACACATGTCCCCTAGTTGGAGCCAGATGTTGCCCACCTATTTCGACTATGTGGCAACTCCATGTACATGAGGATGTACATAGTTGTACAAATGGTACCTTGGAAAAATCTGAGGATTTTTTCACTTCTGCAGGGCAATTGCCCCTTTGTAAAAACGAAATGTCCGCTCCCCTGCGTGGGAAAATTAATGTAATTATATGTGCAAATTGTGGGTCATATGATATGGATGCCACACCATGGAACTGGTTGTTAGGGAAGTCCCCTCATCGAGTGTTTTTTCCCTTTCCAATTAATCTTGTTGTGTAAATGATTTTAATTGGTTTGGTTTTTCACTCAAAATCCTCCAAAGTGGTGACGGGCGTTCTAACAGTCAAATCCATGGGGTGGCTAAGGTTTCAAATGTTATTCATGACCATGCTAGACATTTGTATAGAGTCTTGCGAAGTTTCGTTGTGTTGTTGTATTTTTATTAATTTTTTCTAATTAATTAACTTCACCCCTTGGTGGTTAATTAACTCAGTTTTGATGTAATAATGTAATTGCTCAAGCACTGGCATTTTGTAATAGGGGCTATGAATGCAAGGTAAATTGCTATGAAACCCCCTAAGCCACTGCTTCGAGTCCCATGTCATTCAGACAAGTGGTTGAAGAGATAAACCAATTTTGGTCAGGAGGGGTCTATCTCCCCTAGGGAATTAATTAATTTCCCTAAGTCAAATTCATATTATTTGATTTTGAAGGAAAAAATCAAATAATGCCATGGTAATTTTGTTTGGGGGTTGTTAAGCCTAGGAAAATTTATTTCAAATTTTTTCCACCCCCCCATGGCCAAGATATTAATTTTTGAAATTATTTTAAATTTTCCTAAGTTAAAAATTGGGAAATTTTAAAATTCAATTTAAAAAATTAAATCTAAGGTGAAATAAGGTATTTAACCTAAGTCTAAAGGTTGAATGTTTTGGAGCCAAAGGCTAAAAGTCAAAACCAAGATTTAGAGGGGCGCTACCATAAAGGAAAGAGCCACATTTGGAGGCGTCACTACTTATAGAGGGGCGCTAGCCATTAAAAACGAGCCAAAAACCAAATAGAGGAGGCGCTAATGGATAGCGGGGCGCTACAATTGGTGGAGGCTCTACCAAATAAAGGGGGCGCATGCATAAAAGGACCCCAAATGTGGAGGCGTCACCATTTTAAAAGGAAGGCGCTACACATAATATGGAGGGCGCTACCATCTTTGGAGAGGGCGTCATTTTTGGAGAGGGCGACATGCATTTAGAAAGGCGCCAACTTAGAGGAGGGCGCCAACACTTGGTGAAGGGGCGCTAAACTTGGAGGCGCCTAGCACTTGGGCCCACTAAAGTGATCTCAAAGGTGGACGTTTTGGTCAAACCCTAGATCTAAGGGTGGAGAATGCTTAAGACATGGATCAAGCATCTAAGCCATGGATTGAAAAATAATCTAAGGGTGGAGAATGGTTGAGAGGGTGCAAAAGTCAAATACCTAGATCTAGTGGTAGAGATCTAATCTAGATCTAGATTTAATCTTGGCCGTTGATCTTCAAGGGGTTGGGGTCTTTCTCAACTATATAATGGGGGTCTCACTCCCTCATTTGACATGATCTCTCATGCTATTGCTATGCTGCTGGAATATTTCCCCACTCTTCTCTCATATTCTTTTGGCTATTGTAATCTTCTTGCCCTAGTTGGGCTTAATACAAGTGATCTTTGGAGGAGTTTTGGGTGTCTTTCTTCTACATTTCATGCTTCTTTTGTAAGGTAACTTGCTTTATATTTATTTGATTTGCAGTTGTATTTGCTTATATAGCTCTCCACAAAGTATTTTGTGGAGAGACTTGTAGGTAGAAGTATTTCTATCTGCATTTGTGAGTAGATTAGTAAGATTTTACAAAGTATTTTGTAGGATTTATTTTTGTGCTCACCTCTTTGCTTACATTTTGCAGCTCTTATAAGTTTATTTGCAGGGATCTAGAGCAAAGGAGCATTCCTCCATTGGTTATATTTCTGTTTTTTCATTTTCCCACATTTGTTTACAAGGGTTTTAAAACTTAGTTTTTATCATTGTATAGTGATAAAAACCTTGGTTTTAAGGCCCTAACCCTTAGTATGTTAGTTAAATGCTTCAGATTTATTGTTTTAGCATCATTTAGGTGGCTGAAAACTCAGTTTTCAACCCTCTAAACATTATATTTCTGTTATTTTTACACTCAGATTTTTACTGTAAATTAATGATTTTTGAGTACTAATTTTTCTGATAGTTTCTTTAGTGTTTATTGTGATTTCCAGCGAACAAAGCTTGTTGGTTTGTGACAGGTTTTACACAGGTGAAGGGGAGGTGCTGCCCAAATTGGCCCAGAAATACCTCAACCTTCAAACAGTTCCAAAAGGGGTTCAAACCCTCACCTTTCTCTCATCTTTTTCTGATATTTGTAAGCCCCAACGAGAAGTTCTCTTGGGGTATTCTGCAAAAGTTAATAAGCATTTGTAATCTATATGTAAATCGATTAGGAAGTAGAATACTAGTTGCTTAAATTTCTGTTTATGCAATTTTTTCTGTCTACCCACCTATCTTTGTGATAGACCACCATCTCTGTCACAGAGATTGAAGTGAGGTTAGTTTACTCAGTTTTATTTCTGTTTCCCACCCATCTCTGTTACAGACCACCATCTCTGTAACAGAGATTGTTGTGCGGTTAGGCATTGTTTAGCTAGTTGCATTTTTCTGATTTAAAGTAACTAGATTATTAGTTTTATTTTCTGTTTACCCACCTATCTTTGTGACAGACCACCATCTCTGTTACAAAGATTGTTGTGAGGTTAGTTTACTGTTTTAGTTAGTTGTATTTTTTTTTAAGTTCAGTATTTTTAATTTTCTGTTAAAGGGTAATCATACAACCCATCTATCCTGTGTATCCTCTATCCACTTGTCATCTCCCTTTAGGGACTTCGAGTTGGATATGAAAAATAGGAGAAGTGGGGGTTTAGGTAATTAAAACAACATTCTTTTTTCTACTACAATCAACACATTTTATTTTCCAAGTCCAAGATCAAGTACCAACACCTCCCATAAGGGATACCGCTTGGTTGATCTTGTTAATAGTTTTAAAATTTACCTTGTATGCTAATCACCAAGACTAAAATTTACTTCTAAAATTGACCAACAACAACTTCACTATTTCCTGCTCATCTACTCGGTTATCACCCTTCGGGGTACTCACGAGATACGACAGGGGATAGAGAAGTCTTAGTTTAATAGGCATCCATCTAGTAATTTTCCTGTTAAATAAAAAAAAGTGACCTCAGAGGCGACTTGGGGTAGTAGACCGTGGGGGGTCTCTAGGCGTTTTACGTCCTCCTTGTTGAGCACCAGGCCATTGGGGTTTGACCTGTGAGCTACGGGTGGGCTTTGCTCCCACTTTGTTGAGCGCAACAGCATTCCCTCTTTGACTTGAGAAATACTGGATTGGGGTAGTCACACCACCGGTTCGAAAACTAAACCTCAAGATAAAAAACATTAATAAAATTTATTAAAATCAACCAAGAGACATTGCAAAACGTCCTACAAACACAAGTCATTGTTGTTTATCTTTGCCTTGTTGTTCAAGGTTTTACTACAAGCACTTTCACATTTTATTTCACTGCAAGCTTTTCACTTTTCAGTTACAAGTTTTTTCCTTTCAGTTTCGCAAACTCTTGTGGTGGCATTTTTAGTTCATTTGATTAAGTAATCATACTGTTTAGTAATCTGTAGATCTTGTCTATTAAGCTTAATAATTGTTCCATTTATTCAATCTGTTATAATTGTGGATATTGTTAATACTAGTTAATTGCTCATTCATTTTTGTTTATATTGTTCATAGTATTTCATTTGTCCATATTGTAACCTGGTGGTTAATTAACTTACATTTAAATTTCATTTGTAAATTTGTAAAGTTGTAATTTATCCTTAGACTCCATTTGTTAATAGGCACTAGTCTTCATTTATCTCAAGGTTTGCTTGTCATTAAAAGGAATTCTTTGCATTTGCATGATTCTTGTCATTCCTTAGATAGTATAAAGTCTTAGCCTCACCATCTTAATAAAAGATCCCTTTAGTTAATTTATAATTAATTAATAAATCTGGAACTTAGTTTTCCTGTAGGGACTACCCCCCTTGGCTCTGTTGGGATCTTGCCTAAACGGAGGAGTTGTGGACTGTGGTGACAGTGGTCCCCAGCTCTCGCTTGCCCCCAAGGACACACATAGCAGGTTGTGACTTTTCTGTGCCTTAAAGTGTGAATTAGGCGGCAACATGCGCAAAATGTGTACGATCATCCTGTTGACGACCTCTGTCTGGCCATCAGTCTAGGGATGGAAAGCTGTGGACTTTGTGAGCCTGGTGTCTAGCATTGACCATAGGCTAGACCAGAATGTACTAAGGAACCTGCTGTCCCGGTCTGAGATTATAGACTGTGGGATACCAAAGTGTACCCACACTCATTCAAAGAACAATTTAGCAGTGGCTTCTGCTGTGATATTCTTCTTGCAAGCCGCCATTATGGCTATCTTTGAGAAACTGTCAATGACCACAAACACACAGTCGTTGTCGTGCTTAGTAGAAAGAAGGCCTGACATGTAATCCATGGAGATGGATTCCCAAGGTCGACTAGGGGTAGGCAACGGAGTATAGAGGCCTTGCTTCTTGATGGACGGTTTGGCAATGGCACAGGCAATGTAGGATCGAATGTACTTCCCGACGTCCTGTCGAAGGTTCGGCCAATAGAAATACTTCTGCAGTACTGCCACTGTTTTCACGACCTCGAAATGCCCAACGACCCGACTGTAGTGCGCTTCCCAAATCATCTTGGCACGCACGCTTGAAGGAACACAAAGGTGTCCCATGTGACACAGTAGTACATCCTGGAGGTGAAATTTTGGAACTTGGTTTCCCTCCAAGAGCATCTGGTATGTGTGGTTGAATTCTAGATCACTCTTGTAGAGAAGCGGCCAATCAGAAGTCTTGGGCCCACAAGAGTTGAGCATGGTCGTTATCGTCGCGATTGGTGGTCGGCTGAGGCAGTCTGCAACATTATTAGTGCTTCCCTTCTTATACTTGATGTTCAAATGAAACTGTTGTAGATATGTGGACCACTTCTGATGGCGATCATTCTGTAACTTCCCTTGTGTCTGCATGAACTGCAGGGGTCAGTGGTCTATGTGGCTGATCGTTTCATTCCCCAAAATGTAATGCTTCCATTGCCAGCAAGCCTGTATAATGGAATACATCTCTTTGTCATAAGTGGGATATTTGCGGACTGTGTCTAACAGTGTCTCACTGTGATATGCCACTAGATGCCCTTGTTGAGTAAGGACTGCCCCAATAGCATAGTCAGAGGCATCTGTCTCGATCTCAAATGGTTGTTGCAAGTCTAGTAATGTGAGCACTGGGGCACAACAGAGGCGATGTTTCAATTCTGCAAACGCCTTCTGCTGAGTTTCTGACCAAAAGAATTTTGCTTTCACTCCTCCCTCGGTGACTTGACTCAAGGGCCAAGTGATATGAGAGAATCCCAACATGAACCTGCGGTAGAAATTAGCAAGGCCCAAAAAGCTGCGAAGCTCTGTTAGAGTAGTTGGGGATAGCCAATCCTGAATGACTTGGATCTTGGTTGGATCCACATGTACCCCACAGTCATCAATAATGTATCCCAGATACTAAACCTGGGTCATGCCAAAAGTGCACTTGTCCAAATTGGCACACAACTTGTGCTGCCGCAATGTTTGGAGGACCTGTCGGATGTGGTGGAGGTGCTCTTCCCAAGTTTGGCTGAAGATCAGGATGTCATCCAAGTACACTACTACAAATGAGTTGGTGAATGGCCGCAAGATGTCGTCCATCAGTCTCATGAAGGTTGCAGGAGTATTCGTCAGCCCGAAAGGCATGACCAACCATTCGAAAAGGCCCTCATTGGCTTTGAAGGCAGTCTTCCACACATCGATCGGCTCGATCGGTACCTGGTGATACCCGGACTTTAAGTCGATCTTGCTAAAATATTTTGCCCCTTTAAGCCAGTCCATGAGGTCATCAATCCGTGGGATTGGGTAACTATTCCGGACAGTGATCTTGTTCAGCGCCCGATAGTCAATACAGAGTCTCCAAGTCCCATCCTTTTTCTGTACCAACACGATCGGGCTCCCACGGGGCGATGAAATTGGCTGGATGTGACCCTTCTGCAGCAGCTCTTGAATTTGCCTCTTGATTTCATCATTCTCCAGAACAGAGCAGTGATAGATCGGTCCAATGGGCAGCAGCGCACCTAGGGTCAGATCGATGGGGTGCTTAACCTGATAGTGGAGAGGCACCCCGGTGGGTGAGGTGAATATGTCACGGTACTCCTCCACGACCTTGTCCATTTGTTGTTGTTGTGCGGAGGGGCCTTGTCTGGAGGTTGTGGCCACGATCTTCTTCTTGTCCGGTTTCGGAAATGAGCTTACTGCATTGTTTTGCAGTAACCAAAGAGATAGCGGTAGGGGGTGGTACCTCTGGTATCCTGTACAAATTATTTCCCAACGTAATAATAACAGTGCGAGGCCGGAACTCATACACAACATGTCGCTTCCATAAGTATGGTTGACCTAATAATACATCACAAACATCAAGAGGAGCAATATCACATAATACCTCATTGGTGAAGGGCTTGATGCTGTAGGGAAGGCAGCACTACTGGCTGACGCGAAGATCTCGTCCTTGGTGAAGCCACCCGATGGTGTACGGCTGCGGGTGTGCTGTGGTCGGCAAACCCAACCGCTTCACGACCTCTGCTGAAATCAGGTTCTTTTGGCTCCCACTGTTGACGATGAACTGTAGCGGGGAACCCTTTACCCACATCTGGGAGTGGAAAAGACGCTCCTCCTCCTCTGAATCTTCTGGTTCTTCCTTTTGGATCTTCGTGGTGGCAACAGTGGCGTTGGGCTCTACATCGATAATCTTCTTCCCTCTGTCATTCCCCTTCTCGGGTTCAAATTCAATGTCAGAGTATGCATCTGATTCAGAATCCTTTATCTCAGCCACTAGTGACTGCTTAGCCCAACACTCACTTGTGTTGTGAGTGGGGCTCTTATGGAACTCGCACCACTTTCCCACTTCCTTCTTCAGCTTTGCAGTGTTGCTCTTTGCTTGCGGCTTTGGCAAGTTTTCTTGAGTCGCCATGCCTTGGCTGTGTCCTTGGTTCTGCGGTTTGGGGGCACCTTTCCCTTGCTTCTGATTCGCAGATTCAAAGTCTCGCTTTTTCTGTTTGAATTTTTGTTCAATTTTGGTAGCATACCGATATCCCGTACCAAGCGAGGAGATGTCGAGGAACTCCATTTCCTCCTGAATGTATCTGTGCAGATAATTGCGATACTTCAACACAAAATGTTTCTCTGAATCTTTGATACCCAACTTGGTGCGCAGGGTATGGAATAGATTCGTCAGCTCATGCACATCTTGATCTCTTTGCTGCCACAGCGTAGTCCATTGGATGTACTTGTCCTCATAGCTCCCCACCGGATAATATTGTCCCTTTATTGCATCTCAAAAAGAATTCCAAGTGGGTACGGCTGAGAACAAAGAGGGTCCCTCCTCATCCTTTCTCTCACAGTAGGTTTCCCACCAGTCCTTGACATGGGGGGCGGATTTGAGTAGAGAAAAAGTAATCTTTTCCCGGTCAGAAAAGTCATGAACCGAGAAATATCCTTCTAATAGATTCAACCATTTATCTACGGCGTCTGCATCTATTCGACCATCAAATATGGGAATGTCGAAGTTTACTTGTACCTTAAAAGGGGTTGCACCTCCAAAGTGGCTGATAGATGTAGATGCGCCGCCAGTGGGAAGTCGTTGAAGGATCTGGACGAAGTTATCTATCATCGCGTTCCTTTGTTTTTCAAGGGCCTCCTCGAGCAACATTTTGATAGGATCTTCTGCACCCTCGTCTTTCTTTTCGTCCCCCATGAGTGGCCGTCGGGATTTGCGAGGCTGATCTTGCAAAGGTTCAACCAGATCGAGCCCTAACTCTTTATACCCCGCCCTTGTTGGGGACATGCAAAGAAGGATCGAGAAAGAGCAGATTTCTCAGATACCACTGATCTGGATTTATGCAAGAACACAACAGGAATACACAAATAACCATAGAAACAAATATGCAGCGGAAATAACACTTCATTTCATTAATCAATAACTGAAACTTATTTACATACATAATGGAAATAAACTAGCTAGAGTGCTGGTAGCTTATCTCTGAGAAGAGATGTGGCAGCTGCATGCCTCTGAACTCTGTGTCGCAATGAGGCTCGAAGGCCTATATATTATTGAGAAACAATGGAAACCCTACACATCCAAAAACCTAACCCTAGGAGGTGAAACGCTATCCCAAGGTCGTAACTTTAGCATACTACCTCCGTTTGACGCGCATGATACATTGTTAGAAAGATCTGTTTAAGGACTACATCCATAAACGAAAAATATCGAATCCGGAACAGACTCATATTTGCCCAACCATTCAATGCCATAAAAACGTCATTTAGGGCCTCAAAATGGTTTCGAAAGTTTAGGACCCGAAAACTGCCAAAAATAGTAAATTGTGCTACAATTAAGGAAACTAGAAAACTGAAAAAGACAGTGGTGCGGGTCCAAGAGGAATAGGTGGGTGGCCACCAATATCCTCCTGGATCATACTCCTTCATAGTTCAAGCATCCATCAGTAGATGCTCTTTGTTTCATTTCCAAGGTAGCATGTGTCTCAAAAATTATCTTCAGTATTTTCAATAAAAAATTCTTTAGGAGTAACCTTTCTACCTGACCATTTGCACCGATCGAACGACTTGGCTCGCGTGAGCTGTCACATCACGCGTTGTTGGTCATCCAATTGGTGCAAATGGTCGGGTAGAAAGTTTACTCCAATTCTTTATACTCATGTGATGTCTCTTCATATTTTTCAGAGTCACTTGGGAGTGAATTTCTATCATCTTCATGTGCTACTTCTTCTACTCCACCTATTTTAGAGCTAGGTGGTTCATGGGTCTCCTCTTTCTCCTTCAAACAAGCTAATGCATTTTTCTCCTTGGTTTTCTTAATAAAATCAATATATCTTTCCCAACTTTGGATAGCCAAAAATTCAAATCCTTTCATAATATTCTTGGTCATGTCTTCAAATATAGGTTCCATGCTTTTTATTATCTCCTCACCATCATATGAGGTTCTCTTTTCATGCCTAGTCATAGTTTCCAAAAAATTGCCTTCTTCTCCTACTTTTTTTTTCCACTTCAACAAAAGCACTTTTGGTTACAATATATAATGGTGGTACCTAAATTATTATACTCATAAATATCAGACCACATCAGGTGCCAAGATCATGCTCTGATACCACTGTAATGTCCCTTTTTGAATTTTTTTTAAATGACCAATTATTTCACTTTTTCCCCAATTTTGACCTTAACTAGTTTTGATGTCTAGACCTCCAAATTGAACCAAATGCTTCCAAATTTTCTCTGAAGGTACATGAATGATAATATAACTTAAATACCATGATCATGTATGTTTTGTGACCTCCCAATTAAATTTGCAAACTTGTTTAATGTTCTGTTCAAAGTAGGATTATTTATTAGCAAACTGGGGCTCCAATTCCACTTGGGTAATTGCCGGAAATGGCTTCACAAATGATCCCAAAGTCACTTGAATTTCTGAATAGAGGATGGGTATGTGTAAGAGACCTTTTTCAAAGTCTCATATGCATCATGGTTCAGTTTATATAGTCTGTTATGACTCTTTCCAAAACAACCCCCAAGTCACGACTTCGACCCTTGGAAAAAATGCACCAAATCTTCTCCCAATGCAATAAAAATGAGTAAAATGGATTCCAATGCTCAAGTACTGAACATGAGACTTGAAATACACATTAATTATAGTCCATCCATCATACATTTATCAGAGATACATTTCTCCATTCGAAATAATAAGCATTACCATGGCATATATCAAAATGGAGTGGAAATGGTCATTGTTTGCTCATTAAAAATCATTTTGACATACAACTCTTGGGAATTTCGACTTAAAACTTTCTGAGAATGAAGAACAGAGAATATTGAACCGATTCCAATCATAAATGGATAATGAAAGGCTCTCCCAATTCGAAATCATCAGCATTACAATGGTTCACAACAAGATAGTGGGGAAATGACACTATTTCTTCATTGTTCAACATTTTTACATGAATTATTTTGGGTATTTCGACCTGAGAGTCTTCTGAACATGAAATACAGAGCATATACATCAGAACATAAGATAATGATCATTAGAATCTTCCCCAAAGAGATCAATAGCTCACCCAAAGCGCAATCCCTCCATTGGCATGAATATGGTGTGAAAACTGGAAATAGTTGAGAGAGAGTGCTGCAATAGAAGAATCCACATGCTTTCCGGTAGCTTACACCTGCAAATAAGACTCCATTAAAGCTCCATGAAAGACCTGAGTGGCCTTTCCAAACACCAACTAGGATGGGAATCTTTCACCCTTGAAATTGGCTTAAGCAAGAAAACTAGTCATCCACTAGCTCTCACAATTCACAAATGAGCAAAAGCTTCTTCTCATAGCTGATCCCTGTATTTTATAAACATTATTGGTATTCTAAAGTTCCAAATCCATTCATAAACCAAAGCCAAGTCGAATTGGTGTGGCTGCTCATGCTATGCCATGTGGCCTCTCTCTTCACCTTCCCTCTTCTCCCAAATTTGAGTAGGAGCCTCTTGGCCTTCTCCAACTCCCAATTTCGACCTCTAAGATGCTCTATTCAGTTCTGACATGTCAGTATGTCAGCCTTCAGATCTGACTTGTGTCATAACTGCCATAAAATCTCCATCATTGGTGTCATAGATGTCATAAATGTAAGGGGAATCTAGCCAAGTGTCCATGAAACTCCCATTTGGCTCTTCCTCTCCCATGTAAGTTACAATTCATCCCAAATTCGACTTATGAAGTATATGGACAAGTATATTAGCCTTATAATCCATCCAAAAACATTAGGCTTCCCATATATTATAATTTGCAAAAGAAAGATACCATTTAACATAGGAATTCTAGCTAGTGTGGGCCCCATAGTCTCCATGTGTCTTCATGCTCTATTACCACTTCCATTTTCTCTTGTATTTATTTAATAAGATCAATTATTAAACATTTATCCCCTTCTAATGTCTAAACATCATTTATTATCCCCCTTATTCCAAATCTCAAAGCTTCCACCCCCAACCTAGGAAACTAGTGATTTTCCTCCTTGGCAATTATTTGACTTTTAGCATCCATTTGACAACTTTCATGAATATGGAAAATGTGATTTGGCCATTCTGACCCAATGCCAAATTTGGGACATTACATCCAGAGAGGAGTTGTTGAGTTACAGTACATTTCTATAGATGAGCAGGTGGCAGATATTCTAACGAAGTCTTTGGGAAGAGGAAAGCACATACATTTCGGAGACAAAATGGGAGTGGTGAAAAACACCTCCCTCGATAAGAGAGAGTGTGGATTTTTTTACCTAGAGAAGTGTTTGTTCACTCATGCCTTGGGGTGAACAAGAACACTTTAAATGCGGTCCCTAGCCATTTATAAAGTGAGATTGACTTTATTGACATAAAGTCACTTTATAAATTAAAAGTGAGTAATAAAGTCTTAAGTGACTTTGATGAGATTATTAAAATGGGTGTGTAATAATGTCTCACATTTAATATTTAAAAAGTCATTAATTGTTTTTTAACCAGCATATATCCAAATCCTAGGCTCTATCAAGTGTCGAGAGAGATCAAATCTCTCATGGTGCAAATATCTTCTTAAGTATTGCACTCAAGCAGCTATCAGCTTTGGTGTGTCCTATATATAACCATTGATTTGATTCAAACCAAAAGACACATTTTTATTTAAGGTCGACATATAATATTTTATTATTAATATTTAATATTATTTATGGTTGACATATAATATTTTTTATTATTTTTTACTTTGTTAGGAACAAACATTACAACATCTCCCCCATACATGGTTTTAAAACCATGTGCAAAGCCTTCCTAAAACCATGGGTTGTTTAGGAGGCCTTGCACATGGTCTTAAAACCATTTACAAAGCCCTCCTAAACCATGTACTATAAAACCGTGGGTTGTTTAGGAGGCATTGCACATGGTTTTAAAACCATTTGCAAGGCCCTCCTAATCCATGTACAATAAAACCATGGGTTGTTTGAGGCCTTGCACATGGTTTTAAAACCATGTGCAAGGGCAACATTTTTTTTGCGGATAATTCAATTTTTTTATTTTTTATTATTTTACTAGGTAAGAACATTACAACATCTCCCCCATATTGTGTTGTTTTTTTAACTGACATTTATTTTGGCGGATAATTAAATTTTTTTATTTTTTATTATTTTGTTAGTAACAAACGTTTCAACATCATAATATCGACAAATGTTACAAGAACTCCTTCATACTGGGATATAGAGCGCCTCTCGATGCAATGAGAAAAATATGAGATGTGATCTTGGTCCTAGGATCTCATCTAATCTCATCCATTGGATTTGAGGAGGAAGTTACTCACACAAAAATGGCGAGGGAAAGGCAAATTGAGAATCATTGTTCACTTTCAAGAGAGAATTTTGAGAGAGGAGCAAGAGAAAACTAGAGAGAGGAAACCCTTGTTAAATTTTCCAAAACCAGGAAGAAGAGGAAGGGCATGAATTTTGAGACATCTATACTAGCTGAGTGGCACGAATTCCGAGAAAGACGTACATCATTTAATGCAGCAGACCGTACAACAATCAATGCAGGTCGTACAGTCCGTACAACATGAATGACGAGGAGAGAGAATGCACAGTTTTCAAGGAAAGAATTAAAATCCTTACAACATGATTTTCGAGACAATCATACAACATTTATTGATGTTCGTACAATGACCGTACAACACAGTTTTCGAGGCTAAGTTTGTACAGAAATCGAGGCAGTCGTACGGTCACACATGTGGCAAAACTTCTTGGGTTCCATACGACAATTTTTCAGAGTGTTTGTTGGCACATTTTTCGAGATGGAAAAGAGATAAGTACTGATGTAATTTGTTGAATAATTTGTCTCAAAAGAATTAATAAATCCCTCTGCAAACAGGTTTTCCCTTTGGGGTTTTTCTTGGGTCAACTTGAATAAAAATCCGTGTTTAAATTTCATGTGTGACTAGTTTCAAATTTTTGAGTAAGATTTTTAGAGCTACAATAATTTTAAGAATTCAAAAGAAGAAAGAAAACTCATGTTTTTATGTTTTCAGTCATAAATTATTAATTATTTATGCACATGCTAACATTTAGGTTTGGGCATTAAACAATGAACTGAAACTGAAACCAGGTTGGGGTTTTGAAAATTTTCAATCTAAACAAAAAAATGCATGCAATTTGAGCATTCATACAATATAGAAGCAATACATTATGCTCAACTTCCAGTGCATGTGGACTCATTTGTACAGAGAGGATGCTCCATAGTACAAATACACATACATTGTAGTATTGAGGACATCCTCCAACATACAGTGGGTTATCCAACCCCCTTCTATCCCCTTGCCCTTCCCCCAGAAACCAAAAAAATATAACATATTGCATACATTTCCCAAATCATTTACAAGGAGAGTTTCTTGTCCTTTTGGACGAAAACAAGCAAGTTAATAACTCATTTTTTCCTTGTAGCACCAAAGGAGTTGGATTTCAGACTATCGAAGCTTATGCATACCAGATTTTTTGCTGTGGAAGCTCATGGTTGTTGCAGTTTGGATTATTTAAGCTCTTTTTTTTATTTGTGGAATCCAATTGTTAGCAAGTGGGAGTTTGTGGGTGCTGCAATTTGGACTATAGAAGGTGGTTTTAGCATCTTGGGAACATCTTTTTCCTTGTGGAATCCAATACTCATCCTATGGGAACTCAAATATACATATGGGAAGCTTAATGCAAACAATAGATTGTTTTCTTAAAGACCATACTATTTTTTATTAACATGCAGGTGCTATTGTGCATTTTGGGAGCACTTTGAGGGTAAAAATAGTGGGATAATTCTACAATTTTAATTGCTCGAGATCATGAAATCGAAATATGACCCTACATCCCCATTGTGGATATATTTAATACTATTATTAGGGAGAGAAACAAAACATCAATAACGTAAAGAAATAAATCCTTAAGTTTTATGATACCAAGGTCACTCTTTTATCAGGGAAAAGCACTAAACTTATTTTCACAGATGATGTGAAAATACCCAGTCAGCAAGACTATCTTTAATAAGTAACCTTGAAAAAAATTCAATACAGATTAACATATAACTGTAAAGGGGATGTAGTGATGAGAATGGAAGAGCTAGGAATGCATATTTCCTTCCCATCGCTTGAACTGCTCTAGTGCTTCTTAGAAGTTGTGGGGAATTGTGAGAACCTATGAAAGATTGAGTGTGCTAATGGAAGATGGAGGGTGAAGAAGGCATCTAATGTTTTAAAACTCAGACTCGAACTCGAAATCGTTAATGAATCGAAAATGACTCGATCGATTTGAATTTAATGACTCGATTTACTCAAAAATACATAAAATATTTAAATTTTAAAGAAAAACAATATTTAAAAGATTCTAATCCATGATTCCAAAGCATTAGAGACAAAATATCCAAATTCTACACATGTATATACCATATAAGGGTGAACATATCAAAATGGAACGAAATATATTGTGCAATACATATCTGGATTTCAGAACAAAATACATAATCAAAAAGGCCTAAATGGCAAGCAGAGTCCAAAAAATAGCAGTCTATGATACCACTACATCATACATCATAGATCATAAATGTCATTGATCAACATGATCAATCATCAAACTCATCACCACTGCTAGAACTAGAAGTATAACTAAAATCAGGACTCGCAATGGCATAGGCAATAGCATCATCAACTAGCTCAAGCTTGAACTCCTCAAGGTCATCTACAACTGCAGTAGTAGTACTATATGAACGCCTAGAAGCATGAGGTTAGGGTTCATCTTATAGCTTTAACATTAGATTCTAAGTTGCACAAAATGGGGAAACATAGACTAGTTTCCGAAATGGGGACATGTTTGAAATTTTAAAGAAAAACAATATTTAAAAGATTCTAATCCATGATTCCAAAGCATTAGAGACAAAATATCCAAAT
>LPNX010646567.1:58311-88352 GCA_001517045.1 Pseudotsuga menziesii | reverse complement strand
TCTACACATGTATATACCATATAAGGGTGAACATATCAAAATGGAACGAAATATATTGTGCAATACATATCTGGATTTCAGAACAAAATACATAATCAAAAAGGCCTAAATGGCAAGCAGAGTCCAAAAAATAGCAGTCTATGATACCACTACATCATACATCATAGATCATAAATGTCATTGATCAACATGATCAATCATCAAACTCATCACCACTGCTAGAACTAGAAGTATAACTAAAATCAGGACTCGCAATGGCATAGGCAATAGCATCATCAACTAGCTCAAGCTTGAACTCCTCAAGGTCATCTACAACTGCAGTAGTAGTACTATATGAACGCCTAGAAGCATGAGGTTAGGGTTCATCTTATAGCTTTAACATTAGATTCTAAGTTGCACAAAATGGGGAAACATAGACTAGTTTCCGAAATGGGGACATGTTTGAAATTTTAAAGAAAAACAATATTTAAAAGATTCTAATCCATGATTCCAAAGCATTAGAGACAAAATATCCAAATTCTACACATGTATATACCATATAAGGGTGAACATATCAAAATGGAACGAAATATATTGTGCAATACATATCTGGATTTCAGAACAAAATACATAATCAAAAAGGGCTAAATGGCAAGCAGAGTCCAAAAAATAGTAGTCTATGATACCACTACATCATACATCATAGATCATAAATGTCATTGATCAACATGATCAATCATCAAACTCATCACCACTGCTAGAACTAGAAGTATAACTAAATCAGGACTCGCAATGGCATAGGCAATAGCATCATCAACTAGCTCAAGCTCGAACTCCTCAAGGTCATCTACAACTGCAGTAGTAGTACTATATGAACGCCTAGAAGCATGAGGTTAGGGTTCATCTTATAGCTTTAACGTTAGATTCTAAGTTGCACAAAATGGGGAAACATAGACTAGTTTCCGAAATGGGGACACGTTTGAAACATGATCCCGCAAAATTTTGGAAATGGGGATATATATCATAGTTGATCCTTTATCTCAAAATTGGTCCTCTGAGGACATTAGTCAATGACTCAACACCCTACAATTTTGATGAAACTTCCTAATCCAATCGCTAAAATAAGGTAGAAAAAGATTCCCATGCTTAATAAGTGATTTTTCTTGAGTGAAGAGTACATTTTTTATTAAGGTCATGACATAGGAGTTCAACAATCAACACCACCAACATCAAGGTATATAGAAGGGTTGATGTGCTTGATTAAATGTCAATCCCAAACCCTCGTACATGATAGAATTTGGTGGAAACTATGCAATCCTAAAATCCTGAAAACTGTTAAGTCTGTTGATTTTTGAATGGGATCTAAAATTCTACTTTTTGCATATGAAGCCCGATGAGGTTGGAACCACTCTCAAACATTCTGAAACAATTAATGGTAATGTTAAAAATTTAAGTAAAAATGACATTCTCCATATCTTTCATTTTTTAAGATAAGAAGAATATCACTTTTACTTTAAGAATTTAACATTATCATTTTGTATTGCCAAATCTACTCAGTAACTAAACAAAGCATATTTTTTCCAGACAACTCGGCCGAGTTGACCGGTTCGGTATCGAACCGGTCACCCAATCCAGTTTGAAGGCCGAGTCGGCTCGATTGAGGGTCAACTCGGTCAAGTACGAGTTTGAGTTGACCGATTTTTAAAACAATGATTATTTCACGACACAACTTATGTTTCAAATTTTTCCTCTGGCAAATGTCATTGGTGTGGAGCATGATATGGCAGTTCCATGATTGTGCTAACGTAAGGAGGAGTCACCCTAGTGTCATCTTGCTTGTGAAGGCTGCGACTGGGCGGTTGTAGAAGCTTTGCTACTCTAGGAGGTAGATAAGCCCAGCTCACCTACCTAATTTACAATGGAAAGGTACTTTTCTGTGGTTATATCCATCACTTGATGGTGTCACTTTGTAACCTGCATGTATTAGTGGATGCTTGGAGTCTTTCCTAGATATGATGGGCTTTGGTTCTTGTTAATGTCCAGTGTTCATGACTAACAGCGGGGGAAATGCTCCTCCATTTTGAGTTGAACAGCTATAGTTTAAATCTGCAGAGTATGGTTCTTTGGACATTACTTTCTTGGAGCAGTTTGTTAATTATAATGGTACCTAGGCATACCATAGCTATAAGAACCGGATCTACAAGTGACTAGCTTTGTTTTCTACATTGTCGCTTGGGTGCCTAACTTAATCCCTTAGCCCCTAGAGTTTGTTGTAGAGATCCTTGGATGTTTGAGTATTTTTTTAATGCCTACCTAGGCATTTGATTCTAAATGAAAAGGGGTGTCCAATCTTTTCATCCCACGTTTCTTATAGAAGTGGCAATATATTGTTATCTATACAGTTAGTTATATGATATAACTAATTACATTTAGAAAAATAATTTGACTGCCAAAGTATATATAGTAGTTTTCTCTACTGCAGATGTAAACCATTTGCAACACAAAGGACAAAGGCATATAAGTTTCGGCAGAAAAAAATGATATAGCCAATATAAACAAAGCCTTTTCGAAAAAAGGACGGGACATAAATTTAAACAGATTGATTGGGGCCATATTGGCAAAAGTCTTATAGTTTATATGCTAAGGAAATACAAAGAAATGCAATTGTTAAACACAGAATATTATAACAAGATTATGTATCTCTCTGTACACTTTGCACAAGTCCACATTTTATGGGAAGTGCATGCACACACGTACACATGCATTGTGCTAAAAACATAAAATGAGAACGATGTAGAAAGAAGAAGGGATACAAGGCAAAGGAACTTATGTTTCTAGAGAAAGGCAATATAAACAAAGCATTATAGAAAAATGACAAACACAGGTCTAACAGTTTGATTGAAAAGGTTATAGGGAAAACTTTTTCCTAATTCACACGTTAAGGAAACAGCAAGAAATGGTTATTTAACTGCAAAGAATCTCAAGAGACATCATGCAAATAACAAAACATTGTAATGATCAAGGGAAAGAGATGTCATTTTAGAAACATTTGCAGCTCTAAATGTAACTACTAACTTTCCTTGCTATGAGGGCTTCTACAACAAGTTCACCCAATTAGAAGGCATATTCTTCTATATACAACAAAATGGATCAAAGAAACAAACGATGCAAAGAACTATCTTCATAAATTTCTTTGATTTGGAACTAACTTTCCCAGATATTTATAAATCCTTCCCCTTTTGTCTAGGAAATGTAGTTGAGCTTAACAATTGATCTGTAACTCCAGTGAATGAGTCAATATCACGCAATGACACTTACGGCATATTCTTAAAACATGAGGCTTAATGTTGTCCTTTATGTTAGCAATTTGCATGCAGTTTCAATGTAACAAATCAAGCAAGGAACCAATAACTAAAATAGCAAAATAAAAAACACATTTAAACACATTCACAAAGCATATTTTTAACTATAGAAACCCTCTTTGGGAATAAAACTTCAATCTATGGCCATCTCCCCTGGTTGTCTTCCACCTTTCAAGTACTATTTAGATGCTCCTGCCACCCCCTACCATCCAAAGTCCAAACAATAAACAGGGTAAGCAGAGAGAACATTCATAGACAGTACAACCATGTCACTGGGATTGCACCTCATGAGGGCCTTGGTCCTGAGATGGTTTTCTACTTGGAGCACATCCTGCAGTCGAGGGATGGCCTTATTTTTTAGCCTGCCTATACATGTAAGCACTGGATGCACATCCTCAAGGTCCCCCTTGGTCAGTTCAGAGTGGGCTTGCATCTATCCTTTGTGCCATTTACAGGAGATGGAGTTAGAGGGTCTGCTCATCTTCAGATGACCCATTTACTAGGAGCTCAGAGGAAGGTTTCAATGACTCTACCATCTCAGCCCCAGGTACTCTCCAAACAAACTTCTCAAACAAGCATCGGCCCCTCCACAGTGATTGAGGACTCGAATGAGGAAGCTTCTTCTTCCTCGTCTCCTCCTTCTCTAGTGACCTCAGCTTATAGCTCCAACGCCACGTGACATCCTCGTATTGGGATAGAGATGGCCCCCTTGTACATTCTCATGACTTTATAATCTCCTTCTCCTTCTTGGGCTAGTTTCTTAGCTTCTTATAACTTGTTTCTTAGCTCTTAGATCTTCCTCCTATTGATGTGTACTTATATTTAAGATCTACTCTTGCACTCCCGCTTGTGTTACATACATTGTACTTTGTTAGTCCCATTGACCTACTTTTGTGGTCACTCAATTGACATTAATAATAATAATAATCTAATTTTAAGGTCACAGCCAAGCCAGACACCAAATTGGTGTATGAGACCCCCTTGTTTGTGGGACAAGAGACCCACTCCGCACAGCAATTTGACTGGTAAAGTCTTATTTATCTTATTAAGAATCTGGTATTGCAAGCATTCAATACTTTCCTTTGGTCTTTGAAATAAAAATTATGCTATTGTGCAATTCTTGAACAGTTTTACATTCCAATGGCAGTAGCACAACACTTTCTTGTGGCTTCCATAACCAAGCTATCTCTTATGCACGCATTCCCACTGCCAAATTCTCTGCTAAGGCTGTCCTTCCACTGTTAAGCTTTGCTCACACTCGGCTCTTGGCACTGGCTCTAGCTCTTGCTGGCTTGGATTCAACTAGACATTCTGAGTTCATAGAAACGTTCATGCTCTGCTACAACTTTAGAATTCGATTCACATCATCAATCTAACTTGCTATAGTGTTTGGCACTCTATCAATCACTCTGCTAAAATTAATGGTGCTCTCAACATGCTTCCGATACAGATTGGGCCAAACACTCATTATCCTACAGTTTTGGCTAAAAACACTCTCTGCTACAGTTTCAGCTAGAACACATTTTTTTTCAGATTTTGGCAAACACTCCCTTCTGCTACAGATTTGGCTCTCCCTTCAGTAGGCTCTTAATGCAACAGTGATTAACATATTCAAC
Source organism: Pseudotsuga menziesii (assembly GCA_001517045.1). Classification (NCBI taxonomy): domain Eukaryota; kingdom Viridiplantae; phylum Streptophyta; class Pinopsida; order Pinales; family Pinaceae; genus Pseudotsuga; species Pseudotsuga menziesii. Next base: position 83,395 of record LPNX010646567.1, on the reverse strand, counting down.
AAGCAATTCTGCAGGTTTTCTCTGGCTCTAGCTTAAAAAGGAATGAGAATTTGACACAGAAATTCTGAGGCTCTGTTGCAGATTGAAGTGCCTACCACCGTACCACAATGGCTCTTCATTACAACAATAACAGGAAAGATCCAATAGCATCCTCCATATGCTTAAGGCTTTCCATCCAGTTAACCATAATGCATCGGCAGGAAGAATCCTCAACTCTTGTATGCATCACCAAGGATGCTATCAGCAATTCCCCTCCATACACCACAGAGGTTCTCTATCTTGGCTTGCCTTTTTTAACGCCTCCCTATCCTCTATTGATTGATTATTCTCCAACCAAGGACTAAACCAAAGCCAAAAAACATCAGCAAGAAAACTAACATAGCAATGAGCCCCCTTTTCATTTGCATCCCTCTTGGTAACAACAAAATGCTCTTTGCTGCCCACAACAGTACAATTGCAGCAGCTGGAATCTGGCAGAGATTCACTGGCAGCTGCTACACCGTCTTATGCCATCAACAGGAGAATCTGATCAGCAATTACCATGTCCAATCAATTCAGAAAAAAGAAATTCACTAGTTCCTATACTCAAGAGGTATTGTTTCTTCAGTTACACAAGCAAAAGAAGAATCAATTTCCTACAAGTCCCTTTTAGATTCGATTGTTTTTTCTTAGGCTTCCCATGTAGACCATCATTGGATTGACACTTTCCAGCCTTGAGAGACATCTCATCCTCCATCCTAAAATGTTTTTTGAGCTCCAAACATCAGCTCTGCTTCTAGTGGTGGTCCATGACAATAGTGCTTAAAGAGAGGGTTTCCCCTATGATTGTGTTGGCTTGAGTGTGAATTGGTGTGATCCTTGGCAGTGGTGCTCTGATTCCCTGCACAGAAAGATGAAAAGTATAATACAACTTCTTTTGCAACTTTAAAAGCCCACAGTATCAAGGAAACCTCCTAGAAGAAGTTTTTCTCTGTTGTGCTTATACAAATGCCTCGAGATCATCAAGACAATGATGCTAAAACTACAGCGCACACATTTAAAATTCATTTTAACGTCAAAACTGCTCCACAGCCAGACTTCCTCTCCCTTCAGAGCCTCTAGACATAAGATGCCTCGAGACTTTACTTTTACTTGGATCCATATTCAGATCAGTCCTCCCATTTTGGGGGGCTTTTGGTCCCTTAAAAGCTTAGATGATATTTTGAAAAATATCCTGTCAGTATCCTTCAAAAATCAAACTGAGAAAGGATTTTTGCTCACCTCTATGGGTCTCCCCAAGTTCTTCCTGGTATGTGTCTAGCTGAAGCTGTTGTATAAAATTGAAGTTTGTCTTTGATGAGTTTTCCTTCTTCGAAGTCTGCTTCCTTGAGATTGTCTTCAAAGTTAATTAGATGCACACGTGGAAGATTCTCTCTTGAAGGGCACACTTCTATTTTTGGTAAAGGTGGCCAAGTCAAGCACTTGTCTCAAAGAACTACCTCTTCTAAAAAATTAAAATATTATTATATTCCTTGGTCCATGTTTGTTTATCATTGCACTCACACATGGAAAGTTGTGAGACCCCTTGATCCACTCACACATGGAAAGTTGTAACACTCTTGGAGAACACATTACTTGAAAAAGGGATATATTCATATGTTGGAGCTTCTAGAGGGCGAATTTGTGGAGATGTCAAAACATGGTCAAAGAATTCATTCACCTAAACAAGTGCTCCACCTTGTTGGCCTTGGTAATTCTAATCAAGTCAAATTGTTTATTATTTGTTGAACTCTTCTCAAATAGATGGTCAAAAGAGAACTATTATTGTATTATTTCCCTTGGAGATAGAAGTGGACCTAACCACTAATTTGCTATTCTTAGAAAGATTTCTTGAACAAATAGTGGATCTAGAAAGGGAAATTATTATTCTCTTGTACAAGGAAGATGAGCTAAAACCTATTTAAGGGTTTTCTCTCTTCTCTAGATGGAAGGATGGTTTTCGGAGAGACTCTTTGTCTACTATAAATAAATCGGTGTTAAAGGATAGTAATGAAGGCCAAGCCATGGAACCTTGATGCTAAAATTATGTCATAGGAAGACGTTATTGTGATGGATGCATACCTGGAGTAATGATTTTGTGGTAATGTTCTTTAAATTGAATTTGTTAAGGAGGGGATGTATTTCCTTTGGCCTTCATAATTGTAAACTACATATTTCCTTCTTATTGTAATAGATAATGGAAATATGTAAGCGTTTTTCTCTATTGTAATCCATCCTTGTTGTAGGAGTAATTCAAATGACACTTGATTAAACCCATTGATTTTTTAGTAGGAAGACTAGACTATGTCATCATATGTCCCTCTTCCATTTTCAAGTGCATCATTCATGGCTTTTCATTTATGACCCCATGTGCCCAAGGGATTCAAGGCACTATCCCTTTTCCATACAATCACCCACTCTTTCCATAATCAAAAACCCATGATTTGTTTTGCTAAAGCATCTTTCTCCCTTGAGCATTCACTCTTAGCCTTTAGCAATCCTACTGGTAGGGAAGTCGCTTGAGGGAAGGATGGTTTTTGGAGAGACTCTTTGTCTACTATAAATACATAGGTGTTGAAGGATAGTAATGAAGACCAAGTCATGGAGCCTTGATGCTGAAATTATGTCATTGTGATGGATGCATACCTGGAGTAATTCTTTTGTGGTAAAGTTCTTTAAATTGAATTTGTTAAGAAGGAGATGTATTTCATTTGGCACTTCATAATTATAAACTACATATTTCCTTCTTATTTTAATAGTTAATGGAACTATGTAAGTGTTTTGATCCATTGTAATTCATCATGTTGGAGTAATTCAAATGACACTTGATTAAACCCATTGATGTTTTAGTAGGAAGATTGGACTATGCCATCATATGTCCCTCTTCCATTTTCTAGTGCATCATTCATGGCTTTTCATTTATGACCCCATGTGCCCAATGGATTCAAGGCACTAACCCTTTTCCATACCATCACTCACTCTTTCCATAATCAAAACCCTATGATTTGTTTTGATAAAGTATCTTTCTCCCTTGAGCATTCACTCTTAGCCATTAGCAATCCTACTAGTAGGGAAGCCTCCCTTGTGCTAGAGGAGAACTAGCACTAAATAGCAAAAGAGGGTGGTGAGGTGACAATGGCCCCCTCTTATTTCAATTTGTCTTTCACCTAGTGATTTAGGACTTTGTCACTTAGGGTGCTAGATAAGTTGAAACAAGTTTAAAGGACCTTGAACTAGTACAAGACTCCAAGTTCATCATGTCATCCTCTCTTATTGAGGCTCTGCTTGTTGCATCAAATGAACCAAAGCTTGCACCATTTCAAACATTCAGGGGCTGAAATTTTGACTTAGGCTTACTAGAGACTGCTCTTCCCTATTCAAATTTGCTTGGTATCTCCACTAGTGATGTGGCTACTCTTTACTGACCTAGGCACTCAATTGTTGACCTTGAGTGGTTCTAACATAACCACACCAAACTTGTCTACATCACTCTAACATAACATTCTCAGGAGTAGCACTATAGTCAAAGCGTCTAAGTAGAAACCTAATGTTCTGAGTTAGAACTAAGAGCATATTAAGAGTCCTTAGTCTAATATGGGATGATGACTCAAAGTTAAAATCTAGGCCTATTGACTCAATTATCATCATAACCCCATGATATTTTCCTACTTTCACAAGCAAAGGCACCGAATCTAACAGAAACCAAGGAATTTTTGGACTTGTTGTCATCAGATCTGCTCCAATAAAAGTTATAAGTTTCTGGCAGCACACAGAATGGTTTCATCTAAGGTGGCCCTCAATTGATCCCACAGTTTTATGCATTTGTGGAGAAGAGCCAAAAGGTCCATTGTCTTAACATACTTTTCTCAAAGCTCCAAGCTACCCCAAAAAGGATTTGTAGTACAATTTCTGCAGCTGATTCTATTGTGTAGTCTGTGGCTAAGTCTTCTTTCATGACACCGATTCCTTCACCATCTCCTGTGGTCTATATGCACATTAATGATTTATGCAACCTCCTTAAAGAGGATGTTATCAACAAGAACGGTAGTTTGCAAGAAGATATTGCATGTGGAAACATTAAACAGGGTTATTATTGTGGAAACATTCAAGTTAAAAACTTTGAGGAGCGTGCACCAGGAAAATCTTCCAGATTAAATTCAAAGAGGTTAATGTTCTCTGAGGCAAAACGAGGCAGTAAGGAAGCTTCACATGCACAGTTTGTGTGGAAATTTTCATGCAAGTCACCTGTTTATCACAATTGTAGGATCTATGCCAGTGATGATCATCTTCTCTGTTATTGCGATCAGAGAAAGCTTGATTGGTATATTCATCAGGATTTTGCAGAACTTATAGAGGATGACCCTCCAACTGTAAAACTTCTTTTTGAACCCAAAGGTCGCCCAGAAGATGAAAACAATGAATTCTACATTCAAAGCAAGAAAAACATGTGTGTTGGTTGTGGAGAAAGCAATCATTATTTACGCTACAGGATCATCCCATCTTGCTATAGAATGCATTTCCCAGAGCATTCAAAGAGCCACCGGTCACATGATATTGTTTTGCTTTGTGTTGACTGTCATGAAATTGCCCATTCTGCTACTGAGAAGTATAAGAGACAAGTTGCTGCTGCTAAATTTGGAATTCCTTTGTTTGCAAGAAAGGTAGTAGACTCTAGGAATAATCACAAAGGAGGCAACGGAACTGTGGTTTTGTTGCTTTTATGAACAGAGCAGATCGTCAAGTGGCAAAGGATGAAATGAATAATAAATTGCTGTACAAGTAGATGTGCTTAAAGCATTGTGCATACTCTCATGTCAATCAAGTACTGTCTCAGCACAATGGGAAGTAGATTCTTCAATATGAAGTGGTTTTGAAAGTCTCTTTTTGCACTGCAAGAATACCCATAAGAGCTGCATGGAGATTTTCAACGGAAACCGCTAGTGTTAGTGGTGATAATAAACGAGGCGCTTTGATTGTGCTGGAAGGATTGGATCGAAGTGGCAAAATTTCTCAATGTTTGAAGTTGGCCTCATACTTGGGTACTCAAGGTTTCCCTGTAGAAGCATGGCAGTTTCCTAACCGCAATACGGCTGTGGGGAAGATGATATTTGCTTATTTGTCCAACAAAGAAGATCTGGATGACAGAACCATCCATTTGCTATTCAGTGCCAATCGTTGGGAAAAAAGATTCCAGAAAACTGCAATGTTGGGCAGGAGCATTTTAGACATTAAAGAAAAATATTTTGTTTGCCTTGATAGCTTGTCCTTAATGGAAGAAAAGCTGAAGGTTGGAACCTCTTTAATTGTTGATCGTTATTCCTACTCTGGTGTGGCATTTTCTACTGCAAAAGGACTCGACCTTAGCTGGTGTAAGGCGCCTGAAGTTGGGTTACCAACTCCAGATCTTGTTCTATACTTGGACATAACTCCAGAGATAGCAGCAGAACGTGGAGACTATGGAGGAGAGCGATATGAACAGCTGGACTTTCAGAAGAAAGTAGCTAACCAGTATAAGGCCTTGCATGATCCAACCTGGCAGATTGTGGATGCATCAATGCCAAGAGATGATATACACGAAATCTTGAAGGGGTCATTGTCTATAATTATGAACTAAAGATTGGATGGAGTATATTTAGGTACAAATGATGACTCTTCCTCAAAGAGCTCATCAATACTCATCCATGAATGCAAGTGGCATTTCATTTAATTGTTTAAGTCATAGTAGAAGTATAACCCTATTAAATAGAGACATGGGTCATTTTCTTGTTTGATTAGCCAAACATGGAAAAAACTCATTAGACTAGATCCAAAAAATGCTAAAGAGGTTAGCTTTGCTATCTTATATATATATTTCATTGTAAAAATATTGGGGGTAGAAGTGAGGAAGGAGGTACCAGCCGAGAGGGCTGAGGCAGGATTTGAACATTTTGATACTGGAGTGGTAGGAGCATGTATGCACTCTGTTTTTGTTAGCTGCTTTGAAATGATTATGTTCATATGAGCCGCCTTTCTGTTTTAATAATTGAATTTCATGTGTTGTGATTTTGTCTGGTGTATGGTCATCTTAATCCATTGCTAGATTCTCACGATTAATGTGAAGTTATCCTTAAGTACTATATGGAGAACCTGGTTCATGTTTTCCATAAATTCATACTCGTAGCTTTGTCTTATCAGTCTTGATTGTGATATATATACTGCTGTTCAGTATTTGTTTTAAAATCTAGCTTGATTTCTGTAGTAAGTCTTACCTACCATCAAATTCCATAAATTCATTTTCCAGTTATCCATTAAACCAATTTAAGATTTCTCTAAGCTTGACCTTAGCAGTCGAGGTTCAACTTTACTGATAACAGGACTTCATAGCAATAAGCATATTTTCTTCATCATTTCCCTTCCCAGGTCCATTTCTGCTAATGTGTATTTCAATGCAATCTTCATTTCTACTGTAATGTTGTAAGGGAACTTTCACTACAAGCATGATAAGTGGTATCATTGTGTTCTATATGATATGAAAGGAATCACTCTTGACCCACTCGTGATTTGAAAATATCTTGCAGCACATAGCATGTTTTTTTTATACCATTGCAACCCTCCAAAATACCTACCTCTCTTATAGGCTCCAAATTTCAAACTGGAGGAAGACAAACAACAAGGTCAACCTCACTTGTAGAAAGGATTAATCCAGTTTCATTGAAACCAAATATCTTTATCCTAGATCTCATCCAGAGGACTTGTAGAGCTCGAGAAACATTCCCCATGGCAGCATTAACGAATGGTTAAAACCTATGTAGCACAGGAACTGCTCTCGGCCTTTAGGAAACTTGTTCCCGAAGTTCCGACATTCCAAGGAACTTGGGAATTGGTAGGGAACGTTCCAAATCCAGCAGAATCGTTTCAGGTGGTTGGGAACTTACTGGGAACTTTTACCCTCTAAAATCGAGAACTTGGGGACTTTTTCTTGCACATTTCCTTCATTGAGAGCTTCCATGCATTCATGATCGCCGCCAATTGAAACTCAAATTTCCAGGGAAGAGGAGAAGGAGATGCGAGGATGCACCTGAGGCATTTGGCAGCCTAGGAGTGAAGGTATGGAACACTAAAGACAAAACAAATCGAAGTTACAATGTCATAAAACTTTTTTATGATTAGTTCTTGAATTAAATATATACCTAATCCACCCATCATCGCCTATGAGATCATTTCATCTTTATCACTTTATGGTTTATTTGTGTATGTCTTTGCAAACATGGGATCCTCTCCTTAGAGGGTTGTTGACGACATTCCCATTTCCTCGTGACCACACATATACATGGTTGACTCATAATGTTTTCTCTAGAAAACTTAGTTGTAGTAAAAGTTGATTCCATGCTACCTTGTCAAGTTGGTGCATTGATCTTTGTCTACCACCTGTGCTAGAGTATTCACTCGTCCCTACGTTGAATTGCAGTTACCACTAGTCAATAATAAATGCAAATCTATTTTGAATTTTTATATATTAAATAAAAGAAAGCAAATTTATATATTTTACTATTTACTTTATGAATAAAAAAAAAAAATTAACTGATTGAAAATAATTTTACATCTTACTTTAAAACTAAATTCATATATTACATTTAAATAAAAATTATCTTGATTTTTATTTTATAATAATTTCAATTTGATTATTTATACACCATTGCAAATACCCTAGCATATAATGTCTTGTAAACATATAATATTCTAGTCCATTTTAATCTTAGTTGACACCTAAAAACTTACTCTATACTTGGAGCCACAAATATAGGAACTATAACTTCTAAAAGTCCCCACTTTAGAAAGAGTCTACTTGATATAATCAATGACGTGGATGGTAATCCTTATTTTATTGCCATTTCCATCTGCTAAGAGGTTCTAGTTACAACCATAATATAAGGGATAAGCTAAGTCATCCGGTTTGTGTTAATGTTTCTTTTCTTCTCTATGTTTCTTCTCTTCACGTGTTTTTTTAATTATTATATTTTTTATACTTTTTAATATATATTATTGTTGTTTCCTGCAAATTTGGAGGAAACTTCTAGACATATTTGATACCCGTACCCACGTTCTCAACATTCCCACATTCCGGAAACTTGTGCAACATAGGTTAAAACATATGCCGGAATCTTGATTTCATCCTTTATTTTAATCCCCATTGACCTAAAGCCATGCGTTAAAGCATAAATATTTGGACAGCTCACAATGAGAGCATCCTATAGCAGCATACACAGGATTTTGAGAAGAATATTTGACATAACACCAGCTTCCCTTAAAAATGCCAACACATACAACACCATCCCCATTCCAGCAATTTGTAAAAGGTCATAGGGTCAGGTTCCAGCTACCAATGGATTACCAAAGGAAAACCATGTTCTTTATTTCCGTGACCTCTAGAATTTGCAAGAGAGACAGGGCCAGTATTTAGAGGTTTCAGCTGATAGTTAATCATTTCAATAGTATCGCCTTCATTAACTGTAACTCCATAATAGCTTCTAGATTCACCCCAGCGTATTATTCTAAAAGCTTTTTCACAATCTGCCTTGTATTTGTGCAATAAATGCATGCACACCTATTCCATTGATAAAAATCTAGGAGAAAACCACTGTATGGGTGTCGTTGCCGCCTAAAACACACTTGACCATGGAAAAGTCTTCCAACCACTAGGTGTGTTCCTGATGGCAACTATGAGTTTAGAACCCAATGTCACCTCGATTCCTAACTCCTTCGTTTAGACCAAACTCCTAAAAAAGGTCAAGGGGGTTAGTCCCTATTTAATATGTTTCAAAGGTTGTGTTTTAGGAGTTAAAAGATGATTAGATTAATTTAAGCTTTATGGCAATCAATCATGCAAAAATGCAATAATTTCAAATGACAAAAAAATCTTTCTTTGTTCGTGAACCAAATATAAGTGCAAGAGAAATATAGTATTACTAAACCAGTGTCTTCCTTTATCGAGCTATGGAGTCACAAGCAAAGATTACAATGAAATTGTCAAAATGCACAAATTGCTCTAAATCATCCGTTCACCACAATAATCAAAAGACCACATTCATCAAATGTAAAATACTTTAAGCAAGTGAACTAGAGTTGTGCGAGATGAGCTTGAAGTAGAACTGAACCAAATAAACGATGACTACAATAGTAAATAAAATGAAAGATCGCGATGTTGTGCAAGTGGTCCAATAGATTTTAATTTATTTTAAGGTCTTTCTTCAGTTTAGGGGATTAATGTGAGAGAAAATAAACGAACTAACTAATGTGTCTACCTTCAACCCTTATCCCTCATCTGAGAGAAAATGTTAGGTGCTCAACAAGAGAGCACAAGGGTCCCTCCTAGCTCCACAAGTCAGTCCCAAGAACTAGTCGAGTGCTCAACAGGAGGACACAAAGTGCCACGAGGCCCCCAACGACCACTACCCCTCTAGCTCCACACAATAATCCTCTTTTCTCAATCTTGCAATAATAGATTGAAATGCCTATTATTCTAGCCAACTCGAATCCTCTCCCTTTCTTGCCACCCAGGGTCGAACCAACCGGCAAGGGGAGTGAATATGGGGCGAAGATTAGGGTAAGGTTTATTTTAAACAAAATGAAGAATTTAACAATTATTAACAACGCAAGCCAACACGATATTGCAAGGGTGGCGTAGCCAACTCACTTGCAAGGTGTGGGCAATTGAATATAACAAAAACTAAAAGTTCAGCCAGCACAATTTTGCAATGATGGCATAACCAAATCACTTGCAAAGTGTGGGCAAAATGAGATTGAAAATAAAATAGAATGCTAGTCGGCACGATTTTGCAAGGATGGCATAGCCAAATCACTTGCAAGGTGTGGGCAAAATAAAAGAAGAAAATAAAAATAAAATGAACCTCTAACTAAGCTAAACGCATGCCAATCAACAATTGCTTATGCAAAGGTGGGCAAGCCCAACTTCTTTTGCATGCAAGGATGGCAAACAAGGGAAACTTCAATTTAACTTAAAATGCAAAATAAGAAATCAAGTCCAAGAGACTCTCTTGGACTTGTTACAATGGCTGAAATTTCAGCATAAAGATTAAGAGGAAAGAAGTGGGAAAATCGTGTTTTCACCCCTTTCTTGTGATGGCCTTGAAGCTCTTCCTTTGGGTTAGCCTTTGCACCCTTCTTGGTTGAAATTTGAAAAAGTTTTTCCTTGTTTTGTTACCAACCTACTAAAAACCAGCAAACAAAAAATGATAAAATGTGTCAAAAATCACTTTGGGAAAGTTAGTATGTTAGTGCAATATATATACAAAATTTAAACAAAGTTGTCGAATGAATAATTTTGAAAGAACTTGAGTATATAAGGGTTAAAATCAGATTTGAAACACTCAACAAACCAAAATTAAAATGCAGAAATTTGTATGTAAAGAAAGAGAAAATTGGTCTTTTGGTCTTCAAGAAGTGAAACAATGGGGCATCCAACTGAGGAATCCCACTCTTCAATCCAAATAACCTACAACTTATAAGATTTTCACTACACAACTACTAGAAGGTGAGAATCAAATAATGATCAAAGAAATCATAAACTTCAAACTATAAAATATATGAACTTCTTTTGCAACAAGAATGAAAACTCACATAATTTAAGGAATGCAAATACCATAAATCTTACCAAAGCAAATAAGTATGCTTCATTGGCCAACCAAACTTGTGTAGCTCCTCAAGCATGGAAGCAAATCATCAATGGGAACAATGGACACAAGCTTCCTCCAAAGATTTTGATTAACAAAGCCAAATGGATGAAAATTACAATGGCCCAAGCAAGAGCAAGGACAAGAGAGAAAGAGAGAAAGAATGAGAGCAAGAGCATGAAAGAGTATGGATGTGTGTGTGTAACCCAAATGAGCAGGGGAAGCCTCCTTAAATAGGAAATGAGTGAGCCCAAATGCATGCAAGCCACTTGTCAAAATGAGAGAGTGAGAGCTCAAAGAGGGGAACCACTTCTCTTGGGTGCACCTCCTAGGGTGAGAAATCAAATAGAAATGGGGGAGAAATCTCCCTCTAATATTTTTAATCTTCATTCTAGTCCCAAAAGGGGGGGACCACCAAAGTGGGACCCCTTACTTTGGCTTATTTTTAAATATCTCAATTTCCATGAAGAGGGAGTGCACCCCCCTTTGGGGGCTGTTGTCCACCGAATGCACACCAGCAGCAAAAATCTAATGAAAGTTGTCTCCTCGCTTGAGAAAGCGGGAGAAGTGTGGCCTTGGGGGCAAGCACAGAGCCAAGTACTGTCACCTACTCCTAGCTCCTCTGTTTAGGCTAACTCCTAACGAAGCCAAGGGGAGTAGTCCCTAACAAAGAGTTTCTATGGCTCAATGTTTTAAATGTTTTTTGGTGGTTGCGGATGCAGATGGGTGTTGTTTAGGAGTTTTCTGATGGGAAGATCACAGTTTTAACTTTAAAAAATTACAAAGATATGCTTGCGATATTTAAATGAAACACAACACTGATTGAATTAAACAAAAGCATCCATAATGATAAGATATTGAACAATACACTTCAGATATGAAAATAAAATAATAACACACCAATGTCTTATCCAATGGATATGGAGTCACAAATTGTAGTGCTGGGATGCTTGATACAAGAGTTCAATTTTTGTGCAATCGTTTTGCAAATGCTCTTTGTAAATTTTATCAAGTTTTAGTGATCTTGGATTATTATGGCTGAGAGAACAAGGTATCAAAGTCCAACTGGAAAAGTATTCTAAGTCATTCTGTTCGAGACCTGTCGACCCGTCTAGTATCTCGGGCTAGGTGTTCGGAGAAATTAACCAGCAAGCCGGGAAACTTAGACAACGGGGGGTTCCGACGCCCTTACTGAGAACAACTCGAATGCTTTTGGCAACGCCGATGTGTTGGTTGTGGGGATGAAGATTTTATTATGTTATCACTTGCAAGATTAACAAATCCGATCACCGTTCTGAGTACGAGTCCAACTTTTCACAGTCGACAGAGCATACTAGGTGAGGGATAGCAATGAAGTAAATTTTAAGTGGAGAAATGTGAGTTGGAATGATTTTATTATTAGGAGCACACAGTTCAACTCTTCAACAAAGAGTGCTCTTGACTTTGTCTTATGACAGAAGTTCAAGAGACTTTAATTAATCTATATGCTTGATGCAAGGATAATGTAGTGGGAATGCTCTCCGACATAGAGTGCTCTTGACTTGGGTTATTGCAAAAGAGACTTTGGTTCTTTTTATAAGACAATCAGCTTGTAAATTGAAACCACATGATAGCTCAACAAATTGTAAAACAACGAAACAATGACATAGCAAAATGAAACTAAGCTACTAGTAGAAATAAACTAAGCTAAGAGGAAGCAAACCACTCAAAAGACAATGCAAGACTTCCCCAAATGGGGGAAGTCGGGTGTGGGGGATTAAAGACCCCACTCATGAAACTTTTATTAAACTGTTACAATCTTTTGGATTTTCAACCTTTGAAAAAAAAAATTTGAAAAGTTAAAATAGAAGAAGCCTTAATGGCTTTTACAAAATGAGAGTGATGGTTCACAACTTCTTCTTGTTTTCTCTTTCAAGTTTCCTTACTTCTTGTCGTTTATAGATTTCTTCTTTGATCACCTAAGGCACAACAAAGCTCATAGACCCGTTATTGTCAATCAAATCAAAGAAATAAATTGGAACTAGCTAACCTAATGCAAGTTCTAGACTTTGAAAATTGAGATCTATATGCAAGGGAGAAAACTAGTCTATATGCCAAATCAACTTCTAGATGCAAGTTTTGAACTTCCAATTTTTTCTTTAATCTTTTTTCGAAAATGAAACTAAATGCAAAAAATTACATGCAAAGTGGGAAAGAAGAGATGGTATAATGGAGCAAAAAGGGAGCAAGAAGAAGGCTGAAATGAATGAGGAAAAAAGGAAAAAAAGGGGAGCGAACAGCAGTAAAGAATGCTGCAAAAAAGCGAAGGAAGAGGCTGAAAACAACGACGAAAGAGGGCAGCCAACAAAAAGGATAGTTGGCTGCAACAAAAGTGAAAAATAGGGCAGCGAAAAAGGTGAAAAGAGAGGCAAATAAATAGTAAAAATGGGGCAGCGAACAGTAAGGAAGAGGACTGAAAAACGGGGCACCGAACAAAGAAGAGGAGGACAAGCCAAACAAGGCAAGAAAGAAGAGGCTAGCAAGCAAGAAATCGAGAAAATCAAGGAGCGAACAAGAGAACTGGAAGAGGGAAGTTCGTAGATCCAAGTAACCAAATGTGTTTTTTGGAACTTTGTTGATGGAGGGAAGGAGAAGCTCTGATAGCTATGTCTCTTTCTTGGATTGGGAAGTGCTTAGAAAGACTTGCAAGATGAAGGAGTTAGATGGAAAAAACCACTGGTTCATGAAGAAGAGCTTGATCTCAAGCTTGTTCTTCACCCCTAATGATCCCTGCAAAACCCTTACAAACAATATCAAACCCGAACAAAATACTCATAAACTAGATTGTTAGCCCTTCTAGAGTATATAATGAAGAATGATTTAATAATTGAAAAATCAAGGTGAGAGAGATTTCACCAAAGACAATGTGAATCCACAACTCCAATAACTCGTGCACGGACCTCCAAAGTCACAACTTTATTCCAACTTCAAACAAATATTACAATAATTTTGGCAGAGTGTTCATGCCCAAAATATCCATCTAGAAGAGAGTGCAAAGCACCTCTCTTTATACAAAAACCAGCAACCTAAAACCTAACAAACTCTGCATGCAAGGAGAGCCAATAGCATCAAATTGAATTCCAATCAAATCCATGTTAACTCAGCTTGGAGTGCACACTGCAACAACAACTCGAGCATGCACTGAAGTGGATGGGGAGGTGGCCTCCACCTTGGCAAGGCGCCCCCCACCCTTCCTTTGGAACCATCAACCATCAAATCAGAACCAGCCAAGTTTGAAACTCGTAAGCCCAAAGAGATCCGCGCGATTTTTTGAAAGATACGTGAGTATGAGTTGAAGTAAGCAATGTTCCCCCAAGTTTCCGGGACGCAGGAGCGGGGAAACGCACATTGGGGACGTGTGGAGACCACCCCTAAATTTTAGCAAAATTCGAGGGGGGGGGGGTCCAGGTCTTAATAAAAATTAATATTATAAATTGTTAAATCCCAGCAATAACAATTTAATGATTCATCCCATGTAAACTACTAAAAGTAAATAATAAATAGTATATACTAAGTTTATCATTGTGCAACGTATATCAAAATATAGCAAATTAATAATACAAACACGTTATAAAAATCATCATGATAATTTTCAAATTTGTCATTTGAATCTTGATATTCATATTTCTAATTCTAATTTCAGTCATTGTAATTGAAAACTTGAAACAATGATATTGCATGCTAAAATAGTGAAATAGTAAATTACTAAAGACTAAGCCTGAAATAGAGACTAAACAACAATTAAAATTAAAATTTTCTTTTTTTTAAATTTAAATTGGGAAATCGTGGGGGGCGTGTGGGAGCCCCCCTTCACTGGAGCGCGCTACAGAACAGGGGGACGCGCCCCCTTGTGAGTTTCCAAGAGTTTTCGGATTTTGGGGGCGCTGTAAAACGTTTCCCCAGAAGCCCCCGGGGCGCAAGGAGCGAGGGGGGCACGCCCCCGACCTTGGGGGGCGAGTCCTTGTGTAACACTGGAAGTAAGTGATAATTCGTGCACAATGGGAGCCAAGCCCATGTGATGGCCACAAAACAGGGGAAAATCCCACCAAACAGCGCGAGCTCCAATCAATCGTGAACCCAATCAGCGTGAATCTCCAATAGCGCGAGTGTACGGCTCCTTAGAAATGGTTGACGTCACCATCTTATGCCACATTCGCCAGCCATGAATGAAGTGATATATATATATATATATATATATATAAAACCAATGTTTTTCTTTTAACACGATTTTAATGTACGGAAGGGGATCCATCCTCATCCCAACGCATTGGTGCTAGCGTGAGGCTTTATCTCCTCACGTCACCTTCTCCTTCCATTCGCCTTGCAATTTGAATTGGATAACATGATAGGAAATAGTTTATTTAATATTTAAGGTCCACCTCATACCAATCACACTCATCACTTCACTCCAATGGTGATAGTGTGAGCCGTCACCTCTCTTTATTTATTCACCACTTTAAACACTAAACCAAAGTTTTACCTTCATCATGTGGAAAAGGGTCATAAGTTAATGGGGACCCATATGCCAAGTCACCACACCACTATTAAAATATTTGATTTTGACCCTTTTTAATTTTTTGGATTTTATGCAATTTGTCTTTTTTTAGCATTAAAATGCCATTCTGAAGCATTTTTAGCCGAATGATGACTTTCGGGATGCTCTGGCTGTCTGATTGATGGTGAAAGTGAACCTTGGGGTGAAGATGTTGCTCCGAGCTTGAAAATGAGCCCAACCATGCCGAAAACGGACTCTGAATCACTCTTTTTTACATTTTGAATTTTCTCATTTAAACCATTAAAAATAAGCTTAAAAACGGAGAAAATTATTTTTTCTCGGAATTAAACGAAACTCTAGGGGGGCCTAGTACATGTTCATACGACTCAATCGGAATGTCTATCATGACAAAAAAAACACTGACACGAAAGCTCTAATAACCTCCCAAGGCCGAAACATCAAGACAACTACCCCAGCTTTGGAGGAGCAAGTGAAAAACTCAAAAATTATTGGTTGTTTGTTCAACAGCCAATAATAACTATGGGAAAAAACACTCTGGGCTAGTCGGTTTGATGCCCAAGTCCAGGAAGCCGAACCTTTTATAAAAAATTAAATGCTGGGACATTTTTTACAATCTCCCCAAGGTGGTCTGAACATCTATATAAAAAATTTCCGAACAGACTCCCGGGAAAAGGCTGGCGGACTTCTGAATTCTGATCACGAACAAGTGTACTTGTTCAATGCTCTGGCGACTCACCGAAAAATCCACTAAGTGCAAAATTAGTGGAGAACAGGGGCATCTTCATTCTTGTGAAACACTTGCATGGGGGGGGGGGCATTTTTTCTTCTAAAGTCACCTTAGGAACATAATATAACACTTAGAAACTTAATTTTCCCCTTCTAAGTGACTTTAGGCACTTTTTCAAAATTTGGCTTGCTAATTAGTTGTCAATTTTTTTATTTCCTTGACTGGCTTTGGAAAATGTGACCAAAACCTTAGCAAGACTTCTCCGAATGACTTCAAACTTTGCCCAAGAGTCTAGGGGGACTTATGCCATTAATTTTGAGTACCCATACCCCACTTCGTGGGCATTAGATGCCATTTCACACTCTTTTTATTACAACATTTTTATGCTGAGGGACATTTTTTAATCACCAAAAATTAAAAATCCCTAGGTAAAACCTAACAAAATTTCGCAAGACTCTGGAGAGTGTCTAGCATGGTTACATGGAACATTCCTAGGCCTTAGTCACCCCGTGGACTCGATCATTAGAACACCTTTCACCACTTTGGAGGTATTTTTGAGTGAAAAACTCAGATAATAAAATCACTAGAAAATAATTTTAATTATCCAAGAGAAAATACACTCGATGAAAGAACTTCCCTAATGAAAAAGTCCTAAGCAACTAAGTTTTACAAAACTAGACCTTCATGCTGACATATTATTACAATATTCCCTATAGGTTGTAGGGGTGCGGCAATTTCATGGAGAAAAGATAAGAAGAATAGTTGTCTCACTTGAAAAAACTTTATCAGCAACTTTTTTCTCATCTTCAATGCACATGGTACATGGTTGGCCACCTAGTTGGTTAGGTGGTCAACAGGTGTGATTTGCAGCCCCTCCAATCCAGTACTTTTGAAAAGATTCACAAGGTGTAGTCCAAGCAAAGTGTCCTCTTACAACATAGTCTTCTGCATGTTGTCACACTCAGCTGTAATAGTGCTGAAACCATAAAGAAAAGGGCACCAGAAATACTCCAGAACAGCCACATGCTGAAAAAATGCACTAAAATGAGTATGCATTTTAAGGGATAATCATAACGATCATCGATACCATGGGAGATAATAAGTTGCCTTTTCAATGCAGGCTCAATTTCCTTCAGAACCTTCATCTCAAATATCTGTTGTAAACATAGTTGTGATTAACATCCTATGTTATTCTGAATGTCTACTTATTCAATTTCATGGATATTCTATTGGATAAAATCAATTGGTTATAGATCTACACAGTAAGTTTTTAATATTTATAGATCTAGACAGCTGTGCACAATCTTCAAGCTTATCAGGTTCATAATGTCTCTTGTTGATTCTCTCGCAAGGCTCAGTGTCAGTGATTAGAGCAGGTTCTTCGATCATATTTGTGGTCTAAGTACAGTGAAGAGAGGGGCCTTCCTCTGGTCCACTGGGAAGTGTGTACCATTCCCAAGAAAGAGGAAAGTCTAGGTTTGACTGACGTCACTACTTAGGGCAGTATTCTGGAAGCAAAGTGAGTAGTGATATTTCTCAAGTGTTCCACCCCCCGGCAGGTTTTGTTTCTCCATTAGATGATGCCTGCATATCATACAGGTAGGGTGAGACAGTTCTTTGGTCTCTATGATATTATTTCCTCACCCCACATGTTTTAAGTCTCGAGTTCTCTCATTTTCAGAAGTATATGGTTGGCTTGGAAGCTGTTGCAGGTTTGTTCTGCTGGAATTGGAAGGGCAGTATGGCAGGTTGGAATTTAGCACGGAAACCAATTTGGAGCTGGAGGTTGCAGGGTACATGTATTGCAGAGACGCCACGTAATCTTTTCATCTTGCAAGAGTGCAGTGGCTTCCCATCAGTATTAAAATTGATAGAGTGAATAATAGAAATTATAGATCACTAACTTTCATTAAACTTTATCTGAATCAAACCCATAAAAAGATCTAAACAATTGGGAAAAAGCAAAAATCCTAGAAGATGCTCTTCGATTAAATAATATCATTAAAAAGTGTACCATGAAACTGCAATAAAATTTCAGAAGCTTCTATGAAAAACACCCTTCGTTTGATAAGGCACCCACAACTTATATACGTGGAAGGTTGTCTCCAAATTAGAAGGTAAATTTTTTGGCATAAAGCAGTCACAAACACAATGGAAAATGTTCAACGTAAAATGCTAGAGAGTGAAAGAATCGAACTGGAAAATCTGAGGGAAAACTGCACCAAGCTTCTTAAAATTCTCAGATTTTCAAGACAAATGTCAATCCAAAATGCAGAGGGTTGAGGGCAAAATCTTGAACCAGGTTAAAAATGTAATTGGCTAAATAATTGATCTTGAAATAGTGAATATGATTTTTTCTTGGAAAAAAAATGTTCACCCACCTAGTATTTTTAAGGCTTCAAATTTTGCCCAATGGTGAAATTTCACCCTTGAAATTTTTGCTGGCTTATATAGACATCAGGATACTAATTCAAATTAGTTGACGGTATCATGTCAGGAAAAATTGTAATAACCCACAAGCATAGAAAAAGAGTATATGGAAGCATATTTATTATTATGCAATGAAGGAATTGATGTGACTGAGGAAACTGCCAGAAGATCTTAGAATAACTCGGACAAAATCCACTATCTTGAGATGTGACAGTCCTAGAATCCAAGGTTTTTATGAAAGGAAAAAGAACAATTAACTACAATATCTCTATGTGAGCAAGTGGAGAAGCAAAAGTGCAGTTGCAGTTCTGTGAAACTCAGATGATGATTGCTGAATGCTGATGTATTGACAACACTTTTATTAAAAACAAATTGTAATATACTAGAGATGGTTTTGTAATTATGAAGCTTGATAATAGATATTACTTGAGTCTATGTAAAATTGGAAATATTAGACTAAGAGGGAATGTTGTAAATAGTGCAATCTGAATATTTACAATGTTTTGGGAGGTTCCACAACCTAAACTTGCAACCTTCTGAGGTACCACAAGGGAAGGCTGCATGTAATGCAAATGAAACCTGTAGACTATAGTTGATCCACAGAGTTACTTGCAGCTCTGCAAGGTGATGGTTCACTTACAGATGGGGACATTTGCAAATGTGGATGTTCAGGGAACGAACAATAAACAGGCATAGTACGCAGGAGGTAAAGAAGGTGCAGGGAGTTGGAGAGTCAGTTTCTACTGTTTGTTCAATGTTCAAGAACGGTTCTACAAGTACCATGTAATATATAAATATGGGATTTGTACATAAAGGAGTGAGTAAGTGTCTCATGTTGTACAAGATATCTTCTAGCTAATGAAATAAAAGAAAATAAGTTGTTAAAGACTTCCTTCCTCGTAAAAACTTTATCTTCTGTGTATTGCTTAATGTCATGCTGTTTTAGTTTCTGTTATATTTCAGAAGCTGCTCACTCAAATGAATGGGTTTTAACAAGTGTAAGGGAGGTTAAAGATATTATAAATAAACTATATTTGTCCATATCAAGGTTTGCCAAAGCATGGGAGTGGGAGTAGGAGTGGGAGCACCAAGAGTGCCATTTCCCAAAAAAATCCTGGAGCGGATTGTAGATTTTTCACTTCTCAAACTGGAAAATAGTTAAACTCAGATTACTGTTTAATAAACTATTTCATTCAACATTCAGCTGTAAATGAAAATTAACTCATAAACATGTCTGAACTAGAAGCACATAAGAATTCCACAAAAAATAATGAGTAGAAATAATTTTAGTCACACACAGGAAATATTCAGAATCTGATTGTTAGCCAATTTGGCCCAGGCAAGGCCCCAACCTGGGGAAAACCTGTGAGAGAAAGTGTCTTTATTAATTTCTTCTTAAAAAATGAAATGTACAGCAGAATTTCAACAGTAAAAGCAACTTATCTCAACCCAATGAAGACATAAATCCAAATATGGAAATTTCAATGCCATAAATGACATATTCTCAGTACATAAACAGCCTAGAAATTTGAGCCAGTCTCTGACTGTACAGGCAGTTTACGTGTTGTCCTATTCATCCAGTTATGTGCCAAAAACAGTCTTCTTGTCGATAAATGTGCCCCGGTGTTATTGCGACCGGTCCGGTTCAGGAAAAACCGGCCGGTCCAACCAGTTTATAGGGTTTGCCAGTCCGGTCAGGGTCCTGAACCACTTGGGCCAGATTTTGAGCACGGACCGCCCCTGAACCAGCTGGTTCTGTATGGAATAGGGCCAAAACCGCTGAACCGGCCGGTTTTGACCGGTTTCGTACGGAACCGGTCCTATCGGTACAATGTCGTACGACATCCGTCCAAGGAGACACGGAACTCAAATTTAAAAAAAAAACATAAAATCCCTAATCTAAAGCATCTAATCTAACCCTAATCCCCTTGTGATGCTATTTAAAGACCCCCCCATTCTAATCTAATCTAACATAAAATTGCACTCGGTGTTATTTTGGTTATTTGTAGGTACCTGTACTTGCTATATATATGAGAAACTTTGCATGTGTATTAATGGTTTAGATTCATATGTATGCACATGAATATATATGTTTTTTTACAAAATATGAATATTTTATGTATTTTTTAGTCTACCTTTTTTTTCCCCATTTTTTTTTTCGTTCCGGTCCTGTTCACATCTTCGGTTATGCCGGTTCGATGACCGATCCAGTTCTGATAACATTGATGTGCCCACTGTAGCAGCAATGTTCCACTTCGAAAATTGTGCTAGCTCTGCCACAGTAAAATCGTACGGAATAGTACTGACTGTACGGAATTGTACATACTGTTGAAATTCTGCTCCTCAAGAATCATGGCAGCAGCCTTGGAATTCGTGTTGTACTTTCACCTCAATTTTGTGCCGATGTATAATTTTTCAACTGCCTGGGAATGCATGCCAGTCTCTGTCTCCCTGATGCTCCTCTCAAGAAGTCAATATCCTCTCCAACTCTCTTGGATGAGTGAGTAAAATGAGCTATGAAATGCCTTTTTAATATTTTCCCTTGTCTTTTCACTTCCTCTTCCTGGGGTAGCTGAAAGGACACTAGATCAAGGGCCCACATTAATCTAGTGATTTCTCATCAATGGATGAGAAAATTCACTTTTCTCTCCATTAACTATTTTCTCTCTCAACTTCCACTTAAATTTATTTAAAAAGTCACTTTATTCTCTAAAGTGAATTAATAACTCATTTCAAGTAATTAATACAAGGGTCATGTCATTTCTCCCCGTTTTTGTGACTTAGGCACAAAGTCACTAGGGGAACACTTCCCTAGGTACAAAAATTCAACTCTCCCTCTTACCTAGGAAGGTGTTCTCCCTCTCTCCCAACTTATCCCTAAAGAAGATAAATTGCTTCTCCACCAAAGCTGGTAATCTGCTCATGTACTTCTCACACAATGAAGGAATGCTCACCCTCTCTAAACTCCTCTCTAGAAAGGTCAAATTTAATGTCCCTTCATGTTAGGCATCATCACATGAAGGACATCCTAAGCTACAACACTCACCACTTCTGCTTCGCACGGGAAGTCCTTCTGGCTTGTCCTCCAGCAAAATCACACTGCAGTCTCACACTGTCTGTTATAGAAGCTCCCTCTGTCTTTGTAAGTTGTCCCTCTACAAAACCTATACTTTGCACTGGTGCCACATGTCATAACCCCAAAATTTCATAAAAATTTAAAATTTTTAAAGTGACATAAAATGTCTGAAATCGCAGTTTAGTAACTGCTAGCGGTTAGCGGAAAATGAAACAGTTTAACAAATTTCTAAGGATTAGTTTCAAATACAGAAATACTAAAACAACTTCAAATTTTATAAGTCATAGAAAGAGGACTTGCATTTAATTATTGCTAGTTGTACTGATGTTTTACTTTTGTCAAGTAGATGAGAAACCATGTTTGTAAACGGGGCTTACTTAGCATTCTGCTAACTCAAATAGACTGCTGGTTCTTACAGGTTCAGCAGGTAAGCGTATGATCAAGTAGGAGTTTATTTTGAATTATGTCGAGAAGTATTTCTTTAGCATGATAAGATGCTAATATATAAATTGATTAATATGATGCAAGACTCCGACGAGGTAAAACAAATTCCTTCGTTGTTTTGGATCTATGACAGTATTTCAGTTTGAGCCATAATGACTTTTATCCTTAACATAATTAATGCTATTTTTAAGAATGAGTTCTTCCAAGGTTTCTTTCTGTCGTAAAGATTATAGTTCCTAGTCAATTATAGACTCTTACAGTGAGCATAGAGCTCCTGATCTTGGCATATAATTACTTCTACGGTTTCATGATTTTACTGCTATTATCATGTTTAAAATTCAATTGCACTGCTTTTTATGTATGAACATACTCCTATGTTTTTCAAAGGTAACGTTTGCAATACATAAGTTTCATTTATCAGCATCAAGTCTTTAAGTGGAGAAGTTTAGAGCTCTCCAGTTTAGAAATATATTGTAAAACAACTTCTCTATTCTAATTCTCCCTTACTAGTCGTGAAACAATACCAACATGTTTGATTTGTTTACAAATGTGATTATCTTTTTGCACAGCTAGTGGACAAGCTGTCTACATAGTATTTAGTTTATAACCACGATGCAATTGTCATTGTAATGTTACAATACTATACTGAGTTATAGTTTACAATATTAGGCTATAACAAAATACTATTTGTAACATAAGGTAGTTTCACTACCTAAAAACTACTATCATAAGGTCGAAACTAAAGGTAGAATACATTTAAGTTTGTACCTATAGTATCCTAGATCCAAAGCATGGTCTAACAAAAAGCATGAGTGACATAGTAAGCAATCATATGAATTTATCCAAATGATCGATGGCAAAGTAGACATGATGAGCAATCATATGTAACGTTATATTATGGTTGATAAAGTGATTGTATTATTGGCAAATGTTATGCGCCTTTATACTATAGTCGATAGCATGGTTTGTAATAATTGTCAAATAATATATTTCATATTCGATGTGCAGTGTTGACTATTGAAAACGACCCACACTTGGTTAAAAATTTCTAGAAGGGCACGTGGATAAGTTTCCACCATGCATTGGTTGACTTATAACGACGAAACCCTATTCCTTTACATTTGGCTCCGAGGGTTTGTCTACCTGCAGGCTGCGCTGTGAGACTTCTTGCGGCCATGAGAGGCCTGCCCTTTCCTCGTTTGTTGGCTTCGTAGTCTGCAATATTGTCCTGCAATACTGTGCAAGTGTTTTAAGGGTTCGTGGTTTGTGTTTTCAGTTTCTTTTGTGAGCTGAGAAACACAGTGTGCGTGGTTTTAACTTCCTCGCTTGGCTCGAAGCCTATAAAAGGATTTTACCCTTGTATCTGTTCGTTCTTTACCTTGGCATCGTAGAGCTTGAGTGTTGTATCCTTGCTGCCTCTGTCACAGGGTTGGCATGAGGGTTTGCTTGCTTCTCGGTTTAGTTCACTCGCGCTGGTGACTATTCCTTTTTGGCTCCAATTACTTTTACTCACGGGTAAACACTTAACTCTGCTCGCATTCCTTTTGTCAATTTAATTACTAAGTTTTAGGGTTTTAATAAATCATTACTCCTAGTTTTGAATATTGTTTGGTTTTTAACTTGCAGGATCACGTTGACAGCTCCAGACTTGAATGGAAAAGCACTCATGCGTCGGTTAACTTCGTGAGCTTTCAAACGGGTAAGCCCCGGTCTCATCGTGGGTTCTTCCTGCTTGCGAAATGGGTTGTTGGTTGAAGGTTTTCCTATGGTTGGAAACCTAGCTGCGAACTCTCTGCTGGTTATGATATTTACTTTGTTGTTTAATATCCATGTTTTTATTTTAAAACCCTGTCGATACATCGCTGGGTTGCACAAGCTTTTGAAGCTGTGATGTATGTGTGGTTTCGGTGAAACAGTTTTCAGCCTTACGACTTAATGATGTAATACTATTGTGAAGTTTATAAAAACCTCCTATGTGCTTAGAGATGTTTTGTGATCTCTTGTCTCGTTGCTTTGGTTTTTCTATTTGAACTTTAAGAAAATGAAACTGTGAGTTGGGTTTTACCTAACCTGTCAATAATGTAGTTTTACTTGTTAATATAAAATACTTATGTATATTTGTTTTAAAGACAGAAGACTGTGAAACAGTCTAGTTGTAAGTTTGCGGGGTTTTTACTTTTACAGTTAGTAATGTAACTGGTTAAAGTTTAATACAAAGAATTTTATGTATTTGGTTTTATTAGCAGGTTGGGTTTCGACCCTTTGATTTTTACAGGCTATAAGCCTACTTTTGGTTCAAGTTTTTATATTGCAAAAAGGTTTATATTAATGGTTTATTTTGCTCAGGATTTACATTTATATTGTATTTATTAATTCTCTGTATTTATAATTATTTTAAGCTCTATTTAGGAGATATTGATAATTTCTTGAACTCGGTTTTTAAAGGTTAAAAGAAATACTGTAAACCCTACAGTTTAAGAAATTCTTATTTCAGCTTATAATATTCTTGACTCTGTTTTTGAGAAAATAGAATAATGAAAGATTTATATGACTTAAAGTTATAAGTATGGTGCTAACTCTGTAAGAAATGAAAAGATTCTAAACAGTTTTGCTTCTAGTTTTTAGTTAAGAAAAATATAATACTTATATTTTTAGTACATCATACTTGAACTAGAGTAATATCGACCTTCAGTAATTTTTGTAAATATAAAAGAATTATAAAAGAATCCTTACTCTGGTCTGTTAAGTTAATATTTATAAACTGTTTTGCTATTATCTTTTTACATGTTTTCTCAAATATTAGTTGTTTATTTTACTATAATATTTTTATTTTCTATCATTATACTAATATCGAAACAATAGCAATATTTACTATTCTCTTTATACTTGTGTTTCCATTTAATTGGAAGAAGCTAAGTCACCTGACACGGGGACACGAGACACGAAGGACACGGGGATTCGAGTGTCCGACACGGGCACGGTGACCCCCGGAATCAGGACACGTAGGATACGTTTTATATATATCTATATATATATATATATATATTTAAAATATATATTAAAATTTAAAAATATAGACATATAGATCCAAAAATATTTAGAAACTAGAACATTTACACATATTCAATAGAAATTAGAATAAAAACACATTAATGATCATTGAT
>LPNX010646567.1:0-55380 GCA_001517045.1 Pseudotsuga menziesii | reverse complement strand
TCAATGGGAAATTTTATAGAGATGCCTAGGTCTTCTGGGTCAGTTTTCATTAAATGAGCCACCTGCTCTAATTCCACTTTCTTGGGGAATCATGACCACAAATATAGAGAAGTTGCCACCTGCAACAGTTGGAAGTGGTTTGAGGATGCTGCCACATGTCAGTTTGCTCTCCACCCAGTCTCCTCCACCAATTGACCAGTAAACACTCTTTTAACAGCTCTCCTAAGCTGTTGTCTCCTCATTTATTTATTTATAAATAAAATATTCTGAATTTACATTAAATATTCTTGACCCCACTGGGTCATCAATTACAACTTAGCATAAAATTTAACACAATGTTCCTCAAATATTATAAAATTGTTTTTGCAAATTGGGGCATGTGACACCACATGTCGAGAAGTCTCGTCTCGCTCATTCAACAGTGACAAGTCATACCAGCTGACTCTCCTGTCAGTACTAGAAGAAGTACTCTCGCGTACTCCCCTGAATCGAAGACTGAATACTCGATACCAATTCAATCTTTGGAGCATCTCGCTCTCCCCTCTGAACTAAGGATTGACTGCTCAACGCCACATCAATCCTTGGAGCTTCACGCTCTTCGTTTGTCCCAGACTCTGATCCTGTCATCCACCAAGATCCTCCAGATTTAAGCTGGCCACGCATTACATACTCACCATCTCTCCAATGACCAATCAACACATGATCAACCGGATCCACTCCCACTGGGTAAATAAATATGTGTTCACTCGTGAACACCACTACATACCCTACACCCTCCAAGGTTGGAATGGAGAGTCTGCTATCTCTCAGCCCTGGAACATAGAGCACTTCTGATATCTCCAGAAGCTCTCCAAACTCAAGTTGGAACCGTACTCGTCCCATTTCTCTAATTGCATACACTATGCCCTCACCATCCTATACGAGTTGCTCTGGAATAGTCTCTAAAGTGAGGAATGCATCTTGCATCCCAGACATGTGCTCACAATATGCACTCTCAACTATCCACTTCCCTGCGTCCACAGGTCTACTACTGTCGCAACTCGAAATAACTATGACAAGAGAGAATTATTTCTCGAACTTTGCAGCGTAACTCTCTATCTTAGTTGTAGCTACAACCTGTTCCTCCTTCTCTTGCTTGCCCTTCTTCTTATTACGACATTAGCCAACATAATGACCAGACACATTGCATGCATAACACCTGACTCTACTCAGGTCCTTCTTCTGCTCACCTCTCTGCTGCTTAGCCCCTCCCTTAGGGCCCTTCTTGGACTTCTTGTCTGTGGTTCACAAGGCAACATTCTCCTCTTCCTCCTTATCCTACACAAATTCGTCCCAAAGACGGTCCCAAGAAGGCATGTTCTCTCTGGCAACAATAGCCTCCACGAAAATAGTCCATGGCTTTGTCACACCATTCACAGTTGTTTGTACTATCTCACTGTCATCAACCTTCTCCCCAACCGCTGCAAGCTCGTCCCACACCTAAGTGATCTTGGTAAGGTAAGAAGCCACATTTTCAAATGTAGTCATCCTTATGCTCTTCGGCTTCTCTAGTAGCACCATCTTTCGATTCTCATTCAAACTTTGGTACAAATTGGTCAAGGCATCCCACATTTTAAATGCATGGTCTTTATTTGTAATGTGTGGGATTGGATGGTCCTTTACAGCATCAAGGATAATTCTTCTCGCCTTGATGTCCTTCTTGTTGAAGGCTACCAACGCTACTGCATCAGTAGAAGCAGGTGCATGCACTAGTTTTGCTTGAGTGTTGTCTACTACGTCATCCCACATCTCATCCTCCTCCAGTATAAGTACAATCCTAGCTTTCCACGAAATGAAGTTGGTTGCCCCATCCAACCTGTCCTCCAACTTTAACCTTGTACCCATCTCACTAAAAATGTAAGTCCAAAAAACTGCTCACTGAACAAAAAGAAGTCTCTCTCTGAAGTCTAAAAATCACAGCCAATAATTCTGCCATACTCTTCTCAACAAAGCTCTGATACCATGTAGAATTTTCACTTCTCAAATTGGCAACTAGTTAAACTCGTATTACTATTTAATACACTATTTCATTCAACATTTAGCTGTAAATGAAAATTAACTCATAAACATGCCTACACTAGAAGCACATGAGAATTGCACAAAAATACTAAGAGCAAAAATAATTTTAGTCGCACAGGAAAAATTTCAGACTCTGATTTTTAGCCAATTTGACCCAGGCAAAACCCCAACTTGGCGAAAACCTGTGAGAGAGTGTCTTTATTAATTTCTTCTTCAAAAATGAAATGTACAACATAATTTTAACAATAAAAGCAACTTATCTCAACCCAACAAAGACAAATTCAAATCTGGAAATTTTGGTGTTGTAAATGACGTATTCCTGGTACATAAACAACCTAGAAATTCGAGCCAATCTCTAACTGTACATGCAGTTTACTCATTGTCCTATTCATCAAATTTAGTGCCAAAAACAGTGTTCTTCTCAGTAAATGTGCCCACTATACCAACAATGTTCCACCTCGAAATTTGTGTCAACTCTGCCACAGTAAAATCGTACAAAATACATACTGTATGGAATTGTACGAACTGTATGGACTGCTGAAATTTGGCTCCTCAAAAATCGTGCCAACAGCCTTGGAATTTGTGTTGTTGTACTTTCACCTCGATTTTCGTGTTGCTGTACAATTTTTCAACTACCTGGGAATGTGTGCCAGTTTCTCTCTCACTGTTGCTCCTCCTCTCCAACTCTCTTGGCTAAGTAAGTAAAATGAGGTATGAAATGCCTTTTTAATATTTTCTCGTCTTTTCACTCCCGCTTCTTGGTCCCGCTTCCTGGGGTAGCTGAAAGGACACTAGATCAAGGGCCCACATTTAATCTAGTGATTTTTCATCAATGGATGAGAAAAAACAATTTTCTCTCCATCAACTATTTTCTCTCTCAACTCCCACTTAAATTTATTTAAAAAATCACTTTATTCTCTAAACTGAATTAATTACTCATCTCAAGTAATTAATACAAGGGTCATGTCATTTGTCCCCCTTTTGTGACTTAGGCTCAAAGTCACTAGGGGAACACTTCCCTAGGTACAAAAATTCAACAAGGATAATCCTAGGAATGTTTTTTATATAATATATATTTTTATATGTTATATATATTGTATATATTTTTATATTATTATAATGTAGTTGTATTAAAAAAGAACATGCAAAATGCCAAATTAGTTGCAGAATATATGGAAACGTACATATTTGTGCTACCTATAGTTGAATACTACATTATTATAAAGTTAGAAATGCCATCCATAGTAGATTAATAATTAACCAATTGAGCATCAACCATCTAACAATTACACATACAAATTTTTAAAACATATAATAGGAAGTGGACCATTAATTTAAGAAACGAAATAGGCTATCCCCCAATTACCAACATAATGAAAGTGTAATGGCTACAAAATAGGCCATCTACATAAGTTCTAAAATGATAATTTAACTAAAGTATGAAGACCGAAAAGTCCAAAACACTAAATTGAGCTAAAGTCTATGACACAAAATAGTAAAAATGGAGAAACAAATATTATAATATCTATCTACTTTTCCTTCCTCGTTACATCGTCGTGATTTCTCCATGTGCCTCCATGTGGTAGTAAAGTGGGATCCTAAGACACAAGTGACTATGTAGATGGAAGTGGAAATGAACATGGAGCCCTTACTACTGGAATCTTAGCCAGAGCAACCATGGCAGTAAGATGGGGATGGAATCTCACCGCAATCATCATCATCAAAAAGAGCAATCTCCATTGCTCCAAAACCATATTCCATCCCCCAAATTATCCTCCTCTGGATTGTTGTCCCAAGTCTTATATCCATCTTTGAATCCCCACAATAATGGGACAACAACCACAAGTTGTGATGCACATAAACCAAGCCCTCTGACTAGTTTTCATTCAATATTTTTCTTCTGAAAGTATGGATGAAACTATAGGTGCTCCAACACCTCTTTGCATAAGAAGTGTTAACCACCTTTGAAAGCACCCATGTTGCCAAATGTTGTAGCTGTAAGTTAGAACTACAATGCATGTTCTACCACTCAAGAGAAGACAAATTTCCTCAATCTTTGACTGCATGATTGGTTCCAACGGCATGGATTCCACTGATGTAGTCTCAAATTGTTTTTCTATGGTATCACAATCCTCATCAGGGACCATTTTGTCTAATGCTTGCATATGACCAACCTAAACCTCTAAATCTGTGTGGTTTTCTCTTCACCTCACCACCCAATGCTAGTGCTTATAGCCATGATGTCTGATAGTATTTTGGTGTTAGCACATATGCTAAGGTGTTACGCGCCAAAGCTGTTGCATGATTCAGGCGAGGCTAAGCCTAGAGCAAGGGGTAAAAAAGAATTTATTGTACAGGCCAAAGTGGGTTTTATTTGTATGGATATTTGGATTGGGGGTTGTTTACCCCCTAGATTGGTCATGGCCATCCCCTTTGGTTTCACTCTTAGAAGTACTTGGCTTAATGGCTTTTCTAACTACCCCTTCGCTGTGATTATATCTCCACCATGTAGGCCTTTTATCCCATGGGTTGGTGTTCCAGGGCTTTTGGGGGTGACCCACTGGGGCACATGACCATCCTAGTTTTTATTTATGCAAAGGTGATTGTGTGTTGTAAAGGGTTGTTCTCCCCTATTAGCACACATTTTGCACCCACTTGGACCTTTTTGTAGCATCCAAAAACCCTTGCTCCAGCCTTCCTAGCCCAGTGCGCCACCTTTCCAGCTATTGCGCACCAATTGAGCCTACAGTTCCATGGAGGGGGAGCATTGAGGGATTTTGAGCATTTTGGGATTAGATGGGGCATGACGTAACCCCTTGGCTCACTACATCCAGTGAAGCCTTTTCTCAACTTATTTTAAGCTTATTTTACCATTTTTTTCTATTTTGGGGTAAAATTCCTTAATTATGTAGAATTTACCCTAAAAATATTATTACTTTATTTTAGTTTATTTAAAACATGTAGGCTCAAGTTTAAATATCTAAGGATGGATTAATATAAATAGACATCCTCCTCTCATTGTAAAATCATAAGACAAGGGTTCTAATATGAAATTGTTTCTTTTTCTCCTACTCTTTGAGTCTTCTTGGTGATGAGCACTTCTCTTGAGATGATCTTCTTCACTTGATGGTGGATGGATGAATGATCTAGTGCTTCTTTCTTGCACATGCTATGGTTGATGCTAGACTTGTTGGAATAACACATGCACAAGAGTAACCTAAAGCTTCTTCTTTGTTCATATCTTGTTGAAAGTTGTTAAGTTATGTTTCTATGTGGATTGAATGGTAGTTTTATGCTGCATTTTCTTTGAATTAGGGCTTTTCACCAATATTCTATCAACTTTGTGTGAAGGAAGTGCCTTGCATAAGGGTTTTCTATTGTTTTTGGGGCCTTAGACTTCTCCATTTGCCTTAGTTAGTCTCACCCAAGGTTACAAAAACCGAACCGATGGTCGAACCGGCCGACCTTGAAAATCGGACCCAGACCAAAACCGAATCACAAAACCGGTCCACCAAAATACAAAAACTACTTAAATTTTGAAAAATTATATATATATATTCATGTGCAACCATGTGAATCCAAACCATTATACACAAATTTGCAACAAAAAGTGCTCTTGCTATATGCCATACTGAGCATATTTCACTAGAACCTTCCCCACTCAACTCACTTTTAAACTTCAAAAAAAAAAAAAAAAATACCTTGTTAAGTGTTGTTGTACAGTTATATAAGAAACCAGTCAAAACCGAAACCGGAACCGGTCAAAACCAGACGGTTCCATACGAAACCGGTTTGACCCGGTGAGGCCCCGAAACCAGTCGGACCGGCCGGTTTTACCGGTTCCGGTCCGGTTTTTGTAACACTAGTCTCACCTAGCGAACCCTAGAGGTTGTTAGGTGAAGCACTAGCTTGCAAGTGCTAGAGGAACATCTCAAGAGAGGGACACTAGCCATGACCTCTCAATGCCCTAAGGATTAAGACAATAACCATATTCCCATTCTCTTGTCATCTTTTTACTCATAATTTCAGCATTTATTGTATTACATTTAGGCTACATTTTTATGCCAAAAAAGCCGTAAAAACCAGAAAACCCAAAAAATTAGAAAATTCATTACTCCAAAAATAACCGTGAGTTTGTAATTTTGGTCCACCCTACAAATTCTCCCTAGTGTATTTATCCACGAATCTTGAAGGGCATCCTCATTTTATGTATAAAAAACCCTAAAAATCATATATTGTCAAAAGAGCCCTAAAAAATTGCATAAATTCAAAAGCCTACAAATATTTGGAATTTGCTAAATCTGGTCCAGTGATCAATTTCGCCCTAGTGTATTTATCCACAAATCTTGAAGGGCATCCCAATTTGAGCACTTGCGTTGGGAAACATGAAATTGTTGAAATTAGGGTTTTTGCATCTATGTTGCAGCTCTGAGTGGCTCAAAAGGTGCACCCTAGGATACTTAGCCTTCTCCCCTTCAGAGCGCACCTTTCTAAGGTATTTCCTTGGAAGCTGTAAAGCCCTTGCATGGGGATTCGTAAAGTACATTGAAAGTTGTTATATTGATCGATAAATTGAACTAACTCCTTTATTGTAATTTATGTGTCTTTATAATTCATTGTTTGACTTCATATAAGGCACTGATCTTTGCTATAAAAGTTGTGGAAAGGTATTTCCTTGTTGATGTTTGCAGATACCTACAGAGGGCTCTCCCCTAGGTTTGGGAGTTACCCAAAGTAGTCAAAAGGCTGGGTTGAGGTGACATTTGGGACTAGTTCTCTCCCACATGCTTACCATTCACTAGCAAACCAACCACATTGTGTTGCAAATGCAAGACTGCTAGTTTGAATGTTGACATTTTTGGCATCATTGTCGAGGACCATCTTTAAGAAGGTTGAAGTATCCTGAGTTATAACCTTAGCAAAGACGACACTTGGTGAGAACTCGAGGTGAGTCCTTCAATTTATATTTTGAAGTATATTATTATTTAAGGACTATCCCTGCAAGTCTTATCTGGCGACTCCATTGGCAAGTGTTTTCTTCAAGACATTTCAGGTATGTTCTTGTTTTGTACTTTGGTGAGATTTATTTGACAGATCTCTCCTGGCAGCTCCCATTGAAGAAATTAAAAGAGGTACTCTAGAAGAACAAGATCAAGGGGTAAGCATTTTTTTGTTCTTTGATAAGATTTTTGTTACAAGGCTAACCCTGCAGGTCATATCAAGCGACTTCATTGAATAAAGCACAGTAAAGAAGTACAATTTAAAGCAACCAATAAGAAGATGATATGGCTTCCATTGAAGAAAAACGAATGCATAATCCATATGCTCCATTGGACTTTTCAAATATTCTAGGATACCAAAATATGTCAAATAAACCTAGGTCAATCAAGGCCATCACAAAATTCCATCAAAATGAAGACTCAGTTGCAGAGCATATTGTGAAGTTCAGAGAGTATCTGTTAGTATGGGACATTATGGATGAGGATATCATAATGGAATAGTTTGTAGTTTCTCTTGACGTGCAGAATAACAAGGATATGAGTGATTGGTATCATGGGTCCCCCCCTCAAGGGATTTCTTCACTCTTACAATTAGTCAAGGCATTTTGGAAAAAGTGAGACCCCAATCTTGATGAAAAAAATATAGAGGCCATGATTTCTCTTCCCACAAAGGAATTTGTCGAAATAACTCCCAAGTAACATTTCGCTCCTCTAGTCTTGCCAAATGGTTTAAAGTAATTACCAGAGTACTTCATGTTAGTTTTCTTTGATGAAGATGATGATCCCTTATACTTTGTCAAAGATTTTATGTATAATGTTCCACATTATATTGTTCAAAAGGATGAGGAAGCATACATGAAGGCATTCGCGTGGCATTTAGATGAAGAGGCACTTAAATGGTTTAAAGACTTGGGAAAAGGTACGATATCCTCTTTAGTAGAGCTAATATAGGTATTTTGCAGGTGTTGGTTCCCAGGAAAACACAAGCAGTGTATGTCCTATGTTGAAGAGGCAAAGAGCTTATTCTAGAGAAAAATCATTAAAGAACATGTGGATCTCGTTGAAAAAGTCCCAGAGCAGCATGAAGTAGTCCTCGCCAAAGAAATCCATAATGAAGATAAAATCTCAAAAGGCTTGCTTGAAGAAACCTCTGTTCAAGATCTCGTTGATAACATTATAGGCCTTATGTATAAAGAGGAAGGTACTCATGTAGATGAAAATGAATATGATCATGATGCAAGAACTGAGCATTAAGAAGCCCTAGTTGAATAAATTGAAGGACATAGAAAATGGTAAGTTCTCCTTATTCTCATATCACAGTTTCTTATGATATATCTGGCTTCTTGGAGGAAAATGATAGGACTCTTAGAGACGATGATTTTTGGAAGTTCATGGGTCCACCGATATATGATTCTTCAAGACCCAACAATATTGTTTCCGGGACTTCCAGTTGCACATATTTCGAAGAAGAGGTTTATGAGCCTTTCCTGCAAACCATAAAAGAGGAAGAAGTTAGTGTGGACCAATCTGAGGCAGACTCTTTTACAGATTTAAAGTAATATCAAGAAGTCTCTATCACCTTAAGGAAAGACATCGATGAAAGTCTGGTTGGCAAAGATATGAGTGTTATTTTTCCTTGTTGCATCAATGATGAAGATTGGCTCAACCCTTTTGCTATTACATTTGATGATGAAGCACCTCAGACTATGTGTCCTCTTGCCATTACAGATGATCGTCATATGCAGCGGCTCCATACAAGATTTAAAGATTTTGGAAGCTACATCTCTACTGAGATTTCTTTGGACTCCATCCAATTGCGCCTACCCAGCATCATGGAAGTTATGGGATGTCAGGCAAAGAGATCCTTTACAGTCATTCAGTCAATGATGGGCCCATATTGTCATTCCCAGCAGTGCCCCTTAAGAAGTATTGCAGAAGTTGATCAACCCTTTCTATCCTCTATTGGTAAGTTTTCAGTGATGCATTTCAATAGAACCGAGACAGGTATGTAGACATGTATAGTATTTAGTAATTTACTACCCCTTTCCATGATATTTGTTATTTATCTTTTCACTTAAAACTTGAAGGTATGAACTTTGTGGCTGACAATTTCAAATTTTTAAGGATTATTGGGGATACTAACATGATTAATACAAAGATGAGCAATACGCTTGCATGTCCAAAAGAATGTTTGAACAGGTACAGGGGCATATTGCAATTGGTCCACAAAGGTTCTCCAGAAATTTTCCAAGGCTAATTTTTGCAAGTGGTCTCTCAAGTTCAGAATCACAGCCAGTTATGCGCGAGAAAATTTCACATAACGGATTTATGATGGGGAGACTGTCTACTTGATCCCGATACAGGCGTGGATAAATAAATCTTGCAAAGTAATAATTCTTTGTAGCAGGAATTTCAAGGCTTCCAGGTTCCCAGGTTCATCCATCATTCTGTCTCCATTTCGATGAAGATAATGGTATGTATTCACTTCATCTTTAATGTGATCTTGTCTTGGATTATCTCCAAAGACATAGTTAGAAAATTGGCATGAATCATATACTTAGGTGGCTACATTGGTGGTATGATGTCACTTGACCCTCCTCTGTTATCATAATTTAAGTAGGTCAGTTTAGTTTCATTGAGTTTATCATTTACAGTTCTTTATGCATTGCACTTGTTGTTCTTTCATTTTGAGTTATTAGCATTTGATTGTGAACAAGGCAGGATAGATGTGTCTTCCTTTGATGTATTTGATCTCTTTGTTGTTAGATGTGTGTGCAGGTCTACAGGTAACCAAGGATCCTCGAGGTTCTCATACACTCCCGAGAAGAGCGCATGTCCCACAGTTGGAGCCAATGATACACACCAAAGCTACTGCAGCATTCAAGCGAGGCTAAGCCTAGAATAAGGGGTCAAATTTTTTTTATTGTACAGGTCAAAGTGAGTTTTATTTGTATGGATATTTGGACTAGGGGTTGTTTACCCACTGGATTGGGCATGGCCATCCCCCTTGGTTTCACTCTTAGAAGTACTTGGCTTAATGGCTTTGCTAATTACCCCTTCAGTGTGATGATATCTCCACCATGCAGGGCTTTTAGCCCATAGGTTGGTGTTCCGGGGCTTTTGGGGGTGACCCACTAGGGCACATGACCATCCTGGTTTTATTTATGCAACGGTGATTGTGTGTTGTAAAGGGTTGTTATCCCCTATTAGCACGCCTATTGCACCCACTTGGACCTTTTTGTAGCATCCAGAAACCCTTGCTCCAACCTTCCTAGCCCAGTGTGCCACCTTTCCAGGTATTGCGCACCAGCTGAGCCTACAGTGCCTTGGAGGGGGGGAGTTGAGGGACTTTCAGTATTTTCGGGTTAGATGCGGTTAATTTCAAAGTCAAATTCTATACTAGAAATATGTGCCCTTTATACTTCAAGGTATTTTGTTGTCAAGTATATCCCTTACGTGGATTGGGGTCATCTTGAAGGCTTTGGATGCGCCGAACCACAACATAATTTGCCAACCATTCTTAGCAAGCTTTAATGAGACAATCTAATACAAGTAAGAATAAGGCAAAGAGAGAACTTTCCTCCTCATATTTCCTCGACAAAGCATCAACCACCACATTCTCTTTATCTTTCTTATACATGACCCCATAATCATACCAAAGCATCTTAGTGAGCTACTTGTACTGCTCTAGGGACAATGACCTCTATTTTTAAAAATACTTAAAACAACGATGATCTGTATTGATATGGAAGCATCTCCCAATGAGATGCAGGAGCTAGGTATCAACTACATGAAGGATGGCCATCATCTCTTTTTCATTGGTAGACTTGCCCAAATATCTATCACACCACTACTTACTAGTGAATGCCAAGGGGCACTCCTCGTGCATGAACACAACGGCTAGACCTATAGCTGAGTCATCACATTCCAAGACAAAAGTCTTAGTGAAATCAAGCAATGTTAAAATGCATATAGTACACATGGTTCCGTACTCTGCGACTTCATTCCATACAAATGCATTCTTTTTTAGTAGGTTTGTTAAGGGGGTTGCAATTTCTCCATAATTCTTCATAAAATTTTTGTAGATTGTAGTAGTCGATAAATCCTAAGAAACTTCATAATCTCTTCCAGGTTTTGGGGCATGGCCAACCTTGCACCACCTCAATTTTCTTGGGATTCACTTGCACCCCATCTTGGTTGAAAATGTAACCCAAGTATTCTACCTCTAAAGCACCAAAAGCACATGTGGAATATTTAATGAACAAATGATGGTCCCAAAAAAGTTGCAAGGCTTTATCAACATGCTCGAAATAAGCATCCCAGGTTTTGTTGTAGATCAAGATATCATCAAAGAATACAAGCACAAAATTGCACAAGAATGGTTGAAAAATCTTGTTCATGAGGCTCTAAAAGGTAGATGGGGCATTGCAAAGTCCAAAGGAAATCACTAGAAACTCATAATGGCCTTCACGTGTGCCGAAGGTTGTCTTAGGAATGTCCACCTCCTCCATCCAAATTATGTGGTATCTTAAACGAAGGTTAAGTTTAATTAAGAACTTGGCACCATGGAGCTCATCCATGAGATTATCAATAAAGAGGGTGGGAAATTTGTCTTTGATAGTCAACCTATTGACAACACGGTAATCATGACATATGTGCCAATTGTCTTCTTTCTTCAATACCATGACCACCAGTGATGAGTAAGGACTCGTACTGGGACAAATGATGCCTCCAACAATTCATGAATAATCTTTTCAATTTCATTCTTCTAGGCAAAAGGGTTCCTACAAGGATGCAAATTCAATGGCTAACCACCTAAAATAAGGAGAATAACGTGATCATGCTCAAAATGTGAGGGTAAGCCACAAATGTTTCAAACACTTGTTGATGTTTGGTCAATACTAGTTGCACGTTATGGTGAATTTCTTGTGTGGAGTTTCCCATTACTTGGATGGCATTCAATTGGGAAATAACTCCCTAGTGGCCTTTCTTCAAGAGCTTCTCCATACAGTGAGAGATGATAATTTTGGGTGAGCTAGATTGAATCCCCCTTAATGATATGTGTATACCTAGCTTTAGTGAAGCTCATGTATAATTACATGAAAGCCATGGTAACTAGACCCAAATATGCATGACCTTTCTGTCCCCAGATCTACGTCACAACCATCCATTTCGACAACAAATATATTAGTTTTGAGTTGATAGTCCCTCAAATTTTCACACCTACCACCGCATTTCAATATATCCCCATTGACTATCATAATTTGAAAATTATGTACTGCATGGACATAACAACGGGTTTCTTCGGCCACTCGCCTATGAATAAAATTGTGGATGATGTCATTGTTATTCAAAACAATCACTTTTTTGTTCTTTATGTAGCCTATCAATTTCAAGGTCTAGGGGGCAAAAATGTCCGATAAAGCAAAAAAGGGAAATTAAGGGCTCCTCTTGAGGAACTTTTGGAGTTGGTTCTTCCTGAGGAGGGGTGGCATCTAAATAATCAATCTTGAGTGTCTTCTTAGGGAAGGCCTTCCAACTAGGTCGAGGAGGACACATCTATTTGAAACAGTTTATACTTTACATTTATGTCCTAGGAAATACCTCTCATCACAATTATAGCAAATTTTGAGGCATTAGCATTCTACCATTTATGTTAGGGACAACCTATGCACTTTCAAGGGCTGAGAAGGTGAGGGGGTTGTTCTAAGGGTTGGAGAGGGGCAGGTGCGGCAAATAAAAGAGGGTATTTTAGCCTACACATTTATCATCATCTTCACTTCTCAAGCTCGCTAAGAGGCCTCCAATCAAGTGGTTGGGAATTGCATCATGACTTGTGCTCTAATCTCTTCCTTGAGACCACTAATGAAATCAGTCAATCCCTTTGTGTAGATAGAATTGCTCGAAGACTGCAATAAATTATGATATTGTGCCTATTTGGTGCAACTTGGTCAACCTTCCCAAACAGTGAGTGTCTCATTTAAAATGAGCATAGATGACTTTCACAAACTAACTCCAAGCAATGCATCCCCCGTAGGATATTTTATGCCATTTCCATCGTTATTGATCCACACGTATAAGACCCTCAGTCTAAGTTTCAGCATGTCATTAGTAATGCCATGGAGAGCAAAGTAAGGACATTTGAATAACCCAACCTATGGGGTTAGACTCATCAAACTTGTTCATGTCTACTTTGGAAAAGCAGTCTACCATATGGTTATCCCAAAAGGATGGTCTATTTCTATGATGATCACAAAAGGGTGGGCTCTAGGCAATATCCTCCCCCATCGCAAGAGTCATTCCCTTCCAATAACTTTGGCAATTCCAACTAATGGTCCTTTCCCTTGAAAAAGTGTAGCAAGGTGTTTTTTTATTTCTCCAACATTAGCAAGTTGTTGTTTGATTTCTTGAACATCACATGAGAGGGTCTTGACCTTGGTGTCCAAACCTTCAATTTTTTTCATATTGAGATCAATTGTTCCATCGAGTTTTCTATCTTATTGACCTGAGAATTTGGGTCATAAACCCGAGAGTTTCGAGTGGATGCCATAGGTCCTAAGGTTAACCCAAAAAGAGTTATCAAGGTCTTATACCAAGCGATCAGTGTCATGAAATGAGGTCTTTTAAGGTAGGTCGCTCGTTCTTCAATAGCTAGGGCTTGCAAGGTCCCAAGGACAAAGGAGTGTCAAGTGCTATAGCTTTGATATATGTACAAGTTTCCAACATAGTACTCGGCCCAATCTCGCAATGTGCTCATTGAGGATAGACAATACACTTAGTTGTACTATTGATTCCCAGGTACTAGAGAGTGATCTCCCCGAGTGTTTTTTTATGTACTATAGCAACAAGATGGCTAATAGTTTTATGTAAGGCAAGTTTCAATTGCACCTAAGGGGGCTTCTTAGGACTTCTTATATACCCAAGGGTATGTGCAAATGAGATTTTGTATACAAATGTTGTTTGATGCGACACTACTCGAAGGGGTACCAACAAAGGTTACAAGGGTGTTCAACAAGGTGACTCCACTTGTATTTTTTGTGTATTCTTCCCAAACTGCAAGTTCACCCATTGAAAGATGGATCTCTATGTTATTTAAAGATGTTGGAACACGTCTCTAGCCTAAAAATAAAAATTCTAGAATCTAGGTGAAAATAGCTTACTTTTCAATGGAGGTCCTTTGTATGGGTAGAGATTTGAAGCAACATATTTGAAATGACAACAATTCCCTCAATATTGATCGAAATCTCTATTATGACCCCAATTATGAAATGTTGTGGCCACTCTATATTCATTAGCATTGGTCTGGCAGAAATCTAGGCATTCTACCAAAAGATATATGCTTTGCGATACACATGGTCATCATAAAAAAAAACCCTAAAATAGTTTATTTTAAATTAGTGATTTAATCACTTTTCGGACTCCATTTGAAACAATTTTTATAACTTGAGTATTTTTGCAAGAGGTGCTCAATCTACAACTGGTTTCTTCAAATTTTGCACAAAAAGTTTTAGAAATGGGTATGAATGTCACCATCCTATCTTTCCCCTTGAAAATCTGTACAGAACTAAACTACATAAAAATAAATAAAAAAACTTCCAATATTTGCCCAAGAAAAAGCTCTTATACCACATGTTGTGATCCTTAACCCTTAAAATTGAATTACAAACTATTCAAAGAAATATAAATGTAAAAGAGCAATTACAAGAGACAATGAAATTAACTCTTTGAAATATAACCCTTCTATTGATGATTTCCAAAAGAAAGAGCAATGTCCATGCGCCTCTTCAAGTGAGCAACCTCTTATGAGCAAAGCTCCAGTTACAACAACAATACTTGAAAAAACATTCTAGAGACTTCTAGCTCTAAAATAGCTTCTTGATAACTCCTTGTGGTCCCACCACTAATGAGTACCCATCACTTTTCGTCAAGATATGAGGCTCTTGCCTCTCTTCCGGGTCACCTTAGGCACCTTCTTGGTCCCTCTACAGCCTAGCGCCCTCTCTCCTTGGCCCTCTTCCAGAGATGACATCATCATCCTAACCAGGTCGTACTGCTTGTTTTTTTGGGGGGGTGCGGGGGGCGTTGAGAGATTATTAACATTGTTGGGGTTAGATGGGGCATGACACCTCCACCCCCCCTCCCCCCTACTTACTCCAACCTTCAGTTTGGAGTAATTTGCTCATTTTTAGTTATTTTAGTCATTTTTGGGTAAACTTTGGGGAAAATGCAACCAAGTTACCCACATATTTGATTATTTTATGTTATAATTTTAAGTTGACATTTTCTAATTTCAAATTGACATTTTAAGGCATGTCGGCTTGGTTTATTTGTGAAAGTGAGTGTGAGAACATATAAATAGATCTCCTCAATTCATTTTCAAACCACAATTTCTAGGACAAAAACTTCATTATGTTACATTTTTACCCAAGATAGTCTTTTAGAGTGATGTGCGCCTCTTGGAGGGATTTTCTCTTGCTCTTGTGGATGAAGTTGGATGCTCTCTTTGGTTTGTTCATGCTTTGTGGATGTTAGAATGGTTAGAAGAACTCATGCTCAAGGAAGTCTACTCCATTTTTTAGTCTTGCTTGGTGAATGGTAGGTAAATTTTGCTTCTTGAATAATTGAATGATAGCTCTAGGGATACATTCTCTTTGAATAAGGTCATTAATCTACTTTCTTTCCCCTTAGCATAGTAAAAACGCTCCTAAGAGGAGGTTTTTACAAAGTTTAGCCTTGGATCTCCAACTTTTCCCTAGTTTAGGCTCTTGAAACGAACCCTAGATGTTGTTTCAAGAAGCCCTAATCTAGTAGGCAAGGGGAAATACCTCCAAGAGGAAGGTTGGTCACCTTCCTCTAGGCTAGGGTTTAAGGATATCACCATTAAAACCCTAAGTTGTCATCTTTTATCAAATTATTCTTGTATTTCAGATGTAATTATTGCATTTTTCATGGTAGAATTAGGGTTAAAATTAGGTCTACAATTTTATGTTTAAAACCCTAAAAAATAAAATAAAATTTTCAAATTTTTGGCCCTCTTAAAATTTCAGCCCTCTCGTACAAATTCGGTTGCCTGCTTATCCCTAAAAAACCCTAGGGTAAAATTTTAGGAAGCCCTAAAAATAAAAACAAAAATATAAAATCCTTAAACCCTAAAAACAATCCTAAAAACCCTTATTCCTCCATAACATCCCTAGGGATTCCTCTAGACCCTTAGCCTTCCTCTTCTCCTCTTTCTAACCTCAATACTCTAAACCTAAGTTGCCAAGAAACTTGAGTACGGGGACGGGGACGGGATGCCACTTTTTGAATCAGGAGACTTGGGTACGTCAGGGGTACTGTATATATATATTTTTTCTTAAAAGTGGTTCACCATGGAAGCCCAATTTTACACCATGGCTATGTCCACTTGGGAAAATATCTTATACTCACTAGGCAAGTATACATGAACTTGGGCATCATTAATCACGATAAACGGCTCACCAGCCTAATATTTCATTACATACAAAGGTTCCCAAGGAGCAAATGTCCCTGGCGAGATTCGAACCCGAGTAGGGAGTGCAACAACCAAATCTCCCAACCACCCGAGCTACGCCCAATGGACTAGTACTGCATATATATATAATTAATTCATTCATTTTATTTTTCACTAGTATTCAATTTCAATAAGTAACAGTACAATTAACATGCACATTGCTTCAAAGTTCATAAATCATTGATATAAAGTGGGAATTACATATGAACCTTAAGTATAAACATGACAATAGTTGATGGAGCTTTTGGTTTTTCAAAATTAGAAATATGCACATGCAGAGAAACGTCTACACAAACATCAACAAAGTAGGTTTTCTATCATTCATGAAGGACAATGAATACGGTCTGTGCGACAACATTGGAACAACTTGCACAAAGGATCAACAATAAACACAAACTATGCCAAGAAAAATCCAATGACAAGATCCAGAGTCATAAAAAAATAAGGCAATCTTCTAGAAGAAACAGTCTCAGAATAGATACCAGCCCCTCCAAGCAAGATAGGGCCATGTCATTAACAAAAAGGAAAAAAACTTTTTAAGTCTAAGACAACCTAAGCTTGTCTTGCCTCTCCTCTGTCTGTATCCTCTCCTTTGCACAGCAAGTTCTCCTCTCGCGGGCTCCAACAAAAATCTAGACTCAACTCTACGTTGGGAGAAGTGGACAGACCCGTGTGGTCTTAAGAAGGTAGGGGGACCCACGCCTACCCCATCCCTCTTCGTAAAGATAATTTTTTTTTTTTTCATATACTGGAGTTTCCCCGAAGTCCCCAAAATCGGGGGACTAAGTCCCCAAAACGAACAAAGTTTCATGTTTTGGGGCCAAAAGTACCAGATACTTGGGGACTTTAGCGGGGACTTCAGGGGACGTCTATGAAGTACCTGACCCGGTTTCCGGGACTTGGGGACGGTGACGCGAACCCAACCCCTGGAGATGGGTACTCCTGCAAAACAACTCTAAACCTACCCTAACAGCCTTTGATTTGCCCTCAACCAACCTTTGGGATGCTCCTATAGAGTAATGTCAAGAGTGGACAGACCTTGCTAAGAGGGAAGCTTGTCCGGCTCTTCCCTTTTTTTTAATCTTAGGTCTGTCCCCAAGACATCGTATGACCTCTACTGCTGCCCCACAAAAAGCACAAACAAAATATCAAAAAGATTATTGACAGTTAGACCAAATTTTTGAAGGATAACACCAAGTTACTGTTGGATAAAAGTTTGCTATATTAGGCTTATGTTACTGTTGTTCATTGGTTAAACTAACTACTACAAGAGTGTCATTGATATGACTAATATCACTTCTATTTGAAAATATTAATGAGTGGCATTTTTATGATCAAAGCATATTGTTCATTGATGGATTAATTATGCTTAATGTATGGTACATATGTTGTTCCTATACATATAATTGGCAATTGGTTAAACTAGAATTATACTTTTGTTAACTAACTCCTACCATAAACACAGTTGGATACTCATATACTTGGACATTGTTGATCATTGTATTAAATTACTTATTATTTTTATTGTTGAAACTACTTTGATTACTTTTGTTGCAGCAGTGCACATACTTTTCTTCTTTCTTAGATGAATGGTCACATGTCCATGATAATTGTTTCATGAAGAAAACCTTGACATGACATTGATATGTTATCTTTGGTTTAACAACGCATACAACGTTCATATTTCCGTAATATGTCTTCTTCATTTTGCACTTGACTCCTTAAAGGAACTGGTTACTAATACAATTACAAAGGAAGATCTAGAGTTTGGTGTCTAAGTGTGTACAGAGATACTAAAAGGGCTCTCCCCTTGGAGGTCAAGACTCTCCAAAGAAGCTAACGATTTGTAATCGAGGTGACTTTGGGTCACAAGTCCCTACATATGCTTACTAGGCAATAGTCCCTCTAGTTTGTTTGTAACATTTTTGGCACCGTTGCCAGGGACCTCAAATTTGTTAGATGACTTATCTGGACAAGAATGACATTGTTGGTAAGTATTAAGGCTGTGTTTACATGATTGCATATATTTTTCTAGAAACGACTAATCTTGCAAGCTTATTTGGCGACTCCACAAAGAACTCAACCCATCAATCAGGTATGCTTCTTGTTATTTACTTTGGTGAGATTTGTTTAACCTGACAAGTCTCCCCTGGCAACACCACTCAATAAATCAAATCAAGTTCTTTGCAAGAACAAGACCAAGACATATGCTTTGCTTTGTCGTTTTATAAAATTTTGTGAAAGGCTAAATTTGCAGGCAACTCCACTAAAGAAAAGATAAAAACGTTCAAAGCAAGCATTCTCGACCAAAAGATATGGGGATTCTCAATCCGTTTAACTTCTCAAACATTCCAGGATACCCAAATAAGGTTGACAAGCATCATTCTTTAAATCTATTTCGACATTCCACAAGGGTGAAGATACCGTTACTGCACACATTACGAAGTTCAAAGAAGTTCTTGTGGCATGGGATATCACATACGAGGATACCATGATGTAGTTATTTGTAATGTCCTTCGATATGGGAGGGCATCGAGATGTGGACACTTGG
Organism: Pseudotsuga menziesii; assembly: GCA_001517045.1. Classification (NCBI taxonomy): domain Eukaryota; kingdom Viridiplantae; phylum Streptophyta; class Pinopsida; order Pinales; family Pinaceae; genus Pseudotsuga; species Pseudotsuga menziesii. The sequence continues at coordinate 36,239 of LPNX010646567.1, read as the reverse complement.
TACAATGGACTCCCTCTTAAGGGGATATCCTCCTATGTACAACTGGTTGAAGCATTCTACGATTAGTGGGATCCTAATGCTAAAGAATAAATCCTGAAGATTATAAAGGACGAGCATATTAACGAACCTTAGAAGAAGATGAAGCATTCCTTGATGACGAAGTTTATGATGAAGATCAACATTCGGAGGTTTGCTTGAAGAAGCCCTTGTTAAAGATTTGGTCATTGACATCATGGCAAGGTTACACGAACCGTGGCTGCGAGTGAAATCAGTTAATGAATCTGAAATGGGTGCGACACTCATCCCAAAATTAGGAATCGGGGATTCAGAACCCTAACCCTAATTAACCTTAACTATCCTATGTAAACAACTTTATATTAGTCAAAACGAGGTGGAATAATCCGATGAAGAATCTGAGAATCCGATTCGGAAGAATATGATTCGGGTGCGGTTAGGCCTAGGGCCGAATCCAGTAACTATGCATCATGGCCCTTATGTCCGAAGATGAAGGAATTCCTGAAGATAAAAGTGAAATTCCTCCAGAAAATGAAGATAAAAAAGCCCTAGTTGAAGAAACTGAAGAGTTGGTGAGTTCTCCATATCCTCAGGTTGTGGTTTCTTATGATGTTTTGGCTCTCTTGGAAGAAAAATACAAGCCTATAAAAGACAATGATTACTAGGAGTTCCTTGGTCCACCGGTATATGACTCTTCAAGACCTTGCAACAACACCATAGTGGACCCTCTCCCTCACACGTGTGGGAAAATAAGTCTTCGCTGTCATCAATGAAGAGTGGATCAACCCTTTAGTTGTTTTGCTTGATGATGGAGTAGTACGAGATGTGGTTCTTGTTGTTGATTGCCATATGAAAAAGGTTCCCACTACCTTCCAGCCGATGATGTCCCAAAATTAGTACTTTCAGCACTATCTTGCGGCAAGTTTTGCAAAAGTTGATCAGCCCTTTTTGGCCAGTATCGGTGAGTTTCCAACGATGCATTTCAAGAAATCCAATACATGTATGTGGACAAGTATGATATTCATTTCACATTATCAAGACTTCTATTGTTTATCTTTTCGCTTAAAACGTGAAGGCATAAATTATGTGGCTGACAATTTCAAAATTTTAAATATTGTTAGGAGTACTAACATGATTATTACAAAGATGAGCAATATATTTGTGTCCAAAGAAGTGTTTAATCAGGTGCAAAGACAAGTTACAGATAGCATATGAAGATTTGTGAGGGCCAACTTTGCAACTGGTACCCCAAGTTCAAAATCAGATGACCAATTCAAAAAAAAATCTCAATGTGAATGTATGATGGAGATGACCGATACATAAGCTCGGTAGAAGCATGGATAAATAAAGATTGTGAAAGCAATCCTTCTCCATGGCATGAATTTCAAGGCTTCCAGGTTCCTAAAGCCATCCAGCCTTCATTTCCCATCCTTATGCAAATCTTGATACATACTCGACTTATCATCGATGAGATATTATCATGGATTGTCTCCAAAGATGAGGTAAAAGGTCAAGCATGAATGGGTTACTCAGCTGGCTACATTGGTGGTTTAATTCCACTTTATCCCATTCCGGTTATCATGTTTAGCGTAGGTAGGTTTAGTTTCATTTAAGTTTAGGCATATTATTGTTACCTTGCATTGCATTGCATTTGTTGTTCCTCATGTTTAGCTACTTGCATTTCAATACACTGAGCAAGGCAGGACGAAAGTGTCTGCCTCATGATGTTGTTGATCTCTTTGGATATTTGATGCGTGTGTAGGTCTATAGGTACCAGAAGATTCACAAATTCTCGAGCACTCCCAGGAAGAGCACTCGTCCCATAGTTGCATCCAGTCTTACGTGGTACCAGTACCAGCGCACCTTCAGATGGGTCCCCAGGGAAAGACGATCATTTTTTTCAGACCACGACAGGTGTTATCCAACATTTTCTAAGTGGTGGTCATGGCCAAACGCTTTGGTCCTTTCGTTAGGATTACTATGGCTTAATGGCATTGTTGATTGCCCTTTATTGGGGTTTTTAACCCTGGGGTTGGTGTCTAGGGCTCCTAGGGGTGGGTCACTGGGTCACATGACCCCTCCCACTTATTTCTACTCCGATGACATTTCTTCCATCTATGAGGCTCTTCCCTCTCTTCTAGGTCTCCTTAGACACCCTCCTGGTTCCTCTGCAGCCTAGCACCCTCTCTCCTTCAGCCTCTTCCAGAGATGACGTCATCATCCTCACTAGGTCGTACTGCTTGTTTTTTTGGGGGGGGCGAGGCGAGGGGGCGTTGAGGGATTATCAACATTGTTGGGGTTAGATGGGGCATGATGCTCCCCCTGCTTACTCCAACCTTCAGTTCAGAGTAATTTGCTCATTTTTAGCTATTTTAGTCATTTTTGGGTCAACTTTGGAGAAAATGCCCCAAGTTACCCACATATTTGATTCTTTTATGTTATAGTTTTAAGTTGACATTTTATAATTTCAAATTGACATTTTAAGGTATGTCGACCTGGTTTATTTGTAAAAGTGGGTGTGAGAACATATAAATATATCTCCTCACTTCATTTTCAAATCACAACTTATGGGACAAAAACTTCATTATGTTATTTTTTTACCCAAGATAGTCTCTTGGAGTGATGCACCTCTTGGAGGGTTTTTTTCTTGCTCTTGTGGATGAAGTTGGATCCTCTTTTTGGTTTGCTCATGTTTTGTGGATGTTAGAATAGTTAGAAAAACACATGCTCAAGGAGGTATACTCCATTTTTAAGTCTTGCTTGTTGAATGGTAGGTAAATTTTGCTTCTTGAATGATTGAATGATAGCCCTAGGGCTACATTCTCTTTGAATAGGGCCATTTATCTACTTTCTATCCCCTTGGCATAGTAAAAATGCTCATTAAAGGAGGTGTCTACAAAGTTTAGCCTTGGATCTCCAACTTTGCCCTAGTTTAGGTTCTTGAAACGGACCCTAGATGTTGTTTCAAGAAGCCCTAATCTAGTAGGCAAGGAGAAATATCTCCAAGAGGAAGGTTGGTCACCTTCCTCTAGGTTACCTCCAAGAGGAAGGAGGGTCACCTTCTTCTAGGCTAGGGTTTAAGGGTATCACCATTAAAACCCTAAGTTGTTATCCTTTATCAAATTATTCTTGCATTTTATATGTAATTATTGCATTTTTTCATGGTAGAGTTAGGATTAGAATTCATTCTGCAATTTTATGTTTAAAACCCTCTAAAAAACATTTCAAATTTTTGACCTTCCTAAAATTCTGGCCCTTCCTCCTACAAATTTGGCCTGCATATTTATCCCTAAAAACCCCTAGGGTGAAATTTTAGGAAGCCCTAAAAACCAAAAATATATATAAAATCCTAAAAACAGTCATAAAAATCTAACCTAAAAAACCTAATTCCAACCTTATTCCTCCATAATAGCCCTAGGGCTTCCTCCTAAACCCTCGGCCTTCCTCTTCTTCTCCTCTTTCTACCCTCAATACCATAAACCTACCCTAACAGCCTCTGCTCTACCCTCAACCAACCTTTGGTCTGCCCCTTTAGAGGACTGTCAAGAGTGGACAGACCCTGCTAAGAGGACAGCCTGTCCTCTTCCCTTTTTTATCTAAGGTCTATCCCTAGGACATCCTATGACATCTAATGCTGCCCCACAAACCCGCCACAAAGAGCACAAACAAAATATCAAAAAGATTATTGATTGTTAGACCAAATTTGTGAAGTTTAATACCAAGTTACTGTTGGATAAAAGTCTATTATATTAGGCTTATGTTACTGTTGTTCATAAGTTAAACCAACTACTACAAGGTTATCCTTGATATTACTGAAATCAATACTGTTTGGCAATATTAATGAGTGGCATTTTTATGATCAAAGCATATTGTTCATTGATGTGTTAATTATGCTTTATCTTTGGTACATATATTGTTCCTATACATATAATTGGCAACTGGTTAAATTGGAATTATACTTTTGTTAGCTAACTCCTTCCATAAACACAGTTGGATACTCATATACTTGGACATTGCTGATCACTGTATTAAATAACTTATTATTGTTATTGTTGAAATTATTTTTTCCATTTTGTTGCGGCAGTGCACATACTTTTCTTCTTTCTTATATGAATGATCACATGTCCATAATAAATGTTTTATGAAGAAAACCTTGACATAACAGTGATCTGTTCTCTTTGGTTTGACAACACATACAACGTTCAAATTTCCATAGTGTGTCTTCCTCATTTTGCACTTGACTTCTATTTTGCACTTGACTCCTTAAAGGCACTGGTTACTAATACAATTGCATAGGACGATCTAGAGTTTGTAAATTTTTCGTAGAGGTCTCCAATCACTCTGAGAAGTTAGGATGATCAAACTGATTACAATATTCACTCAACCAATATGAAATATACTTCAAATCTATTTAGAACTTGTAACACAAGAAGATCCTTACTCAACCAGGAATCACATAAGACACGGAATTTTACCCTGGAAACCCCAATGGGGAAAAACTAGCAAACTGTGGGGCTTTCTACTTTCTCGAGCCCAGAGCAAATAAATAAAGATAGAAGAGGTACATAATGAGTTTAAATCCAAGTGGATGAACCTGAAGGGCCAAAGCCCTAGATCTGCACGCAACTGCAACTAATGCCCTTGGAAAATGCACCTCCCAACAGCACACCCTCACGCTGGATTTTCTCAACTCAATCTCCGTCAGTCATTAAACACTGTACTCTCTATCTAGCTCTCTGAAGAATGCTCTCTCAGCTATCTACTCTGCTCTGCTTGGATCTGAAGGTAGGAAAACATTCTCTAGCACTGAAAACATGCCCCAGTTGTACAGCTGCGTCCTCACTCCTCAAAAGGGTACAACTCAACTGATCTACTATCAGTCTGACTCTCACAGATCACATAAATTATTTCCTCGGTCACAGAGGAAAACCCACAAGACTCTGGGCCCTAACCCCAATGGGGAAAAACTAGCAAACTGTGGGGCTTTCTACTTTCTCGAGACCAGAGCAAATAAATAAAGATAGAAGAGGTACATAATGAGTTTAGATCCAAGTGGATGAACCTGAAGGGCCAAAGCCCTAGATCTGCATGCAACTGCAACTGATGCCCTTGGAAAATGCGCCCCCCAGCAACACACCCTCACGCTGGATTTTCTCAACTCAATCTCTGTCAGTCATTAAACACTGTACTCTCTATCTAGCTCTCTAAAGAATGCTCTCTCAGCTATCTGCTCTGCTCTGCTTGGATCTGAAGGTAGGAAAACATTCTCTGGCACTGAAAACATGCCCCAATTGTACAGCTGCGTCCTCACTCCTCAAAAGGGTACAACTCAACTGATCTGCTATCAGTCTGACTCTCACAGATCACATAAATTATTTCCTCGGTCACAGAGGAAAACCCACAAGACTCTGGACCCTCTCTGCCCCCTCAACAGATGTGTAGCAGCTCCCTCACGTCCCACACATGTGACATGTTGATGCTCACTTCCTCCATGATCTAGTCACTCTGTTGCTGCTCTTCAGTCTCTGAAGATGCTCAGTGGAGACTCTCTCTCTCACTGTCTTGATAATGGATCTCCTCACTCTCTCAGAATTTGATCCCTCACTGCTCTCTGGAATACATCCCCAGCTATCTCAGATGGTACATCCTCCTTTGGTCAACTGCTACTCACAGTTGCTCTGATCCCCTGATCCACACAAAAGATAATGACTTAAGCACCCCCAGTTCCCTTTTATAAGTCAACTTGAAATTAGGTCACCAAAACCCTAATTTCACTTTTGGTGCCAAAAATCAAATTGCATGCATGCACTTTTGCATGTAACTGACAAAAGTGACTAGATACACTGCATGTCTCTGTTGAAATATTGTAACTTCGAAGAATATTCTATATGTACTTTTTTTGTGGTCCCCGATGGTCCTATCGGGAGAACCACTTGTATTACTTTGTACCCCGATGCTTCTAATCAGAAGAACTAATAAGAGTCATGAGGTAGTCCCCTCAAATTGTAAAGGTGGGTCATTAGCACCCCAGTTGTGGTTACTTGAGCCTACATGATTAACTCGAGCCCACATGTCGGAATTAATTATTAAAGTGAACGGATGAATATAAATAGAGGTGTGGCGCTCCTCATTTGGAACACACACACTCACTTGTGTAGCGCATGAGAGAGAGAGAGAGAAAGAGCTGTGGCTGGAGAAGAAGGAGGATCAGTCTTTTGGGTTTTACCTTTTATCTTTTTGGGCATCTATATTGAGAAAGCTTTTGCTGGGTTTTTCCCTTTAGGATTTTCCCAGGATAAATCTTAGTGTTCTTTTTGTATGGTTGTGCTTGTCTATCTTTCAGTGATCTTTTGGCTTATGGTTATGCTGTTATGATGCTAAATTTTTTAAGATCTGATATAACCATTAAAAATTCAACATGGTATCAGAGCCACCCTGAAAGAAGACATTGTGCAACTACAAAAGCTAGGGTTTCTTACTTTTTGGATCTCTCTCCACAATCCATCAGCAAAAGTATGCTAGGCTGACTCTCCATTGAAGAGCACGTCTTTCGGTCGAAGCAGAATTCGATTCCGAGCATTTTCAGTTTTCGATGCGGGAAATTAGGGCTTTCTACGAAAGAGGAATTTTTGAGTGAGCCCGGCATAGGATTTCTCTCCTCATCAAAATCAAAGTTTAGAGACCTGGTTCAAGATTTTTGGTTGGGTGAAACTCCAGGAAAGTCAAACCCTAGTTTGACCCCGAGCTGGAAAAACCCTAAATATTAAAACTGATAAGTTTTGGTACATTCGCTATATCTCGGGATTGGAGAAGGCTCAGGAGCTGAAAATTTCAGAGGTCGAAGATAAAATCTTGTTGTACACTATGTCCAAAATTCAACCTCAAATTCGCTATATTCTGGGAGATATGATCCCTCCAAGTTAGGGTTCCAGCCTCTTCCAACATTCATCCCTAAACAGGACACCTAGGGAGAATTGCTATATCTTGGGATACAAAGGTCCAAATGAAATTTCAGAAGATGTTCCAAAAAGGGCATGGACTGTACTTTATGTGGTCCGAGTTTCAGACTCAGAAGATGAAACAGTGACACGTGGCAGTCTATACAACTTCGTTGTTCTGAACAGTCCTGTAACAGGACACCTTGGAAAAATGATCATATGTCCAATTGGTGAAACCAATTCTGATAAAACCTATGGTGTTGAAACAAGGGCAAGCAAGGCTACCTCAGTGCGAATTTTCAGACACAGAGGAGCAGTAATTTTGGAGATTTTGCAGAAACAGTATCAAGCATTTCTGCAGAAGAAATTGGTAAACTCGGGCTTCCTGTTCCGAGAGCTTCCCTCCACCGTTTTCAGAAAAGGAGTACATTGGACAGCTCAACTTGAAGAGATCTATCTTTCTATCCAATCGGATCTGAAAGATTCCAAGTTTTTGAAAATTAGGGTTTCTCTGACAAACCCTAGATCAGCCAGCTTCGGAACCAAGACGGACACCTCAAATCGGTAAGTTCTAATCTTTTACTATTTCCATTTGAGGTTCTCATCAGCTTGATGATAAGCTTGGTGAAGTTAACAACTTCCAAGCATGGAAGTATTTGATCTCTCTGAAGAAAATGAATTGGACACCTACATGAGTAGAGAGGTCCCAGTTCCAGAGGGAGATGACCCTCAAAGCCTTACACCAGAAGAACTTGGTCAAGGCCAAGAAGATCATTGCTGATTCAGTCACGGATCAACTTGTACCACAAGTGTCTTCCCTAAAGACATCGAAAGAGATGTTTGATTCCTTGACCAAGCTATTTGAAGATGACCTTAAGAAACAAATTGAAGAGGTAAAAGAAGAAGTGAAGAATGCAGAAGTGGTGATAGCCACCTTGAATGGCCTCCCAAGATCATGGGATTCATTCATGCGAGGAATGTGTGCCAGAAGGAAGTGATTACTTTCAACTGACTCATAAGAAGAGAAGAAGAAGATGGGAGCAATTGAAGATCAAGCTCTCACCATTCAAAGAAGATCCCTCAAGCGATGAGGAATATGAAGAACTCAATTCTTGAAGAACATCTTATCCATCTTATCATTTGGATAAGAAATGATGATTTCATGAATGAAGAAGATGATGAAGCAAAATGATCAAGGAGTCTACCCACGAAACAAATAAAAGATAAGTATTCAATTGTCATTTCATGATATTGTTTTGTATTCAGTTGATGTGTTATGCATGATAAAATGTTTGCATTAATAACAGTATGCATGTGATGAGTAAGTAGCTCATCGTGCTATACACCTCTCCATTGCTACTTATCTAGAATGAAACCTCCTTGCTGACATATTGGATTAGCACACAATATCAATGATGTCATCTAGAAAGTTTCCGTGAGATATGGATGAATGTTGTATTGGCTAAACAGTTGCATGATGCATAAGAATTTGCAGTTATGTATATGTTCTATGAAATGGTTCTAACCATGCTGCTGGTGCATTTGAATTGTAGGAAAGGTCCTGTACAACCTCCTACAAGAAAAGAAGGATGAGACTTGTTCCGAAGAACAAGTGATGACATTTCAAGATTCACTCCAATAAATCCGAAGCTCCCAGGGTCAGAGACATAAGAGAGAGCTTCAGAGAGTGGTAGATCCACCTCGAAGGATGAAGACCACCATGGGTACGAGAGATAACTCAAGATGAAGAAAAGAATGGCGAGACTTCCAAACCAAAGTAAGAGGCCTCGTACACACTCTAGTTGTGTAACACAGTTGGGTAACATCATTGATGCTAACCTTTCCGGCTATGAAAGAAGCTATGATCAAAGAGTAACAGTTGATCATGGGGAATGATGTATACGATATGGTTTCGAGACATAAAGGGAAGTACGTAGTATCTTCCATATGGATCTACAAGAACAAGTGTACAAAGCAAGGTTCATGATTTGCCTCAGAAAGAATAGACTAAGACATGACATACTCTATTGACCAGTATATATCAAGTATAGAACCACCTGTACAAAATGAAGAGGGAAGATGATACTCCACTTTAGGGGGAGTGATTACAGAAGATATCTGAGTTCGACATGGTACGACATGATGGACAGCTTCCTGATGGATCGAGACTTTACCAAGAGTAAAGTGGGTTCCAACCTTCAAGGTTGAATGTAGAAGACTAGGATATGTTGATGACTTGACAAGACGAACTCATGGAAGATGTTATGATGAAAGAATACTAGAATGATGTTTGGGATATAGTACTCAAACCAGAAAGCAAGAATGTGGTTTCTTCCAAATGGATTTGCAAGATAAAATATGTTACTAATAGAAGTAAGGAAAGACTTGTGGCTAGAGGTTTCTATAAGAAAGAGGGAATTAATTCTGAAGAGACACTTACTCCAGGAAGCAAGGTACACTTCCTTCAGAACTATCATGGTAGTTGCTTCCATGATGAAGTAAAGACAAGCCTTCCTTAATGAGGAAAAGTTTTACATCGAATAGTCGCAAGGATTTGAAGTTGAAAATAGACATACTCACATATGCAAGTTGAAGAAGGCCTTGTATGGTCTTAAACAAGCTCCTCGAGCTTGGTATGAAAGGATAGATAGTTTCCTATCAAGCATGGGCTTTGCCAAGAGTAAAGCTGATCCTAACCTTTATCTCAAGGTTGTAGAAGATGAACCTGTTATCCTACTACTATATGTGGATGACTTATTCCTGACAGGGAATGAGAAACAGATTATGGAAAGCAAGAAGAAACTAGCAGAAGAATTTGAGATGAAAGACCTTGGGTTAATGCATTATTTCCTAGGTCTGGAAGTATGGAAAAATCTAGAAGGAATCTTTCTCAACTAGGGAAAGTATGCAGTAGAGATATTGAAAAGATTCGATATGTTGGAATGCAAAGCCATGGCCACACCCATGGATTCCAACCTGAAGTTGTTAGCCGATGACTCATCAAAGTTAGTGGATGTGACTCAATAGAGACAGATCATTGGGTCATTGATGTACTTAACAAACACCAGACCTGACATTTGTTTTGCTGTGAACACCTTAAGTCAATATCTAGTTCAACCTAGATGGGTTCACTTGGTAGCTGCAAAACATGTGATGAGATATCTGAAAGGGACTATAGACTTTGGTCTATACTATGATGGTAGCCATGAATATAGATTGTATGGCTATACAGATGTAGATTGGGTCGGAAGTATCTCAGACAGGAAAAGCACATCAGGAGGATGTTATAGTCTGGGATCTACTATGATTTCATGGTTTAGCAGAAAGCAGTCCAGTGTTGCTCTAAGCACAGCCAAAGCAAAATATATAGCAGCTTGCTCTGCTAGTTGTGAAGCCATATGGCTTCGAAAGTTGATGTCAGGATTATTCAACCTAGAGTTGGACACTACCGTGATTCTATGTGACAATCAAAGTTGTATAAAGATGACAGAGAACCCAGTATTCCACGATAGATCGAAGCACATAGAAATCAAGTATTTCTACATTCGAGATATGATGCAGAAGGGAGCCATAAAGCTCCAGTATGTGAGTGCTGATGAACAAGTTGCTAATGTGTTGACACAGCCTCTATCCCGAGTAAAGTTCGAAAACTTTCGAGACAAGCTTGGTGTTGTTCGGAAAGACCTTCCTCGAAAGGGAGAGTAGTGATGTTGCAGTGGGATTGTATCATCCCTGGGCACTTGCCCTAAAGTGATCCGGTGACCTCGGTCCTCGAGAATGAAGTGGGATTGTATCATCCCTGGGCACTTGCCCTAAAGTGATTCGATGACCTCGGTCCTCGAGAATGAAGAGGGATTGTATCATCCTGAGACATCTGTCCAAAATAGATCCGGTGACTTCGGTCCCCGAGAATGCAATGGGATTGCATCATCCTTGAACTTCGGTTCAAAAAGGTATCCGAAGGCTTCGATCCCCGAGAGTGTGGCAGGATTGCATCATCCTTGAACTTCAGTTCAGAAAGGTATTCGGAGGCTTCTGTCCCCGAGAGTGTGGTAGGATTGCATCATCCTTGAACTTCAGTTCAGAAAGGTATCCGGAGGCTTCGGTCCCCGAGAGTGTGGCAGGATTGCATCATCCTTGAACTTCGGTTCAGAAAGGTATCTGGAGGCTTCAGTCCCCGAGAGTGTGGTAGGATTGCATCATCCTTGGACCTAGTCCCAAAGTGATAGGGACTGATTATCCCGTAATCAATCCGGTGGCTTCGGTCCCCGAGAATGTGGTAGGATTGCATCATCCTTGGACCTAGTCCTAAAGTGATAGGGACTGATTATTCCATAATCAATCTGGTGACTTCGGTTGTCAAGAATGTGGTAGGATTGCATCATCCCTAGACTTAGATCCAAAAGTGATCCGAAGACTTTCGTCTTCGTGTTGTGGATTGCAGGTTGTTGATGATGATGACGTACTGATCGAAAGATCAGAATGTTGCTGATCGAAAGGTCAAAGAGCTGAAGATGTTGTTGCTGATCGAAAGGTCAAAGAGCTGAAGATGTTGTTGATCGAAGCGGTCAAAGTTGTTGTTGATCGAAGCGGTCAAAGTGTTGATATTGTTGAAGACTGAAGATTGAAGATGAAGACTACATGATGTTGAAAAGCTTCCAATGATTTATAGATGTGTTACCCTGATGATGTTAATGATGTCCTCTATCTCTCTTCTACTATTGTTGTTGTTGATGTTGTAGAATACCCTTCTCGTTAAGGGGGAGTGTTGAAATATTGTAACTTCAAAGAATATTCTATATGTACCTTTTTTTGTGGTCCCCGATGGTCCTACCAGGAGAACCACTTGTATTACTTTGTACCTCGATGCTTCTAATCGGAAGAACTAATAAGAGTCATGAGGTAGTCCCCTCAAATTGTAAAGGTGGGTCATTAGCACCCCAGTTGTGGTTACTTGAGCCTACATGTTTAACTCGAGCCTACATGATTAACTCGAGCCTACATGTCGGAATTAATTATTAAAGTGAATGGATGAATATAAATAGAGGTGTGGCGCTCCTCATTTGGAACACACACTCACTTGTGTAGCGCATGAGAGAGAGAGAGGAAGAGCTGTGGCTGGAGAAGAAGGAGGATCAGTCTTTTGGGTTTTACCTTTTATCTTTTTGGGCATCTATATTGAGGAAGCTTTTGCTGGGTTTTTCCCTTTAGGGTTTTCCCAGGATAAATATTTGTGTTCTTTTTGTATGGTTGTGCTTGTCTATCTTTCAGTGATCTTTTGGCTTATGGTTATGCTATTATGATGCTAAATGTTTTAAGATCTGATATAACCATTAAAAATTCAACAGTCTCCACTGTTGGATCCATGAAACATGGCAGAGTGCATCTCACACTGTACCCTCCTTCCTGCACTGATAAGTGCCTCCATGCCAGGGAATCTGCATGGAGGACATCCTGAGTTACACCATAACTCAACACTCCCTCTTAACGAGGGATGTCCGACCACAACTGATGCCCGGATCCAACAAGTCCTTTGCTGTAATAAATGTATCATAAGTCTTGACTACCTCTGCTTCCCTCTAACCTGTATTACTCTGATCCTCCTCCATCCTAGTGGTCACAGGAGGAGCCTCCTTCTCTCTCTCAGACCAAAAACTGATCTTGGGCTCAGACTCCCACTGAGTCTCTGCTACAGCCAACCTCTGAAGCTATCATCAAGCGGATCAACTGATTGATACATGACCTCCCTGTCTTGAGATGATTCAGCTTGCTCCACAGTTAAGTCCATCTCAGTCATCTCATACCAACTCAATCTCTGGTCGGTACTAGAATGAGCATCTCGCTCATCTATCTGCCCTGTGTATTGACTCTCCAAAGGCTCATCTAAACTGGGAGCTTCTTGCTCCAACTCCATCTCAAAGTCTGATGAGCACCCTGACAACCACCTAGTTGCTCATGAAGTAAGTCTCCCTCGCACCACATACTCACCATCAATCCTATGACCCATCCACATTGGATCAGCTCCCTCTGGATAGGTGAATATCAACCGTCTCCGAAACACTATAGAGAACCCAACATCATCAAATGCTAACAATGAGAGTATGCTCACTCCCAATCCTGGTATGAAGAGGACTCCTGATACCTCCTCCATCAATGTCATCTTGAGAGAAGCCTCATTCTCTCTCTCTATCTCTGACATTAATCCATGTTCCAGACTACCTCTGAAACTCTACTCCAAAATCTCTCTGAAGTTGACCACAGGATGACACAACCTGTACAACGTGCCTTGTCTGATGCTAAGCCTCACTGCTGCATCCAACGTCACTCCCTCTGAATATAGAAGACTTTGTCCATCTCGGAACACCATAATACTATATTCCTCATCTACCAAAGCTGATACTGAGGGTAAATCTCTCAGCTCTGGTCCATGAATCCTTCCTACCACCTTCAAAGAACTTCCTGGCTCGAGTTAGAATACAACCCATCCAACTCCCTCTTTTGCATACATGAGCCCTTCTCTGAAACCCTAAGGAACACTTCTTGTATTCCCATCATCTGGCTAGATTCAAAAACCCTCTCTTTCACAGATCTAGGGTTCACTCTCACAGATCTGATGTCTGACTCTCATGGATCTGATGTGGCCTTTCTATAATCTGAGCCAGAGAATTTGTGAAATGGTCACAATCAGCTTTATCATGTAAACAGAATAACCTAGTGCCTTGGAAAGCGTGCTAGATCTCTAAGAGAAACCCTCAATACTCAACAGCTACAACTGTCTCTGAAGGAATGTGCCCCTCTAGCATGTGTGACTAATCTGACAACTGCGCCCTCTGCTCTGCTCTAACCGCTGATGGAATTAAATCAAGATCTCTGTCTAGGGAAGTGCACCCCCTCTCGGTCTCTAAAAGGTGTGCCCCTCTCTTCCTTTGTTATCTCAACAACTGAAGAATGCACCCCCTCTCTCAAGGATGCGCCCCTCTGACTATCTTTTTTCTGTTCAATAGAAATGCCCTTTGACTATCACTCAATCTCTGAATGATCAAGGCATCCTCTCCTCAATCTGTGAAGAATATGCCTCATTGAACAAGAACCACCTTGCTCTGTCCGATCTAGCGCCTACTCGCACAGATCTAATAGATCTATCTCAAATCTAGTCACCAATCTCACAAATCTGATGTGACACCACACAAATCTGGTACCTGCTCTCCAAATCTGATCCCTAGTCTCATAAACCTGATGGATCTGACCACTGTTTTCTAGATCTTGGTAGATCTGGTCTCTATCTAGGTGATGCCAGCTAGATCTATCTCAAATCTAGAATCCAACACTTCAGATCTAATGGATCTCACCTCTACAGTCACAGATCTGGACCCTACTCTTCAGATCTAGTAGATTTGGTCACCCTCTCCGCATATCTGAAAGATCTGCCCTTACACACCAAGATCTCTCCTCCAACAATCAGATCTGATAGATCCAACCTCCACCAACTCAAATATGACACCTGCACTATAGATCTGGGTAGATTTGGTCTCTATCTTGTCGATACCCACTAGATTTGTCTCAGATCTAAACCCAAGCAATCAAATCTGATAGATCTAACCTCCACCAACTCAGATCTGACACCTGCACCGTAGATCTGGGTAGATCTAGTATCTATCCTGCTGAAACACACTAGATCTCTTTCAGATCTAAACCCCAACAATCAAATCTAGTAGATCTGACCTCCACCAACTCAGATCTAACACCTGCACTGTAGATCTGGTCTCTATCCTATTGATACTGGCTAGATCTGTCTCAGATCTAGACTCCAACACTCCATATCTAATAGATATGACCTCTAGAGTCACAGATCTGAACCCTACTCTTCAGATCTGGTAGATCTAGTCACCCTCTCTGCAGATCTGATGCCTCCACTGAGTCCTCACACAGATCTAGTAAGCTGCTGCAGATCTGAGTGCGATTGCCCTCCTCTAACCTCTAACAAAGCTCTGATACCATGTAAATTTTTCTCATAGGTCTCCACTCGCTCTAAGATCAAACTGATTACAATATTCACTAAACCAATATAAAATATACTTCAAATCTATTTAGAACTTGTAACATATGAAGATCCTTACTCAACCAGGCAATCACATAAGACACAAAATTTTACCCTGGAAACTCCAATGGGGAAAAACCAGCAAATTGTGGGGCTTTCTACTTTCTCGAGCCCAGAGCAAATAAATAAAGATAGAAGAGGTACAAAATGAGTTTAGATCCAAGTGGATGAACCTGAAGGGCCAAAGCCCTAGATCTGCATGCAACTACAACTGATGCCCTTGGAAAATGCGCCCCCCAACAACACACCCTCACGCTGGATTTTCTCAACTCAATCTCTATCAGTCACTCAACACTGTACTCTCTATCTAGCTCTCTGAAGAATGATCTCTCAGCTATCTGCTCTACTCTGCTCGGATCTGAAGGTAGGGAAATGTTCTCAGGCACTGAAAACGTGCCCCAGTTGTACAACTACGTCCTCACTCCTCAGAGGCACAACTCAACTAATCTACTATCAGTCTGACTCTACCTAATCACAGAAATTATTTCCTCAGACACTGAGGAAAACCCACAAGACTCTGGGCCCTCTTTGCCCCCTCAGCAGATGTGTAGCAGCTCCCTCACATCCCACACGTGTGACGTGTTGCTACTCACGTCCTCCACAATCTGGTCACTCTGTTGATGCTCTTCAGTCTTTGAGATGCTCAGTGGAGACTCTCTCTCTCACTGCCCTGATGATGGATCTCCTCACTCTCTAAGAATCTAATTCCTCACTGCTCTCTGGAATACATCCCTAGCTATCTCAGATTACCTCCTTTGGTCAACTGCTACTCACAGCTGCTCTGATTTCCTGATCCACACAAAAGATAATGAATTAAGCACCCCCAGTGCCCTTTTATAAGTCAACTTGAAATTAGGTCACCAAAACCCTAATTAGGGTTCCAAAACCCTAATTTCACTTTTGGTGCCAAAAAGCAAATTGCATGCATGCACTTTTGCATGTAACTAGAAAAAGTGACTAGAAACACTGCATGTCTCCACTGTTGGATCCATGAAACATGGCAGAGTGCATCTCACACTCTACCCTCCTGCTTGAGCTGATAAGTGCCTCCATGCCAGGCAGTCTGCATGGAGGACATCCTAAGTTACACCATAACTCAACAGAGTTTGGTGTCTAAGTGTGTACAAATATACTAAATGGGCTCTCCCCTTGGAGTCAAGACTCTCCGAAGAAGCTAAAGATTTGTGATCGAGGTGACATTGGGTCACAAGTCCCTACACATACTTACTAGGCACTAGCCCTGCCAGTTTGTCTGGTAACAAAACCCTTTTACATTAAGTAACTACCCACTAACTATCTAATGGGCTTATTCCAAGAGAGTGGTCTCATACATTAATTGACTAACCCTAATCACCCAAAAGTAGGGAGGTTATGGTATGATTCTAATATTGCTTGGGAATGGATAATATGTGACAATGTTCATCAAGCATGGAATTTTCAAAGCAAGATTTCTCTACCAGATCAATCCTGAAAACGTTCTCAACTATTGGAAAGAAAAGGCTTGGGTTTTCTTTATATTGCTTCTTAGCTTTCAAAAATTCTTCACAATTAACAGAATTATGGTATTCATCACAAAAATCACACCATGGAGAGGATTGCCTTGCCTTTTGGCCTCTCAAAGTTCTTCACAAGTAAAGGGATATGTTGCCTCCTTTCACACACCTGGGGGGGGGACGTGGCAAAAATCTTCAAGTCACTCGGTTTGTCCCTAGGGGAAAGTCTCGAGTCAAGGTTGTCACCTTGTCCTTGACTCCGTTTAGGCGAACTCCTAACGAAGCCAAGGGGGGTAGACCCTATTTAGTTGCTAAGGCTATTAACACTCAATGTGATGATGATGAATGAGTTATTTAGGAGTTTGATAAACAAATTTAACACAAGATATTGCAATATTAATTAAACCACAATAGCATAAAGATCAATATATGATAAGCAAAACATGTGGAAACATATGATGATATCAAATAAAAAGAAACCAGTGCCAATAATGGAGTCCACAAATAAAAATGTTGTTGTATTGCTGGAAGAAATGTTGCAAGTGCTCTTGGTCAAATTTTAAATTAATATGGGATGAGTTGATTAAATTAAGGGGAAAGGGGACTCCAGATATACCCGAAGGTACGAGAAGTATGTCCAACAACGTTATCCGATGCGACCTACAGCAAGGAAATGTGGGTTGGTTGGAGTCTCTGAGACGTGTTCAACACTACACTAACAAGGGTGTAGCCTAACGATGTCCCGAGGTCGCTACCCAATTGTTCTTGCTTCCTTTGTGGAATTTGTCACCGCAACGGATTAATTCGAGGCATTGGATTTTCGCCTAGGAGATTAATGTAACGTCCCCATACCCCATAATGCGGATAATTTAAAATTTTTACATCGAGAACCCTTATTCTCCTTCGAGACACAGGGCATGGACGTCAACACACACTTCAACCTTCATCCTCAGACTTAGAAACCACTGTAACAGTTGTTCCGCTCTTTGACAGATCCATTTTGTGCCCAGAACTCTCTTCTACATTGAACCTATCCTTTCCGCACTTCGCCTTCTGCCTTTCGCCCAGACATCGGGAATCGAAAACTCAAAAGCTCGACGAAGTGAATTGTTAACCTTCCGCCTTCCGCCTTCCGCACTTTCGACCTCGAAACTCGAAAATCTAATGTGCAAAGGGGTCCTTCATCCACGATTTCGCCTTCTTCCTTCCGCACTTCTGCTTTCTGCCTTCGAAACTCAGAAATCGGAAACATAACGATCGACGAAGTTCTTCAACTGCAATTCCGCCTTCCGCCTTCGGAACTCGGAAGTCGGAAAACTATCAAACGACGAAAACTCTATCCATGGTCCCGCCCTCCGCATTCCGCCTTTCTGCCCCTCAGTGTGGAACTCGATGTTACCAACTTTTTTGTACCATAGTTGAGTTACTTGAGGTGCCGCCGGTTGACAAACATGTCCAATGTTTGATTCCAGTGTATCAGTTGATCCGTTTTTATGTCTAGCCAATTTGGGCTAGTCAATTTTTTATTTGAGTAACTTTGACCATGGCCCCGCGGGGTTTGTAATAAAATGTGCTAGTAGGGTGTTTTGAGTGGTTCGGTCTCCTAAGACGTAGAATTTCAACTAAGGTATACCAAGGAGTTTTTTGCCCTTGACAATTATGCTTTGCCTATAGCCGAGTATAATTGACAAGGTTTTCTCCCGCTTCCTTCAAAGCTGGAATGCTCGATTTTGAATTCTAGGCCTTGGGGGGTTATTAGAGCCCAACTAAGTGTATATAAACCTACTAGGCATTATTAGAGTAGAGCATGGTCATGTCCTAAGTCAATGGGACCATCAAAGAAAATTTACCAAACGCATTAAAATTTTATTTTTTTATTTTTTTTATTTTTTAATTATTTCCCTAAGTTTTTTTAATTAATTTTTCCATAAATTAAATGGAAAAATCTCGTTTGTAATAAGTTAGTCATCCGGACCCCGAATTCAGTGATTGAAGACTCTAACCTTAAGCCAAAAATCATTCTTGATCGGCCAGCCAGTCAAATCCAACTTTCAGATCATCAATCGGACACAATGCACATTTTCTCAAAAAAGTCATTTTTGGAAAGAAAAAAATTGATTTTTTTATTAAAAAATGATTATTTTGGAGAAAATCCAAAACTCTCCAAATTAATCCAAATTTAGTGAAATGAAATGCAGAGTGACATGTCAATGGGCATTTATGATGATTGGAGTTATCATAACTCAGCTTCAGTCAACATTCAATGAGCAATAAAGTTATATTCAATTAACGGTCTTGTCATCTCCAGCTAAACTCCCGAATTTGATGAGATGGAGAGCACTCATTGGTTTGATGATTTGATCGAGGCAGGGACTGATGTTTACATTATGATCTATTGGTAGTGGCTCCTCCAGACCTAGCAGCAGCTCCTCCTTACCTAGTTCATGTCCTCTTCAGCTTGTTCACGCCCCTCTCTTCATCCTCACACCCCTCTTCCTCAAGAAGGCGTCATCACATGTGTGGGGTGATCTATGGCTTGTTTTCAGTGATTAGGGTTGGAGTGGGGGCGCCTTACCTAGGTGGAGGCCTCCCCCCACTCTTAACTCTTTAGTTGCAATCTAGAGCTCTCAGTTATGTGCCGATCTGGTTAGGTCTGGTTTTCTGGTTTTAGGGTTTGGATTCTTCTTTCATTGTATAAATAAAGGCTTCTTTAGCTCTATTGGGATGGAACTTTTGGGTTAAAGTTACTCTGAGAAAATTGCATCAAGCATTTGCTTTGGAATTGTTAATAAAGATATTCAACTTTGAAGGTCTATGGGCTTTTGATTGTGGTGAATTCCTCATGATTGAGGTGATATTGTCTCTAACTCCTCTCTTTTAATACTTGTATGTGATTAAATATTTTGCTAGCTCAAGAAGGCCATTGTTGGCACAGTAGAATAGCCATTTGTTGTCTCAATTTGGTTATTTATGCAAAGTAGATTGATATCTAAATGGACATGAGTAGTCAGTAATACAAAATGTTGATCTTGATTTGATTTTCCTAGCATACTAGCATATAATTTTTATCTCACTTCTTGTATTGAGTTTTGGTGTGATTCAGGCTTCACAGATTGTAGACGGGTGTGATGCTTCAAAACAACCATTTTGAGTTTAATACTTTGTAATTGCAGAAAGTTCGCCATCTTTTGCTACAAACATAAAGTTGGGAGTAACTCTCTCTCTCTTGTGTTCCATCCACAAGATAAAGTTATTTTGGTTACCGGTTACTTAGGAAGCCCTAGTTTACCTCTTTCCATCCTTTGGCTTTCCTTCCATTGCCTTGTTTGGCTTGCCTTTCCTCCTTCCTCTTCGCTGCCCTCTTTTCCTTTGTCTTCACTTAGTTTTGCAGCCCTCTTTCTTCCCTTTGGACAGCCCTCTTTTTACTTTAGTTTGTAGCCTTTTTTTCTTGCTTTGGACAGCCCTCTATTTTACATTTTCTCTCTCCCTTTTCTTGGTTTTTCTCCTCTCTCTTTCCTCTTCTTTCACAGCTGGTTTTTACCCCTCTTTGAGAGTTTAGTTTGTAGTTTTATGTCTTTAACTTTTTATTAACACATAACGTTTGAATTGTTTAAAACTCTTATTTGCAGGAAAAATCGAGAAAAGTCCAAAGGCTAAAAGCAAGCAAGAAGCAAAAAGACAAATTTTCCCTCTTCTCTCCATCCCTTTCTCTCCCTGTTCTTTCAAGAAAAGGCAAAAGCAAAGTCATCAAAATTGTAAAAAATTAATAAAAAAGGGAGTGGGATTACGGCTCCACACCCTTCTTCCCCCATTTGGGGGAAGCCTATATCATCCCATTGTCATGTTTTTTTCATTTTCGTTTAATAAATTGCTAATAGAGTAGGATAGGATGATTGCATAATTCATAATTAAGTTAGTTTATGTTTGAAAATGAAGAAAAATATTGATTTAATTGTTTAATTAAACGTTGCATAATTTCTTACTGTATACTTACCCCCTTGCTTTCTCGATTAGGGCCCTAAAAACCCTGAAAAAGACTCTTGGGTAGTTAGATTTTTATGTTTTATTTCTCTTTCAAGTTTAACGAATTAAGTAAGACTCTTGAACTTGCAGTAACACAAGTCAAAAGCACTCTCTATCGGAGAGCATTCATAGAACTGCATACCCCTACATTAGGCATCTTAGATTAGCTAAGACTCTTGAACCACTGTCATAAGACGGGGTCAAGAGCGCTCTCTGTCGAAGAATCCTAATTAATTGATTTTATAAAACTTGCAACACACACCCCTTAATTAATTAACTTCGTTCTCTCCTTGCCGGAGTGTTACCAACTTTTTGTACCATAGTTGGGTTACGTGAGGAGCCGTTGGTTGACAGACATGTTCAATGTCTGATTCCAATGTATCAGTTGATCCGTCTTCATGTCTAGCAAATATTGGCTAGTCGGTTTTTCAATTGAATAATTTTGACCATGGCCCCGTGGGGATTGTAATAAAATGTGCTAGTAGGGTATTTTGAGTGGTTCGGTCTCCTGAGACGTAAAATCTCAACTAAGGTATTCCAGGGAGTTTTTTGCCCTTGACAATTATGCCTTGCCTATAGCCGAGTATAATTGACGAGGTTTTCTCCCGCTTCCTCCAAAGCTGTAATGCCCGATTTTGAATTCTAGGCCTTGGGGGGTTATTAGAGCCCAACTGAGTGTTATAAACCTACTAGGCATTGTTAGAATAGAGCATGGTCTTGTCCTAAGTCAATAGGACCTTTTAAAAAAAAATCGAAAAAAAATTTAATTATTTTCCCTAAGTTTTTTGGTTAATTTTTCCATAAATTAAATGGAAAAAACCCGTTTGTAATAAGTCGGTCATCCCGACCCCGAATACAGTGATTGAAGGCTCTAACCTTAAGCCAAAAATCATTCTTGATCGGTCAGCCAGTCAGATCCAACTTTCGGATCATCAATCAGACACATAACGCCCTTTTTCTCAAAAAAGTCATTTTTGAGGAAAAAAATGATTATTTATTACAAAATGTTTATTTTGGAGAAAACTAAAACTCTCCAAATTACTCCAAATTCAGCGAAATAAAAGGCTAAATGACATCTCATTCGACATTAATGAACATTGGAGTTAACGGAAGGTAGTTTCAGTCAGCATTCAGTGAGATAACTGGCACGTTCACTAAGCAATTGCGCCTCCTTCAGCTAAGCTCACGTGTGGGATGAGGTGGAGAGCATTCATTTAACCGATGTTTTGATCAAGGCGGAACAGAAGCTTGCACTGATGATCACTGGGTAGTGGCTCCTCCATACCTAGCGTATGTGGTTTCCAGACCTAGCAGGTGGCTCTCCTATGCAGACTCACGCCTCCTTCATTAGCTCACGCCCCTCTCTCTTGGATGAATGCGCCCTCACACGTGTGGCTCCTTCTGGGCATGGTTTTCAGTGGCTAGGGTTGGAGTGGGGCACCTTGCCTAGGTGGAGGCCTCCCCTCACTCCCAGCTCTTCATTTTAGGTCTGGGCTCTCAGTTATGTGACCGATCCGGTCAGGTTATGTGATTTGGTTTTAGAGTTTTAGCACTCTCTCATTGTATAAATAGAGGCTCTTTCAGCTCTATTGGAATGGGATTTTTGGCATAGAAGCTCTGGAGAATTTTCATTGTAACATTTTGCTTAAGGTTTAATAAAGTTTATGACTTTGGAGGTCAATGCGGAAGCTTTTTGTTGGTCATGATTCACCTTGTTAGGTGATACCTTTCTTTACACCCTGCTCTCTTGATTCTTAAGCATTTGATTATATTATTGTTGAAGGCTAACAATCTAGCACTATATTTGATAATCCATGCTTTTCTCTTGAAGTTGTGTTGTTTTCAGGTGTTGTCCGGTATACAGGGGCTCTTTCATTGTTAACATTCATTCTACAAGTTCCACAAGAAGTCGTTCTCTTTCAGGAAGATCGAGAAGCACAATTTCTTTGCCTCATCCATCATCAAACAAAAGAAATCTTTCCGGTCACTTTTTCCAGGTTTTATCTAAGTTTTTCTTCTCTCCATTATTTCCATGTATTTCATGTTTGTTTTGACCTGAGATAGTAGCTTGGGATCTGATCCCAAGTGCCACATTATTTTGTGGCTACTTCTCTTTCCCCACTAGCATCCTTGTGTACATCCAGCTAGTCTGGACAGTTTCAGGACTAGTGCTTCTAGTGGTCACCTTGTTCGGAGGTTGATCCCACCTTTTGTTTGTTATTGAGTGACTTATCCCCCTTCTTCTAAGTTGGATTTGGCCCCCTTCCACCTTGTTGTGTCTTTTCTTCTTACTTTTCTTCGCTGCCCTGTTTTTGCATGTCTATGACAGCCATCTTCATCTTCTTTCACTGCCCCGTTTTCACCATTTTTGCATCTCTTCGATTGTTTAATTCGCTGTCCTGTTTTTGGATTTTTATGACAGCCATCTTCTTCTTCTTTCGCTGCCCCGTTTTCACTATTTTTTGCAGCTCATTGGTCATCTAATTCGCTGCCATATTCTTCCATTCTCTTGCCTTTAATTTCTTGTTTTTCTTCCTCCCTTCTTCCTCTCCTTTTTCCTTTGTTTCAGCCTTCTTTTGCCTTGTTTTTTTACTCTTTTCCATCATCTTCTTTTCCCCTTTTTTGCAAGTTTGAAGAAAGGGTTTGAATAAAAAATAAATCACTCTCCTTTTTACATAAAGTTCAATAATAAACGTTTCATGCTTTTCTTCAAAAGCCCTTTCAAAGGTTGAATTCCTAAAGGCAAGTTGTAAAATCTTAATAAAGTTATCTTTTATTTGAGTGGGGTTTTTAAGCCCCCACTCTCAGCCTTCCCCATTTGGGGAGGTTTGTGGTGTTCTTATCTTCTTATGTACTTAGATTATATGTGCTTTTGCCTATGATACTTGCATCATTTTTCTTAGAATACTAATTGTTAGATTAGCCAGTTTTGATTCATTGAATAAATTGATTACTTCATCTTTCAATTTTGTATCTTTCATAAGTAAAATCAACTGCTTAAAGTAGAAATCTCTTGAATCTCACCATAAGGTGGATCAAGAGTGCTCTCTGTCGGAGAGTTTGTTTAAACCATCTTCACTTTACTTTCATGCATCATATTGTTTAATCAATTAATCGATAAGTAAGACTCTTGAACTTGCAGAAACACAAGTCAAGAGCACTCTCTATCGGAGAGCATCATTAGTTTTGCACATCCTTGCATTAGGCATCTAAATCAGATAAGACTCTTGAACCTTTGTCATAAGACAAGGTCAAGAACGCTCTCTGTCGGAGAGTTTAATTAATTGACTTAATAAAATCTTTCAACCAACATTCCCTATAATTAATTCATTTCGTTGACATCCTTCACCTAGTATGCTCTGCCGACTTTCGAGTTGGGCTCGTATTCAGAACGGTAAACAGACTTGCTAAGACCGCAATAACAACATAATTAAAACTTTTACCCCATAACCAACGCACCGGCGTTGTCTCGATAAAATACTCAGTTAGTGGGCAAATTCCAAATGTGGGCATCGGGCAACCCAATCTGGACACTCGCTGGTTAAGTTATTGAACACCTAGCTTGTGATTCCAGACAGGTCCGTCATGTATTCGAACGGAGCCACTGAAAGTATTTCTGGTTAGGATTCCCAGACACCTTAAGCAAGATCACCATTAAAATCCTTAAAACGTACCAAGAGCACTCGCACAATCTAACATTCATTGGTTAAATTCCAAACTTGTGTTTATTTCTCTGGCGCATTCCAGTTTCATCGACTCCATAAGGCACTGGTCCTTGTTTTGTTTTGCATAATTATATGATCAATTGTCTATGGATTAATATAATTGTTATCACTGAATGCTAATTGATGTCTAGAATTTAATTTCATCTTCAAATCTCTTGTTGCAACGTGGATTGCCTTTCTGATCTTGTGTCACATTCATAATTCTAAAAACACCTTCTAATCATAATAACTCTTAAAAAAATCCATCCGCATCCGCAACCTTTAAGAACAATTTAACAACTTAAAAGTCGTAGAAAACTCTTTTGTAGGGACTACCCCCCTTGGCTTCGTTAGGAGTTAGCCTAAACGAGGAGCTAGGAGTAGATGACAGTACCTAGCTCTGTGCTTGCCCCCAAGGCCACACCTCTCCCACTTTCCTAAGTGAGGAGACAGCTTTCAATTGATTTCTGCTGCTGGTGTGCAATCGACGGACAACATCTTTTGGCGCCGTTACCGAGGACAAATCTTTTTGTTCCTGGACGACCTTTATTTCTTTTAGTTTTTACCTTTTTTCTCTTTTTGGTAGATTTTTAGTCCAATCACTCTCCGAAATTAGACTTAAGTCCACCTAGCGATTCCACTATCAGTTAACACCTCAAGGTATTCTACTAGAAGAAACTTTAAAGGTTTGTTCGATTTCATCCCTGACCGTGAAAAAGTCTATAGGAGGAGACTGAACAAACTAGCTTCTCGTAGGATCCTTGCAGAACTTGGATCTGAGTCTATTTCAGACATCCACCTTTTATTTCCAGAAAACTTAGAAAATTTGCAAAACAATAATTGTTTCCTTGACACAATGGGTGAGTTCTTTACTCAACTCAACTTTACTCAGATAGCAGGTCAACCTCATGACATTCCTTAAAAGGCTATCGACAAACTTACAACATATAATGGCACTGATGCCTCCGTCTCTACTGAGCAACATCTTAGAAATTTCTCCAGACGCTGTGGTGCCCATGTCAGGGGTACTGACAAACATGAAGATGTATACATGACCCTGTTTGCTTTGTCTTTGGATGGCAAGGCTGGCAACTGGTATGATAATTTGCCAAACAATTCTTTCACCACCATAGCAGACTTCAAGACTGCTTTCTTTGGAAAGTTTGGTAGTAAAAAGGAACCTAGACATCTAGTAGCAGCTTTGACTAGCATGAAGAAATCTGAAACTGAAACAATGGATGAGTTCAATAATAGGTTCACTGATTAGCAAATTCCATCCCTGCGACTTATTCTCCTCGAGCAGCTTCTGTTTTGGACTATTACATCGAAGCATTAAGTGGCAAGATCCAATACCAAATTAGAGACAAAGAGCCGGCTACTTTACTTCTAGCTCAGGGTTTGGCCGTCAAAATTGATAAGAATATGCAGTCATCTGGTGAATCTAACCTCCAGGGTTATTCAAGGTCTTCAACTCCTTTTAAAATTAATGAACCTAAGGACAAGAATCCTTTATCAGCCATAAAGGATTCCTATGAAAAACAGATGATTGAAATGAAAAGAGAGATGAAGAAAAATATGGAGGAAGCAGAACAGAAACACTTAGCACAGTTGAAAGAAATTCAAAATAGGGTAATAACAATGGAAAGAACTCAAACTCAGCCTGCTCCCTGAACCTTTCCTTCCAAGCCAACATGGCAGAGAAAGAATCCCAACCATGAGCAAAGGCCTCCTCATTAGCTTGAGGCTACTAATGTGGTTGAGCCTTACAAACCTTTTTGTAGGGCATGCAGAGATTTCCATGAGGAATCTGGTTGTCATTATGCATGTTATGTCCAAGAGCATGGTTACCCCGAGGGGTGTGGTCCTAGTACGTCTGCAAGCGAGCCTGATTATATCAACAACACAGATGACATCCCTAGCATCTCCATAGGAAATTGGCCACATGCCAATCATTATGAAAAAAAAGTTGACCACTTAACTCAATACTATGGTGAGATGCCTTCAGCTAAGCAGATCAACAACACTCAAAACTTCAAGGGAATAACTTATCAAAGAAAGGGGTCTTCTGCATAGAATATTCCTAAGGTAATAGCTCCTCATCCTCCCAAAGAAGTAGAAACTAAAGAAATTGTTGATTTAAGTTTTGACTTAGGTAATTGGCTAGCAAATACAAAAGTCCCTGTTCCAGTGCTTGAATTATGTAAAATCCCTGGCCAAAGAAAGAGACTTTTGAAAATCCTAGACCCTCCAAGTAATGTTGATTCTCAAACTAAAGAAAGTCCTTCAAATCCTGTAAAGTCCCTTACCCCTAAAAAGGTCACATTTTCTGATACCATGGAGCGAACTTCAAATAATGTCTTTGCTGATCCACCTATAGTTCTACATACTAGGGACCTAAGAAAAGAAGATCATTCCCCTTTTTACGTTTCTATGATGATGGGTGATCTTCTTCTACACAATTGTATGTTAGACTCGGGATCTAATTCCAGCATCATGACCAAAAAAGTCATGCAGCAGCTTGACTTAAGAACCACAAGGCCATACCAGAATGCATGTGCCATGGACTCTAGACTGGTTAAAGTTGAAGGGATGATTGAGAAAAAGTTAGTTAGATTGGCTAAGTTCCCAGATATCCAAATTACCATGGACATCCTTGTTATTGATGTTTCGGACAAGTGGGGGATGTTGCTTTCTAGGAAATGGGGTGCCACTTTGGGAGGATCTATCCAGATGGATTGGACCTATGCCACCATACCAGCATCAGAGTTTTCACTTGTTAAGTTGTATTCTGAAAAGGAAAAAAGACACCATGTTGAAAACCCTCAAAGACCATTGAATGAGTATGCTTACCACACTGATGAAAATGGTTCCTATCAAATCAACTCCACCTTCTTGGAACCCATCCAAAAATAAATGAAGACCGAAAAACTTAGTGAGTTGTGGAGAATGAATTTTGATGGTGCTTACTCTAGAACGGGCAAGGGGGCTGGTGTTGTCATTATTTCACCAGAGGGTAAGGTTTTCAACTTTGCTTTCAGATTGGAATTCGAAGCAACTAACAATGTGGCGGAGTATGAGGCACTTCTACTGGGCATTGAGATTGCCAAGGACATGAGGATCAAGTTGCTTAATATTAAAGGGGACTCTAATTTAATTGTCCAACAAGTTAAGGGTCAGTTTGCATGTAAGTGTCAGAGGCTTAAAAAATATAGAAATGCAATCTGGGATACAATGGAATTCTTTGATGCCCTTAACATAGAAGCAGTCCCTAGAGATCAGAATAGCGCCTCCAATAAGCTTGCAGTTTCAGCGTCAACTCTTCAGCCATCGGATGAGATATTAGAGGGGGATTGTCCTTTAGAGATTAACTTTAGACCTTTTGTTCCTAATAATCTTGAACATTGGCAGGTTTTCCAAGATGATGCACAAATATTGAAATTTATTAATCATATTGATGAATTCTCCAATTATAAAGCCAATGAACGTGAGGAAGGAAAAGAATATCAGGATGAGGGTAACCGCTTCAATCCTGTGGCACGTGGCTTTGTTGCCTTAGAAAACATCTTTGACAGACAGGATAGAAGAAAGAGCAATGTTGAGCAGATGAAGCTGGGTGAATACATTGAAATTAACATTGGGACGGAAACAGAACCAAAAATCATAAAAAATGGAAAAGGTACTTCCGAAAAAGAAAGGAACAGCCTCATAAATCTAGTCAAAGAGTAAAGGGATGTATTTGCCTTTACTTACGACGAACTCAAAGCCTATAGGGAAGATGTATTTCAACATACTATTCCCTTGAAGCCAAAATGTCAAAAAGGCAAGCCTTTTAGACAAAAACTTAGGCAAATAAATCCTAAGTTAGCACCAATCATTAAAAAGGACTTAGAAAAAAATGCTAGCAGCAGCAATAATAGCTCCTACGAGACATTCAACGTGGTGCTCTAACTTGGTCGTAGTTAGAAAGAAGAACGGGAGTATAAGGATATGTATAGATTTCAGAAATCTAAACATAGCATGTCAGAAGGACAATTACCCCCTCCCCAACATGGAGACCCTCCTCCAACGGGTCACTGGATCGAGCATGATGTCGATGCTGAATGGTTTTTCGGGCTATAATCAAGTAGTCATTCAAGAGGAGGATAGGCATAAAACCACTTTCACAACACCTTGGGGCACCTTTGAATATCTGAGAATGCCCTTTGGCCTTTTAAATGCAGGAGCTACTTTCCAAAGAGCCATGGATTATGCTTTCAAGGAGTTGATTGGCAAAATCATTGAGATCTATCAAGAGGATCTTACTGTTTTTTCGAAGGAGAGATCCAGCCATGTTGGTCATCTCAGGCAGATTTTCGAGCGATGTAGAAAGTATGGCATTTCTTTGAATCCAGCTAAGTCGGTTTTAGGTATTGAAGAAGGAAAGCTTTTAGGTCACATTATCAACAAAGATGGGGTCAAAATTGACCCTGAGAGAATAGAAGCTATACAAAAGATTCCCCTCCCCATAAATGTTAAGGGTCTCCAATCATTTAATGGTCACATTAACTTCATCAGGAGATTCATTCCTAATCTGGCAGAACTCATTAAACTTATGCGGGCTCTCCTAAAGAAAAATGTTAAATTCATGTGGACTGGTGAAGGAAGGAATGCTTTTGACACTATTAAAGATGCCATTACCAAATCTCTGGTCTTAGTCAGCCCAGATTACACGAAGGATTTCATGATCTTTTCATTTGCTTCTGAAGACACTATTGCAGGTGTGTTGCTCCAAAAGAACATCGAAGGGTTTGAGCAACCTATAGCATTCATGAGTAGAGCCTTGTAGAATTCCGAGCTAAAGTATACCATCATGGACAAGCAGGCTTATGCCTTGGTTAAATCTTTAAAACATTTCAGGACTTATATTGGGTATTCCAAGGTTATCGGATATGTTACCCACACTGCGGTTAAGGATATCATTTCTCAAAAGGATTGTTTAGGAATAAGGGTTACATGGGTATCCAAGATTCAGGAATATGACCTTGAGATAAAGCCCACTAAATTAATCAAGGGACAAGGCCTTGCAAGAATGCTTACTCAGAAGAACGAAGAAGCCATTGAGATGATTGCAGAAAATGACATCCCTCAGCCTGCCATGACTCCTGCCCTTCAAAACCTTGACAACCATTGGTATTCAGACATCATTTTCTTCCTTCTCCATCTCACCTGCCCGGATCACCTCAAAGGACACAAGCGTAGGGCTTTGAGACTTAAGACTGCTAGGTATTTCCTTACCCAAGAGGGCCTGGATAGGAGGAACCCAAATGGTATTATACTTAGGTGCATCAACGAACAGGATTCTAAGAAGATATTAGCAGAGTTTCACTCAGGATTTTGTGGAGGCCATTATGCAGCAAATACAACTGCCCACAAAATTTTGAGAGCTGGATATTACTGGCCAACCATTTTTGCGGATGCTCACAAGCATGTCAAGTGTTGCCAAGAGTGTCAGCTTTTCACTAGGAAGCAGAAGTTGGCAACTCTTCCCCTTACTTCGGTTGTCGTCCTTGCCCCTTTTCAGCAATGAGGGCTCGATTTTATTGGAAAATTCAAGGATAACTCCAGCAATGGTTTTTTGCTGGATTCTCACAACAACCGATTACTTCACCAAGTGGGTAGAGGCCATACCCACTAAAACCACCACCGAGAAGGTTGTTATTGACTTCATCGAGGAAAGAATCATCACCAGGTTCAGAACACCCCTCAAAATAACAACCGATAATGCCAAATCCTTTAGTTCAGGAGCAATAAATGACTTATGCTTTAAATATGGCATTATCCTATCCCATTCATCAGATTACTATCCTCAGGGCAATGGACTTGCTGAGTCTACTAATAAAAATATGATGACTATCCTCAAGAAGACTGTGGGGGATAATAAGAGATCATGGGATAGCAAAATTAAATATGCTGTGTGGGCGAATAGGATCACTAAAAAGAACTCAACTGGAAAGTCACCTTTTGAGTTGGTGTATGGACTCACAGCCACCCTTCCGGTCAGCATGCAGATTCCGATCTTCAGGATGTTAAGTAAATATGGCATGGAACAAGCAGAAATGGAGCAGAGAATCAATCAGATTATAGAGTTGGATGAATCTAGAAGAGCTGCCCTTGATTAGTCACTCAGACATCAAGAAAGCATGAAGGGCACCTTTGACAAATCAGCCAAGTCGAGATCTTTCCAAATAGGAGATACTGTTCTCTAATGGGATAAGAGAAGGGAGAAGCCTGGAAAGCATGGAAAATTTGACAGCCTTTGAAAAGGCCCGTTTATCATCCGCGACACGACAGGCACCAATTCTTTTTTCCTTAACACCATGGATGGAGAAATATTAAACCTGCCCATGAATGGCCAACACTTGAAACCCTTTTATCGAAACAACCTCCAAGATGACCAAGGGGTCATCCCAGAGCTTTTCTAAACCCATCCTTGTTGTATTTTTGTGTACTTTATTTTTCTGTACTATATTTTATGTATCGTATCTTTGTAGAATGTTGTATCAAAGCTCCTCCCTTTTGTATATTAGCATTTGTATTATACTTCACTTATATATGCTAAAAAAAAAAGTTTATTTCATGTACTTTATTTCGAAAAAAAACAAAAATATTTTCTGGTATTTCATCATGGCATATTTTTATCATATACATGGACCTAAGACACTTCTGTTTACGTGCAAGTACCAGAGATTCCTAGATTCTCATGCACTCTTTTCGATCAATAGATCAAGCAAGTACCTGTCCCACAGTTGGAGCCAGATGTTAACAACTTTTTGTACCATAGTTGGGTTACCTGAGGAGCCGTCGGTTGACAGACATGTTCAATGTCTGATTCCAGTGTATCAGTTGATCCGTCTTCATGTCTAGCAAATATTGGCTAGTCGGTTTTTCATTTGAATAATTTTGACCATGGCCCCGCGGGGTTTGTAATAAAATGTGCTAGTAGGGTATTTTGAGTGGTTCGGTCTCTTGAGACATAGAATCTCAACTAAGGTATTCCAGGGAGTTTTTTGCCCTTGACAATTATGCTTTGCCTATAGCCGAATATAATTGACGAGGTTTTCTCCCGCTTCCTCCAAAGCTGGAATGCCCGATTTTGAATTCTGGGCCTTGAGGGATTATTAGAGCCCAAATGAGTGTTATAAACCTACTAGGCATTGTTAGAATAGAGCATGGTCTTGTCCTAAGTCAATAGGACCTTTTAAAAAATTCGAAAAATTTTTACCAGACGAGTTAAAAAAAAAAAATTTAAATTTTTTTTTTAATTATTTTCCCTAAGTTTTTTGGTTAATTTTTCCATAAATTAAATGGAAAAAACCTATTTGTAATAAGTCGGTCATCCAGACCTCGAATTCAATGATTGAAGGCTCTAACCTTAAGCCAAAAATCATTCTTGATCGGCCAGCCAGTCAAATCCAACTTTCGGATTATCAATCGAACACATAACGCCATTTTTCTCAAAAAAGTCATTTTTGAGGAAAAAAATGATTATTTTGGAGAAAATTAAAACTCTCCAAATTACTCCAAATTTAGCAAAATAAAAGGCTAAAGAACATCTCATTGGGCATTAATGAGCATTGGAGTTAACAGAAGGTAATTTCAGTCAACATTCAGTGAGATAATTGGCACCTTCACTTAGCAATTGCGCCTCCTTCACCTAAGCTCACGTGTGGGATGAGGTGGAGAGCATTCATTTTACCGGTGTTTTGATCGAGGCAGAACAGAAGCTTGCACTGATGATCACTGGGTAGTGGCTCCTCCATACCTAGCATATGTGGTTTCCAAACCTAGCAGGTGGCTCTCCTATGCAGACTCATGCCTCCTTCATTAGCTCACGCCCCTCTCTCTTGGGATGAATGCGCCCTCACACGTGTGGCTCCTTCTGGGCATGGTTTTCGGTGGCTAGGGTTGGAGTGGGGCACCTTGCCTAGGTGGAGGCCTCCCCTCACTCCCAGCTCTTCATTTTAGGTCTGGGCTCTCAGTTATGTGATCGATCCGGTCAGGTTAAGTGATTTGGTTTTAGGGTTTTAGCAGTCTCTCATTGTATAAATAGAGGCTCTTTCAGCTCTATTGGGATGGGATTTTTGGCATAGAAGCTCTGGAGAATTTTCACTGTAACATTTTGCTTAAGGTTTAATAAAGTTTATGACTTTGGAGGTCAATGCGGAAGCTTTTTGTTGGTCATGATTCACCTTGTTAGGTGATACCTTTCTTTACACCCTGCTCTCTTGATTCTTAAGCATTTGATTATATTATTGTTGAAGGCTAACAATCTAGCACTATATTTTATAATCCATGCTTTTCTCTTGAAGTTGTGTTGTTTTCAGGCGTTGTCCGGTACACAGGGGCTCTTTCATGGTTGACATTCATTCTGCAGGTTCCACAAGAAGTCATTCTCTTTCAGAAAGATCGAGAAGCACAATTTCTTTGCCTCATCCATCATCAAACAAAAGAAATCTTTCCGGTCACTTTTTCCAGGTTTTATCTAAGTTTTTCCTCTCTCCATTATTTCCATGTATCTCATGTTTGTTTTGACCTGAGATAGTAGCTTGGGATCTGATCCCAAGTGCCACATTATTTTGTGGCTACTTCTCTTTCCCCACTAGCATCCTTGCGTACATCTAGCTAGTCTAGACAGTTTCGAGACTAGTGCTTCTAGTGGTCACCTTGTTCGGAGGTTGATCCCACCTTTTGTTTGTTATTGAGTGATTTCTCCCCCTTCTTCTAGGTTGGATTTGGCCTCCTTCCACCTTGTTGTGTGCCTTTTCTTCTTACTTTTCTTCGCTGCCCTATTTTTGCATGTTTATGACAGCCATCTTCATCTTCTTTCGCTGCCCCGTTTTCACCATTTTTGCATCTCTTCGATTGTTTAGTTCGATGTCCTGTTTTTGCATTTTTATGACAGCCATCTTCTTTTTCTTTCGCTGCCCCGTTTTCACTATTTTTTACAGCTCATTGGTCATCTAATTCGCTGCCATATTCTTCCATTCTCTTGCCTTTAATTTCCTATTTTTCTTCCTCCCTTCTTCCCCTCCTTTTTCCTTTGTTTCAGCCTTCTTTTGCCTTGTTTTTTTGCTCTTTTGCATCATCTTCTTTTCCCCTTTTTTGCAAGTTTGAAGAAAGGGTTTGAATAAAAAGTAAATCACTCTCCTTTTTACATAAAGTTCAATAATAAAAGTTTCATGCTTTCCTTCAAAAGTCCTTTCAAAGGTTGAATTCCTAAAAGCAAGTTGTAAAATCTCAATAAAGTTATCTTTTGTTTGAGTGGGGTTTTTAAGCCCCCACTCTCAGCCTTCCCCATTTGGGGAGGTTTGTGGTGTTCTTATCTTATGTGCTTAGATTATATGTGTTTTTGCCTATGATACTTGCATCATTTTTCTTAGAATACTAATTGTTAGATTAGCCAGTTTTGATTCATTGAATAAGTTGATTACTTCATCTCTCAATTTTGTATCTTTCATAAGTAAAATCTCAACTGCTTAAAGTAAAAATCTCTTGAATCTCACCATAAAGTGGATCAAGAGTGCTCTCTGTCGGAGAGTTTGTTTAACCATCTTCACTTTACTTTCATGCATCATATTGTTTAATCAATTAATCGATAAGTAAGACTCTTGAACTTGCAGAAACACAAGTCAAGAGCACTCTCTATCGGAGAGCATCATTAGTTTTGCACATCCTTGCATTAGGCATCTAAATCAGATAAGACTCTTGAACCTTTGTCATAAAACAAGGTCAAGAGCGCTCTCTGTCGGAGAGTGTAATTAATTGACTTAATAAAATCTTTCAACCAACATTCCCTCTAATTAATTCACTTCGTTGACATCCTTCACCTAGTATGCTCTGTCGACTTTTGAGTTGGGCTCGTACTCAGAACGGTGAACGGACTTGCTAAGACCGCAATAACAACATAATTAAAACTTTTACCCCATAACCAACGCACCGGCGTTGTCTCGATAAAATACTCAGGTAGTGGGCAAATTCAAAGTGTGGGCGTCGGGCAACCCAATCTAGACACTCGCTGGTTAAGTTATTGAACACCTACCTTGTGATTCCAGACAGGTCCGTCATGTATTTGAACGGAGCCACTGAAAGTATTTCCGGTTAGGATTCCCAGACACCTTAAGCAAGATCACCATTAAAATCCTTAAAACGTACCAAGAGCACTCGCACAATCTAACATTCATTGGTTAAATTCCAAACTTGTGTTTATTTCTCTGGCGCATTCCAGTTTCATCGATTCCATAAAGCACTGGTCCTTGTTTTGTTTTGCATAATTATATGATTAATTGTCTATGGCTTAATATAATTGTTATCACTGAATGCTAATTGATGTCTAGAATTTAATTTTATCTTCAAATCTCTTGTTGCAACGTGGATTGCCTTTTTGATCTTGTGTCACATTCATAATTCTAAAAACACTTTCTAATCATAATAACTCCTAAAAAACACCCATCCGCATCCGCAACCTTTAAGAACAGTTTAACAACTTAAGAGTCGTAGAAAACTCTTTTGTAGAGACTACCCCCCTTGGCTTCGTTAGGAGTTAGCCTAAACGGAGGAGCTAGGAGTAGGTGACAGTACCTACCTCTGTGCTTGCCCCCAAGGCCACACCTCTCCCACTTTCCTAAGTGAGGAGACAGCTTTCAATTGATTTCTACTGCTGGTGTGCAATCGACGGACAACACGGAGTATGCTCTGACCGATCTCAAATCGGAGTACCCAGAAACGGCACTGGATCTTTAATCTTGCAAGAATAACTTAATAAAATTTAAAACCCCGTAATCAACACACTGGCATTGTAGGGAAATTTCTAAAGTACTTCCTAGTAGAAGCGACGGAACCCCGCTGTCTAAGCTTCTGAGCTAGCTGGTCAATCTTTGCGATACCAACGTGGGATACTGGGCGGGCCCAACATGTCTTCAACGGAGTGAACTTGGAATATTCTCCCGACTTTTGACAAACCTTCATTGACACCCTAATCAAGAGCACATAAAAATTTTAAAACCTACCAAGAGCACTCGCACAACCTAATATTCACTAGTTTGATTTCTAGACTTATTATTTTCTTTGCGCATTTCAGTATTATTGACTCCATAAGGCACTGGTCCTTTTTAATCTGCATATTTATCTTATTTTGATCAATTGTTTGTGGTTTATTATAATTTCTATCTCTAAATGCATAATTAAAGTCTGGAATCATTACTTATCTTTTAATCTCTTGTTCGCAACGTGGATTGCTTTTGATTATGTGTCATACTCATAATAAATAAACACTTCTAATCATAATTGATAGGTAATAACTCCCGATTCATCTTATTCCATTGCTAATGCATACATTTATACAATTCATATGTCGGTTCAACTTCCAACCAACCTTTTCAGCTTCCTACACAACTATTCAGTTTTCTTTATTTATTTACAAAATATAATCCCGACGGATTATATTCCAACAATCCCCCCTTAATCCGAAGGGGTGTTAGTAAGTCCGAGCATGTTTTTGAATCTTTCAAACTTTTCTCGTCCAAGCGCTTTGGTGAAGATGTCTGCAACTTGATCATTTGTGGAACAATGTCGAAGATGGACTGTCTTGGCCTCTACATGATGTCGAATCAAATGATACTTTGTGTTGATGTGTTTGGTTCGATCATGGAATCTGGGATTCTTAGCCAGCTTGATTGCAAAAGTATTGTCGATCAATAATGGAGTGGATTTCTCTTGTTTTTCTTGCAAATCTTCAAGTATCTTCCTGAGCCATACTATTTCTTTCATTGCTTCAGCTGCAGCCACATATTCTGCTTCTGTTGTTGAATCTGCCGGAACTGACTGCTTGCGTGATCTCCATGAGACAGCTGCTGATCCAAGACTCATAGTGTATCCAGAAGTTGATACTCTTGTCTCCTTATCGCCATCAAAATCTGAGTTTGAGTACCCA